>OX596073.1:160456633-161056633 GCA_951394005.1 Protophormia terraenovae | reverse complement strand
AAAAGTTGGTTATGCGTGAGAACTCAACATTTGGACACACCTGAACACTGTGATATTATGAAAGTGATGGCCTCACCCAAAACATCGTCGGTCAGTAGTGGTGGAGGTAAACAAAAGAAAAAGAAAGAACAAAAACAGCAGACCGGAAAAATAACATGGTGTACCGGTACAGATGATTGGGGTGAGGAGAATAGTAGTGGAATAGTAAAAGAAGAATCTGTAGAACAGATGGATACTGAAGCAGATGATCCCCAAGAATCGAATGAAGAAAATGGTAATGTTATTAACGCCAAAAATGTCAATTTACCTACAACTATTAACCAATTGGAATCGGACGATGGAGAGGATGAAGATGCTTTAGTCAATGAAGATGATGATGAAGACGAAAGCAATTCGATGGATAATGATCTTCTAATGAGTTTTAATCAAATAGATATACGATCTGGACAAAATTTATCCGATGATCCCAATGCAAATTGTGCTGCAGCAGCAGGGGAATTAGCGGCTGCAGCGTCTGTAGAAAAAGAAGGTAATTATGCTTGCAGCGGAGCTTCTGCCACTATCTGTGCTGAAATTGAAGGACCCGAAACTGATGTTGTCATAGTAGAGACTCCTCAAAAGCCTGAACGTGATCTAATAGCCTTATTAAAGCATACTACTACCCCAGCCGCTTTAGGTCCCTTAGCTAAATTATCCGATATTACGTTGAAACCATACTTTATAGCCGTAGATGTTGAATCGAATTTGGCTAATAAAGATTATGATAATTATAGTGGTTCCTTGTCGGCAGAACATATACGTGAATTGTATCAGGAATATAAGAAACAAGATGAATCTGCACACTCTCCAAATAGTGGTTTAGCCGCTAGTGGTAGTGGTGGCGGTGGTGCCGGAACTCCAGAAGATCAAGAGGGCTATGAAAAGGCATTACCGGCTCATGGTGATCTGATGTTTCATCATTTTTTGAGTACTATTCAACAAAATCCAGGACAAATCTTAAGGTAAAGCCTGGTACAAAAAAAAAAAAAAAGTAATTTTTATTACAAAATAATTATATTTTTCAGATATTCTCGTGATACTTTACCTCTTCTAATTGCTCCTTTGCAAGAGCCCACTCCGAAATGTCCAAACTGCAATGGTGATACTATATGTGAAGTGCAGATCCTATCAACTCTTATACCAAAACTAAAAATGCAACAAAATAATGAAAATGCTCCCCTAGAATATGGAAATGTTTTGGTTTTCACCTGTTTGAAAAGTTGTTGGGATACACCCGATAAAATGCGCTATGAAAGAGTTTTAGTACAAGTTGAAAAATAAACCTAAAAAATTTATCAAAATTTCAAAGAAAGCAACTACAACGGAAAATATATAAACGAAACCAAAATATTTGTACACATAAAATGTGTACATAATCTTTTTATAACTAAATGCAAATAAGGACGATACCTAATAGAGGAAAGAATGACTAAAACAAAAAAGAATGCGAAATATTTAAAACTACTTATATTAACTCAACAGCAAACAAAACATACTCAAACTTTAAATACACTTTTTGAAAACAACAAAACACTCAAGGATTGAATTTAAAAAAAAAAAACAGGCTAATAATATAATGTTAGTATGTATTGTAACAATGAGTAATAATTTGTGTTATTTATTATTAATAATGAAAACAAATCTCTGTCTCCAAAATTAAACGGCTTCATTATGGAAACAAACTTAACATATAATATTTATCTTAATTGTAAGAAACGGATTTTAAAAATAACACTTATTAATTTATAAAATAGTTATTTAATGAAAATTTTTAAACTAACTTATCATAACTGAAAAAAATAATAGCCTAGAGCTCGGTCAACTTTGGTCAATTTTCCAGTCCACATTTTACTCAATTACAAGATGAGAAACGATATTGAAAGTAAAGCACTTATTGTTTTTAGCATTTATTTATAAAATATTATTTATTAGTTATTTATTTAGAAATATTTTAACATTTGTCTTTTTCTCTCTCTTTCTCACTCTATATTTTTAGTTTTAAGATATATTCCAAACTCTATAGATCGTTACATTTTTAAGTGAACAATAATGTGATTTAAAATGTCTAATTTTAACGAAAAAAAAAAAAAACAACATAAAAAAAAAACTATTATTAAATTATGCTTTAATAATGTAGTTTAAAAACTAAAAATTACAAGAAAGAATAATAAGAATGAAATACATAAAATTTTAGCGTAAAACTCTAGATTGAAAAAAAGAAAAACGAAACAAAAAGCAAAATTGTTTTTTTTTTTTTTTTATTTTGGGAATGTACTGTTGATATTTTTACAAGGGGTTAAATACATATTTATCAATAATCGATTTTTAAATAATCGAATTAAGTAGCTATATTCAATATATACAGCCAACTTTTTTATGAAGATTTCCATAATTTTTTCTTTTTAATTTTGAATATGGATGTTAAAACATTCTGTTTTTAATGTCATTCTCCAAAAAATTACAAACTTATGATTTTCATTTTAATTTTTATTAAGAATAAAAATTTTATATACATTTTAATATTGAATAAAAGGAAAGAAGCTTAGCGTTAAAATTATGCATAACGAAAGCCACTTTTAAAACTTATTCTAAACCATTCCTATCTCCATATCTGGGCAAGTTCAAAAAACATTCTTCTACTCGTAATTAAGCCAAAGGAGCATCTGAATCTAAATGATAGCTACGCACTGGGGAGAACCACAGTGGTGGATATTTTGATGGGGTCAATTCAAATTCTGAAGTGGTTTCATGTTTATTACGCATTTGTACAACCGAGTAATGCAACCACACCAACTGGGCGAACTTCCTCTTGGACGTATTTAAAATACGAAATTCTATACAATATTTTGTGCTATTAAAAGCCCCTTCATCAAACGCCACACTGCCACGTCTGTTATGTCTATTGTAGCCTCCTCCGCTTGTGGTATTCGTTATGAATTTTGTTTGTTGCTGTTGTTTGCTAACGACAATACTCAACGTTGAGCCAAACAAACGATAGTGACCCTTTAAAATATCCGGCCTCAATTGATGTAGATTTTTAAGTTTGGTCACGCCTTGTGAGGGCTCATCAGAGCTAGTCATCATTAAAACTGTACCATCAGGTAGAAAACGTATGTAACGATAGTACTCAACTAATTGCACGGGGCGATAATATTGATCTTGGAAACTGTTTTCACCCAAACGCAAGTAAGTTGTTTTACTAATATAACATCCATTAAATAGGACACGCTCGCGTTCTATAAACATTTGACGCCATGTAGAATATCTCGGAATGATGGGACAATGGCCATCAAGGGAAGGTTTCTCTTCGTCTGATGCCGAGTGGGTAAGAGTGCCTACATTGTGGCCCCAAACTCTGGAAAATAAAGTGAAATCATTTGGAAAAATACTTTAAACAAATAATGAAAAACATCATACTTAACACAAGCCGACTTCCACAACTCCTCATCTCTGGCCAATATGTACATGCCCTTACATACAGCGGCGCATTGTTCCAATGAACGCATATCTAGTTGATTGGAAACTACCCAACGCAATATGTAAATCAATAATTCTGGTGGCAATTCGGAAATATGCATTTCTGTTGATATAATGCCAGGATCACGACTACTTTGTATTAGTTGACCATGCTGATTGTGCGATAAATCCATCTGGAATTTCTCATATAAATCCTCCGGCAAATACTCATCCAATAAACCGATATTTTCAGCCTTAACATCTGAAGTAGGGTTAGTATTCGGAGCCACTTTAATTGGATTTTGTACAGTTGTTTTAAGTTTTTGATGTTCATAGTATTTAAATTCAATGTCGGGTTCAATTTGTACGGCTTTACGATAGAATGGTATGGCATCATATACCTTGCCGCTTTGTTCCAATTCTACGGCCTTATGGAATAGATTTTTAGCTAAAGCCTGTTGTTCGTCCTGCTCATCGTTAACGAGCGGCGTTAAAACATCTTCGGCCTCATGTTGTTCCTCGGTAGTTTGGCCCTGGATAACAGATTTATTGGGATCGTTTTGTTTCTGCTTCAATTCTCTTTGCCAGTTGGCACGAAAATCATCCAAAGCTGAACGAAAATCATTGGGCATTGTTTGGAAGGCTGTCAAGGAAGATTCCAATGTATCTTCAGCCACACCCTCGCCACACCCACCATCACCACTCGAACCCACCGATGACATTATTGCTTATAATTATTTGAATTACTCTTCTTTAATTTATCTTTAATTTTTGCTTTGATAATCACTTTAG
Organism: Protophormia terraenovae; assembly: GCA_951394005.1. Taxonomy (NCBI): domain Eukaryota; kingdom Metazoa; phylum Arthropoda; class Insecta; order Diptera; family Calliphoridae; genus Protophormia; species Protophormia terraenovae. The sequence goes on along the minus strand of OX596073.1, from coordinate 161,052,346 downwards.
TAAATTTCCCACTTGCCGTCTAGTTCACGGTCGGTATATCGTATAATGAAAGGTGGTGCGTATTGTTGAAATACTGATGATAACAGCAAAATGTTTGGATTTATGTATTGTTGCAAATAAGTTAAATAAATTTTTTGGATTTGTTGAAACTTTAAACAACTTGTGGCCATCATAGGCGTTAGCACCACCAATCCGAAAAAAGTATATATAGTTTTTAGTAAAGAACCTTTTGACTTTTTTTTTTTTATTTTAAATTGTATTTTTTGCAATTTTTTTTATTTTTCTTTTAAAATATCAGAGCAGATTTAAAAATAGCACTTATTTAAATTTTTATTGAATTTATTACGTGATTTTTTAATACATTTTCAATATATTTGTGGTGGAGAAAAATGTTTGTAATATTTTCTGTATATTATTTTACACCGGTGCCCGATATCCTTTACTGTTTTCCATGACCTTGTTTATGTCTTTTTTGTTTTTAAGCCGAAAATGCGTGTATTATTTCACAAAATTACGTAGTTAAAAAAACAAGAGTAGAAAAAACACAAAGTTTGTTGTTTCCCAAGGCGCATTTAACAAGGTGACAGTAGTTCGCAAATAATTATTACTTAATTTTATATTTATGGAGTCTTGGCGCTTAAATAATGTAAAAAGAGGGAACTCGTTGAACTCCCTAACTTACTACTTACTTAGATCGTAAATATTTCTTATACTATTTATCAGATCACAATGAGTCAGATTTTTTAAATATTTTATAATTTCTAATGCATAACATTTTCTTTGTCTTTTTGCAGTGTTATGTCATTTTAACTCAAATATTTACATCAATATTTTTACCGTTAAAACTAGTGTGAATAATGAAAAACAAAAATAGGAGTTCAATAAGAACATTAAATTTATACCTTACCTATGTAAATACGCCTTGGTCATTTTCCTTTCCACTCTTCCACGTTTCAGTGCTCAGCTGTTGATGTTGACAAGATAAACAGTTGCAAGAATTGCCATTCACTACACTTAAAAAAAATAAAGAATTGTAAGATGGTATCCTCGTATGGTATATTGAATTTTTTTCACATACACATCGAAAGTTGTCATATTTAACCCCTTTTTAGGTATTTCAAGAGGACATTACGTCGAGTCTATATTAGAGAAATTTGTATCAAGACAAACGTCAATTTTTTGTTTGAGTTACAGATAATTTTTTATCTCTGTCAATTATAGAGGAAAACGTGTGTCATAACTTTGAGTCTACATTAGACAAATTTTTATCAAGACAAACGTAAAAATCGGTGCGAATCTATACGAGGTAGCCTCAGTTAAACAGTTGATTATTATTTTTGGTTGTTACAGCTGTCAAACTGCATACATAAAAAACATTAATGAATTCGCCATATTGTTGTTTTTGCACAATTGTTGCCACCTTCCATAAATTCGAGTTCATTTTGACGTTTGTCTTGATAAAAATTTGTCTAATGTAGACTCAAAGTAATAAACCATGCAAAAAGTACCAACAACAATCAAGATGGCGTCTTTTACTAAGCATTATCAAGACAAAGTTGTCTGAGCTCGAGCGCTGACAATTTTCTTTTAACGCTGCAATAATACTGACAAATTCAGTCTACATTAGACAAATCTTTATCATGATAAAATTTTGACGTTTATCTTGATAAAAATTTGTCTAATATAGACTCAAAGTTAAGACCAAATTACATTAGCGCGTAGTCAGCAACAGTATCAGCAAAAATTTTCAGCTGTTCACTGTCAGAATAACATGTTGCTGCCGTTATAATTTGCGGTCCACACGAGCCTTTTTCATGCTCGCACATTGAGTAAAATGTTGTGCACACATGCATTTGGATAGTGTGGACCCAAGTTGTTCTTGTTTTGTTCTTGTTCGCACAATTGTTCGAGCAACGATGTCTGCCATCAAACGTCATTTTGTACGCGTAAGAAGAGGCGCTGCATGTAAAAGTGTCGAAGCGTCACAGACGGCAAACAAAAAATTATGATTTGTTCGACAAATGTTCTGCCCACTGAAAACAAAATGAACAAAATTGTGTTTGTTGCTCTACCGACGTTTTGTTCTTTTGCGAACAAGAAAAAGGCTAGTCTGGATGTAGCGTAATTATATTTAAGCGTATGCAGCGACAATTTACAACCACCATCTTGCCATAGTATAATTATAAAGTATACTCGTAAGAACAGCTCTATTACAATTTTTTCATTGACATACTTCGCGGAACTGTCAAATTGTTTTTGTATTCCTATGAAAATCTTTCTTCGAGTTTTTTTACTCTTCCTTTCCTTCTCCATCTCATTTTCTGTTCATTGCATTTTGACATTACTTTGAGTCTACATTAGACAAATTCTTATCAAGACAAACGTCAAAATCAATGCGAATCTATACAAGGTAGCCTCAGTTAAACAGTTGATTATTATTTTTGGTTGTTACAGCTGTCAAACTGCATATATAAAAAACATTACTGAATTCGCCATATTGTTGTTTTTGCACAACTGTTGCCACCTTCCATAAATTCGAGTTCATTTTGACGTTTGTCTTGATAAAAATTTGTCTAATGTAGACTCAAAGTTATGTGCAGTAGTTTTACACTAACAAAATATTGTTTTTGTAGATGTGCGAGCACTTTATAATTACGCTATGATTACAGCGTTAAGCCAAAATTACAATAGCGCGTAGTCAGCAGCAGTGTGTGCTGCCATAATCAGCTGATTATTTAGAATGCACTGTTTGTTATGGTGTTGATTACATTTGCAGTGCTGTTTCATTTAGCCCTGTTTCTAAATTCACTGCGCTGCATTCAGATTGAGAGCGAGACAAAGAGAGTGGACAAATAAATGAGAGGCTAAAATACACAAGTACAATAAAGCTAGATGGTGGTTGTAAATTGTGGCTGACTACGCTGAATTGTAATTATAACTGCAGCAACAAGTTGTGCTGACAGTGATCAGCTGATAATTTTTGCTGATACTGTTGCTGACTACGTTAAGCCCAAATTACAATAGCGCGTAGTCAGCAACAGTATCAGCAAAAATTATCAGCTGATCACTGTCAGCACAACATGTTGCTGCCGTTATAATTACAATTCAGCGTAGGCAGCCACAATTTACAACCACCATCTAGCTTTGTTCTACTTGTGTATTTTAGCCTCTTATTTATTTGCTCACTCTCTTTGTGAATTTAGAAACAGAGCTAAATGAAACAGCACTGCAAACTGCTGCTGACCAAATGTAATCAACACCATAACAAACAGTGCTTTCTAAATTATCAGCTGATTATGTCAGCACACACTGCTGCTGACTACGCGCAATTGTAATTTGGGCTTTACGCGTAGTCAACAACAGTATCAGCAAAAATTATCAGCTGTTCACTGTCAGTACAACATGTTGCTGCCGTTATAATTACATTTCAGCGTAGGCAGCCACAACTTACAACCACCATCTTGCTTTATTCTACTTGTGTATTTCAGCCTCTCATTTATTTGCTCACTCTCTTTGTCTCGCTCTCAATCTGAATGCACCGCAGTGAATTTAGAAACAGGGCTAAATGAAACAGCACTGCAAACTGCTGCTGACCAAATGTAATCAACACCATAACAAACAGTGTATTCTAAATGATCAGCTGATTATGTCAGCACACACTGCTGCTGACTACGCGCTGTTGTAATTTGGGCTTAAATCTTATAAGATAGTCGTGTAGAAAAATCATATAATATTTTTTATAATACTAATATTTTAGTCTACATGTGAAATAATTCTCTCAGAGAGCGGATTTGACACTCTCTTTTACATATTATGATATAAAAAAATCATGTGGAGACCCAGTCTTATGACATATGTACGTTTTCCCCTATAACGTCGAGCAGAAAAGCATCGGCGGCGGCGGCTAATCGGCTGTGCGCCGATTTTCCACCGGCTTATGATTTTTTTTGGCTCAGCCGAATTTTAAAATAAAATAAATATAATATAATTTTTTAGAGAATTATAGAAAATTATGTAGCAAAATCTAATAGAGTGATTAAAATCTAATTTATATACATAAATAACCAAAGCGATAAAATAAATACATTCGGTTCGGTTTTATGCGCATTAAATATGCAGTAAAAAACGAAAAATATGCTCTAAAAAATGAAATATGCACTTAAAAAACAAAGATTTTGCATAATTTTTTAACAAAATTAGGTTTTTCATTAAAACAAAGGGTTTTCTTAATATTTCGACGTTATAAAATTTGAAAAACATTTCATGAGGTATAAAAAATTTATCCTTATGTCAAAATATTCTCTAAAAGGGTTAAATATGACCTCATAATAACGAGATAAATATGCACTAAAATCGCTAAATGCAAAAATATGCCGTTAAGAGTAAAATATGCAAAAATATGCACATATCGATGCTAAAATGATTTATTTGTTCTGAAACGGATAACTATTTAATCGATGGATTCATTCAATGTTCAGGAATAAACACGCAATTGCATATTTGTGGTTTCCTTGGTATTATGTAATTTTATTGGTTATCTTATATAACAAATAAAAATCGAAATTTTACTCCCGATATAACGATTATAACTTTGAGTCTACATTAGACAAATTTTTATCAAGACAAACGTCAAAATTTTATCAAGATAAAGATTTGTCTAATGTATTTTACTATGACTCAAAGTAAGAAATACATATTTTCATTGGATAGGTTGTATGTTAATTATTAAATATGTATATTTGATTGCGTTGCATTCATTTTATATTTTTTAAGTTTTTGTAAGACAAATAACCAAAAATAGTCAAGAGTCGAAAATAGACGAAAAGTCGACTAAAATTAAATAAAAGTCTGTTTAGGTTTCAACGAAACCGACATGGATAAGACACCACGAATGCTGATGAAGTGTGTAGCGGCACAAAAAATATCAAGACAAACGTCAAAATTTTATCAAGATAAAGATTTGTCTAATGTAGACTGAATTTGTCAGTATTATTGCAGTGTTAAAAGAAAATTGTCAGCGCTCGAGCTCTGACAACGTTGTCTTGATAATGCTTGGTAAAAGACGCCATCTTGATTGTTGTTGGTACTTTTTGCATGGTTTATTATGACATACGTTTTCCCCTATAATTGATACAGATAAAAAATTATCTGCAACTCAAACAAAAATTTTACGTTTGTCTTGATACAAATTTCTCTAATGTAGACTCAAAGTAAAAGAAAATTGTCAGCGCTCGAGCTCTGACAACTTTGTCTTGATAATGCTTAATAAAAGACGCCATCTTGATTATTGTTGGTACTTTTTGCATGGCTTATTATGACATATGTTTTCCCCTATAACATACTGTCTCCACGTTGATATAATATGTAAGATAACGCCGGCAGAAGAGAGTAAACATTTTGTTAATATTATGTCAAGTCTTAAACAAGGGGTAAACGTATTCTAATAAATGTTATAAGATTTCATTATTTTCACTCAGTCACAGAGTAAACATATACTTTTTATTTAAGAAATTCAACATTTTTTAGAAACATTGTTTTTAAGTACTTTTAAAAATACACATTCACACACACAAGCAAACTTTCGTATATGTGTATTTTTTGAGAGTAAATCTTATAAGATAGTTGTGTAGAAAAATCTTATCACATTAGTCTCATAATATTTCTTATAATACTAATATTTAAGTCTACACGTGAGATAATTTTCTCAGAGAGCGAATTTGACACTCTCTGTTACATATTATGATATAAAAAAATCATGTGGAGACCCAGTGTAATTGACTGAGATAAAAAATTATCTGCAACTCAAACAAAAATTTGACGATTGTCTTGATAGAAATTTCTCTAATATATACTCGATGTAAAGCTACTTCAAGGTGCCTTCCTTGTACTATCTAAATGGAGGTATTATTAAGTTTATAGTATTATAAAGATTATCTTTGTTTCTTTTGGTTGTATTATTTAAATTATCGATAAATAAATTAAAACCTATTATAATTCAATATGATTTATTTGAAAACATAACGGGTAGTCTCCACTAGAGATGTGATGATGTTAAAACTATAGGCTCAAATTTCAATGTTTTCAATTTGGCGTACATGCATTCATGTTAATTTCTTGGTTTTTCATTGTTTTGTTGTTGCATTCTACGCACATGCAATAATTTCTTTGTGTGTGTGTTGGTAAAAAACATTGTCTGTGATGCTTGGTGTTTAAACATGGTTCTTTCAACATTTGCTTTAACAACCGTGTTTAAACATCGAAAAAATTCACATTAACATCAAGTTGAACGGTCTGCATTTACCATTAACATGATGTTAGTGTTCATGTTAAACATTTTATGTTAGGTGAGTACCACGTGTAACGAAAGGGCTTGACATTTTTAATTAAAAAGTTTTTTTTTTTTTGGCGTATAAACGGTGATAGAAATAAAGACTCAAAGCATAGTATAATAAAGTATACTCGTAAGACCAGCTGTTTTACAATTTTTTCATTGGCAAACCTCGCGGTACTGTCAAATTGTTTTTGTATTCACATGTAAATTTTTTTTGAGTTTTTTTTTCTATTGCTCTCTTTCGTTCTCTCATTTTTCCGTTCATGCTTTGAACGACATTGACATTGTGGGCAGTAGTTTTACACTAACAAAATACAAGCAATTTTTGTTTTTGTAGATGTGCGAGTACTTTATTATTTTACTATGACTCAAAGTAAGAAATACATATTTTCATTGGATAGGTTGTATGTTAATTATTAAATATGTATATTTGATTGCGTTGCATTCATTTTATATTTTTTAAGTTTTTGTAAGACAAATAACCAAAAATAGTCAAGAGTCGAAAATAGACGAAAAGTCGACTAAAATTAAATAAAAGTCTGTTTAGGTTTCAACGAAACCGACATGGATAAGACACCACGAATGCTGATGAAGTGTGTAGCGGCACAAAAAATACGTACTCCATTCTGCTGGTGTCTAATTATAGTCCACAAACTCTGCTTTGGTACCGCCAAACAGAGACAACAAGGCAATTTACGATTGCAAACTTGTTTAAATCGAAAAATCTACTATTTAAGTATTGAAAAAGTCGAAAAATCGACTATTTAAAATAAAAAAGTCGAAAAACAAATAGTCGACTTTTTTTCAACAAAAAGCCGATTATTCGAAAGTCGATTTTATAAACTTTAGTTCTAAAACAAATAGTACCGTTATAAAAGACATTTAAGAAAATGTTTATTAAAAGAAAGAACGAAAAATACTAATCAGTAAATAAAATCTTCAATTGTGTTCGATGTATGGCTAAAAAGGTAAAAACTTTTCATATAAAATTTAATTTGCATAACAAAATGCCAGTATCCCTAAATCCTTTGGAATCCCAATTGGATGAAGCATCAGAAGGAAATGCAACAAGTGCCATTAAAAGGCGTTTGAAGACAACCAATAAAATGGTTGAAGAAGCTTTAATCGAATTACACACGGCTAAAGGTACACGTCTACAGAATTTTTTTTATTAATAAAAGACGACTTATCATTTCTCCCCCTTAATCAAGGTATTACTTTAAGACAAATCTATAGTTTTATCCTGGCCAATTACAATTTAGAATCATTAACTAAAAGTCGGGTATTTTTAATCAAAAAACATATACTTTCCTTACGAGAATCTGAAGATATAATAAATACCACTGGCAAAGGTTTTACAGGTAAATTTAAATTGGTGGATAAAAATAAGTTTATAAAGAAGATTACAATAAATATGAAAAAATCTAAAGAAGCCCATAACACTACTAAAAAAGTAGCACGTAAAACAAAAACCATTTATAACGAAAGTGAAACAAATCCTCCAGCAGCTGCATTGAAAAGCAAGAGAACTGTCAAGAAACTATCGAAAAATGACAATCAAATACCACCAGTTATTCCGAGACAAGTTACACCAGTTGCATTGCGACACAACAATATCTCCATGTTTGATACACCCATGGTAGCATCACAAGTTCATGCATCAACACCATTTATAAGTACGGGCTTGGTTCCTCGTGCTCCTGAAGTCAATCAACGAATAAATAGGAAGAAAATAGCCCAAGACGAATATGGTACACCTCGCAGCTCTTTGCCAGGCAAAAAGCGTAGATTACTTCAGCGTCCAGAATAAGTTTGTTTAAATTTATTGTAATTTATGTAGATATTTCATATATTTTATGTTATTTGTAAAATACTTATTTAAATATCTCGGTTCTTTATTTGAATTTTTGTTGAAAGAATCTCCTAATATTTAATGTTTTTTTTTTTTTTTTTTGTAGTTTTAGATCTTTTGGGATTTGTTTTGATTTTAAATCTGATTTAAATCTTAACAAGTTCAATTAATCATGTATAAATCATACTAGTTTTATTTTATTATGTTTTTATGTTTATAATGTGAATTTTGTAAATATTTAGTTAATTTAATTGTAAAATAAAAATGAAATACTATTAGATTTGAAAATACTATGTCCCATAGAATAGTTAATCTATGCTATGTCCAAATAATTTAGCAAACTCAGTAAATTGAAATGTGATAGTTTTTTTTTATGAACAATGGAATAATTTTTCTCCTAATATATTGTTGTTATCCTCGATGTTCCTTGAATTATTTACAATTAAACAGATGACTTCGTTAATTCGTCCAGTTATTGGCATATTTTTCTTCTATAGTTGGAGGATACACGATTTTCGATGTTAGGAAAAGGAAACATATTCCGAGCGGAAATTTTTGGCGATAATTCAGCTTTATGATCATAAAAATCATAAAATGCAAAAGGACGTAACCACTGAAAAATCAGATGTTGGTTTTTTACTGATCGAAACTGCATCTACACAAAAAGTGTGGTTACGGACTTATGCATTTTATGTGACGAATATACATATATTTACGCCTTAATAAAAGTTTTTCTGTATAGCTTAAGGACTTTCTCCTCTGGGTATGTCGAACATCGGCTTCGCTAAATAAGCTTTTTTCGAATATTTATACAAAATGTCAATTTTATTCCCAAGTAATTAATTAATATGGTAATGATATATATCATTGAAAAGGTATTTATAAGTGCTTTTAAATGACATCAATATAATCAATATAACTCGTAAACCGAGCAAGAGCGGACAAATTTTTTTATTGCACTATAATCACATGTAAAAGTACTATAGAATTACTATCAAAATTGTTTAAAAATCAACTGTGCCGAAGATCTTGATTTACGCCCAAAATATTTAGGATGCTCAAATGAGTTCAAAGTCAAATTAGTACCAAAATTGAACTTTTTATTTAAATGTTCAATTATACCAATAATTTTTGCAGGTGTATTTATTTTGTTTGCGAACAATGCGAATGAATAAAAAGAAACGTTAAAAATGGTTGTTTACTTCACATGCAATATTGTTTTTAGTGTTTCAATTTTGAACGTTTACGGTAGTTTTGTATTCTTGCAAATTTGTTTGTACAGAAAATTAAGAACAAATTAATTTAAAAATAAAATTGTTATCCGCTAAAAACAAAATTAAAGAAAAACAACAAAATAAAATGAGTGACATAAAAGAAATAACAATTGTGGTGAAATGGAGTGCAAAGGAATATCCAATAACAGATTTGACCAACCAAGATACAGTGGCTGTGTTGCGACATGAAATCTTTAAAAAGACACAGGTGCGTCCGGAGCGCCAAAAACTATTAAATTTAAAGTACAAAGGCAAGTAAAAAAAAAATATCGTTAAAATTAAAAGAAATAAAAAAGATTCGATTAGTCATTAATGTTTGAAGATGAAATAAAATTGATTTTGTATTTAATTTGTTTTAGGAAAACTGGCAGAAGATACTTTAAAATTGGGCAATTTAGAACTGAAGCCCAATTTTAAATTAATGATGGTTGGTTCAACAGAAGCCGATATTGAGGATGCCTGTCAAAAGCCCGAAGATTTGGGTGAAATAATCGATGATTTAGATGAGAATGAGACCGAAGAAGAAACTGTTGAAAATTCCTCAATATATTTGGCTAAAGTGCAAAAACGTATCAAGGAATATAAAATTACGGAGTTGAATCCTCCTAGACCAGATAAGCATTTATTAGTACTAGACATAGACTATACACTCTTCGATCATCGTTCGTCGGCAGAATCGGGAGCGGAACTTATGCGCCCCTATTTACATGAATTCCTTACAAGTGCCTATGAGCACTATGATATTGTCATATGGTCTGCTACTGGTATGCGTTGGATTGAAGAGAAAATGCGTTTGCTTGGCGTTAGCAATCATGCCAATTATAAAATAATGTTTTATTTAGACTCCAATGCCATGATATCTGTACACACTCCCGATAGAGGTGTTATAGACGTTAAACCTCTGGGTGTTATATGGGGTTTGTATCCTCAGTATTCCGCCACTAATACTATAATGTTCGATGATATACGCCGCAACTTCTTAATGAATCCTCGTTCTGGTCTACGCATAAGACCTTTTCGACAAGCGCATTTAAATCGTAGTACCGACAAAGAACTACTTAAACTTTCCAAGTATTTAAAGGACATAGCTATTAACTGCAAAGACTTTACCAAACTCAATCATCGTAAATGGGAACATTATGATCCCCGTAAATAAGCATTTAAATTTCTTTAGTGTTCGTTTTGTTCGCGTGTGAAAATGTGATTGCTTTGAAAGCAGTGTCGTCGATGTTTGATTTATTTAAATTATTTTGCTTAATTTTAACGTAAGAACTACTTCCGTAATTTATTAAAAAATATATAAATATTATTTAAATACAAGTGCTCTTAAAGAATTGCTACAAATTTTAAAACAAGTTTAAATTTGTTTTAATCACACACATCATTACAACAATTCACATCATTTAATATAACTCACATTCACCAAAACACTTTCATTAATAATTAACAAGGTAATTTTCGTGAAAACTTTGTAAAAGAAAATAAAAAGAAAAATACATTTGTGAAATTTCTTCTGAAAAAAGAAAATTATCCTTAATTAGCTGATTTTATTAGTGACAAAATCTGCGTCAAAGTTACTACGTAAAAATTGCCGGTTTGTATTGATATCAAAATTAGGCAACCGCTATTAGGGAATGGTAAACAATGCCAAAAATCGATTTTCGATTTTACGATCAACTTTTTTCGTTTCGATTTTCAAAATCGATTAATCGGTCCCCAAAATCGATTTTATTTTGAAGTCGATTTTTTTTATTGATAAATTCAAAAGTGTATCAAAAACAACTAAAAATTAAAAAATAAACATATAAAATACCAAGTTGGCTAAATGATCATAGACGATATTGTCGTTGACGTTGTCTGCAGGAAATTGTATATTTTGTCGTTTATAAAATTCTATTCAGGACAAATTAAGTAACAATTGCATGCATATTGTCGTGCTTCGTAATATTTAAACTTTATTTCCATTGTCAAACAATTATTTATTTCTGAAAATAATATTAACTTTTTTTTCCAAAAAAATAAAAATATAACTAATTATTTAGCGCGTGTTGAAATTAAAAGAAATGGATTTTTGGTCGGCAACATCATTTGTGCGCACTGCTTTAAAGATATTTGGCCCGAATTAAATGAAATGGTTCCAACAGGATGGCGAAAGATGTTACTAAGAAAATTCAGCAAAATCGTCGACGACAATTTGTAAGACATTGTTGTTTATAATGTCCTTAACAATTTAGCGGAGATTTGTTTGGAAAAGTCGTCGACGAATTGTATGGGCTGTCGTCAACATGTCGTCAAGAATTTTCTATGGGTCTTGTACGCGTCGTCGATGTTGTCTTGAAGAGATGGCCAACTGGATAATTTCAAAAATTCAGGTCACAAGTAATACATGTATAAAAGCTACGTATATAAAATATAAGAAATCTATGATTATTTAATTTTTCCATCAAACCAATCTTCTTCAGTAAGGCTTTGTAAAAAAGCCTTACATTTAAATCAATGTTCACTACTAATCTTGTTTCTTTGTTGGGTTATTATAAGGCCATCCTTCAAGAATAGACGTTCACTCGATACTGATATTCTTGAGCTATTTCATTAATATTTGGATTATTATTATATTATTATTTTTTTCCTTCAGAGGATTTAGACGATTGTTTTGCCAAATGTAAAAATACTAAGATCTTTTGCGAATTGAATATTGGGATTTTTTAATTTTCTATTTTCTTAAAACATTGGAAACTCGACTTGGGGTCATTTTTAAATTTCACTTTTACTGCTTCACCGCCAAATGATGTTAAAAAAAAAACAGACATCAAACGAGATTAAAGCCGAATGATTTTTTTCTGCACGCAATTCAAAAATTTTTACGACGTCGTTGAGAAATTTACCGAATGTTTAAAATTTTGATATTTTTTATTCCTTTGTAGATCGTAATAGAACTGATTTAACATAACTTTATTACAAGCACCCGAAAACGTTTTATTTTTATTTTTCAATCAAAATAAATATCTTTAATGTTCAAAATATTTTTTCATTTGTTGAAAAAAATATGTGAGGGATTTTTATTTTTAAAATAAATATCCATCAATGATGAAAAAAATAAATATCTTTAACGATAAATATCTTTAACGATAAATATCAGTTCGAAAAAAATTTAAAATGATTGTTTTTTTTATTCATACTTTTGTTTTGTTTTCAAAATATTTTTTTATTCAAATGAAATTGTTGTTGTTTAGAATTTTTTCCATCCGATGAAAAAAGTTCAAAATAATTTTCAACTTTTGAAATAAATATCACAAAAGATATTTATATTTTTATTTTCATCATGATGAAAAAAAATTAAAATATTGATGAAAATAATAAAAATCATGATGGATTTTTATTATTTTTTGAACATTAAAGATTGTTTTTCGATTGAAATAAAAATAAAATGATTGTTTTTTTAGTATTAAAATCCGGTCTCTGCTTTATTATTAACAAAAAAAAAAAAATATATAGTTAATTTATAAGATTTTTATAATTGTACATATTTTTATAAGTTTTTAAAACAAAATCGATTTTTGAAACTAAACAATCGATTTCAGTATAAAATTGTTGACATAAAATCGATTGCAAACAACCGATTTTTTTCCCCTGAAAATCGATTTTCGACTAAAATCGAAATCGATTTACCATTCCCTAACCGCTATCAGCCGCTTTCTACCGAATGTATCTTAAATTGTTTTGATAAAATTGAAAAAAAATTACTTTTTTTATTTACTTTTTATTATACGTATAATACAAATACAAATTATTAATTAAAATTATAAAAAACACTATACTATATTCTATTATCACCTCTCATAAACACTTCTACAGTGTATAACCACCTTGATCTGCCCAGTGTACACGTCTGCCCTCCAAATATTCTAGACTTTCTTGAATTTTTCGCCTTTCATCGTCCATCAAAGCTAAACGTTTGTATTTTTGTATGACATAACAACAGCTAAACATAAGAGTTATTTGAAATATCAACCAAAATATTAGCAAAGCAATAAGAAGACTTTGATTTACACATATGCTGTCCAAATGTAGTTGGTCGTCTGTAATTTAATTAATTAATTCATTAAAAAAGAAAATTTTTAATTATTTCTTGTGACATACCAATACCAGCAATTAGTAGTATACCTCTTTCACCATAAATAAAACTATTTCTATTTGTATTATCTGGACCTCTAACATTTAAATTATAATTCAGTGGTATAACATCGGTCGTGGTTTCTGTTTCTTCTGCTACATGTTCGCTTTCAGTTGCATTTACCACATCCATTACGGTGGATATGTAAACAGGATTTTGTACTTTATATTGCTGCACTTGTTGGTCAGGCGTAATTTGTCTTCTTTGTCTAGTTGGGGTTTCTGATATTATGGGATACCAATTTGCATTATTGGTAGAACTAAGACAATTATCTTCTGGACAACGATTATTACAAAAATGTATTTTGACATCAAAATTAACCATAGAGGTACCAGCAAATTTAAAAGCATGAAATCGAGCTCTCAATACATTGCGGGTGGCACTACGAATACGTTCTAAACCTGGAAAAACACTTGCATCTGTGGGACAACCACGGTCATCTAAGAGATGAACATAATTGTTATTATCTAATGTTTTGGCTATAAGAGAAGTTGCTCTAAAATCTGGCAGTGGTGGAGTTTCAAGTGTGCCAAATTCTCTTTGTTGCTGTTGCGTATATTCCGCCACTATTTGCAGCTCTAAACTTTGACCAATTTGAACATCGTTAGTTTCATGATCATGAGCTAAATCTATAATTTGTAAAGTAATTTTTGGCATTGGATGAAAGTCGCTAGCATTAAAGTGTAATGAGCCCTCATTCGGCAGAAAACTGAAAAAAAAAAAAAAAACATTAAAAGAGTGATTTTAAACTAACTAATTGATATTTTACAAACCTTTGTGTAAACTCCAAAGAAGATTCTAAAGCTATGGCATTTGGCATAGTGTCTACAGTGTCATTATCGCTGGCATTAAATCTAATCATTTGATCCTCTACTTTTACTTTAAAATCTATATTATCATCTTTACGTACTTCCTTTAAAGTAGCATTACTCATTATGCAACCCACTTTAATTAAACGATCACCTTGGGTTTGTACATTGGGATTATTTTGTATTACCACTAAGGTTGATATGAAAATTCTGTAAATGTATAAATATTTAAAGTACATGCTTTTGAATTTTAAATTCTTTAACTTACCTTCTATATTCTTTAGTTACTTCATAAGCTCTCAAAATACCACATTTATTTTCTTTGGCTTCATTGCCAATTTTTAATTTTAGCACCGTACTTTTAGTACCATTTCCTTGAACCATGCAATCTTTGGAATGCATGCTGACATACATTTTTCCCTGAAACCAATCTTTGGGTTTATAACGTATCAACATTTCCTCATGAGTGCAAACTACTTGGACTGAAAATAAATAAATGTTTAAAGTTGAGAGCTTGTAATTTTTAATTTCACTTCTCTTACCATCTAAACACTTTACTCTTCTCATGTACACTGAATTTTCTCTCATTTTCAAACTCCTGGGACCCATTGATATAATATCTTCAGAGTGCAATAAACATTCGGATTTCTGTAGATCGTCTTCATAGTAAAATGAAACACCTTGACAATAAAATCTAGTTTCATGTGAGCAATACGATTGGCACTGTTAAACAAATATAAGCAATTAAAGGTGTATGTTTTTTGATATTTGATTTACTCACTTCTTTTTGATTCAATCCAGAAATTTTTGTTTCAGCATAAAGAAATGTACTATTTGCATAAAGTTCATATGAGCAATGATCATTTTCTACGGGTCTCTCATAGCATTGATTTTCTATGTATTCCTCATCATAGGGTGCAGCTCGAAACGCATCTGGTTGTATCATTTTATCTTTATCACTCAATATACAGCGACCCAATGTGGTTTGATGTTGTCGTGCTGTTAAGCTTTTGTCCTGAATAAATCTAATGGATAATTTAGAAAGTTTATCAATATAGTTATTTAACTATTCAAGAAGTTGTTTAAACAGAGGACGATGCATTAAATGTAGTAGCAAAGCTTTCAAAGAACAGAGTTTAACTAGTAAGAATAACGAGATCACTATAATACAAATAAAAGTAAATACATATTTCAAAAATTGTGAACATATATTGAACAAAATTTATCAATCAATTATAAAGTATTGTAAAACCCGATGCACAGAAATTATTCTGAGCATGATGGCCCAAGTTTTTGTGTTATTTAGAGAAATTCAAGTCTAAAGATATATTTGGACATATTTTTTACTTAATTTTTTTAATAACTTCCCAAATTTTAATTAGTGTAGTTTTGTTACTAAAAATTTTGAGATATTAAACATTAAACATTTTAAATGGTTTTATGAGACAAAATCGTTAATTATTCCAAAGTGAATAAGAAATTAATATTAATTTGTATTTTGATCAAAAGTGTAGATAATTTCCTTTAATTTCCATAGTGCAAAAACTACATAGTAATTTTATAACGTTTAAAAACTGACAAAAATCACTTAGGACACCTTTTATATATTAAACAAAGTATGTAAACAGCGCTCTGAGAACGCATTTTTTACCATTTTGTGCATCGAAAAAAGGTTCTACTTTATAGTTTAATATTTTGAATTTAGAAAATACCTAATGCTCTAAAATAATATATTTTCTGTAATAAAAACTATTAATGAATATTAAAACAATTTTCTTAAAAAAAAGTAAAACAGATACATGTATAAAAAATTTATACTTCCACATATCTTTAAACATTTCTTTCAGTGTTTTGTGAAAATCACGCGACAGTTCAACATTCCTGTTAGAAAGCTCAAGCGAGACTGAGTGATTCTGTTAATTTTTAAGAGTATGTAGGTGTATAAAACTAAGAGTGCAAATGCACATGTTCGCCAGTTTGGAGAGGATACCATGAAATAAGTTCCAAAATAAATGAAATAAGTCCTCATACAAATAAATTAATTACCAATTTAAAATTATCAAATAAAATAATTAATAAGTTTTTGATTCGGAGTTGCGTGAGCTGGTTTGTGAAAAACCTGAAAGCCATTTTACTAAGTAAAGTTTTTCTGTATAGCGGGCCTTCGCCCGGGCGAAAGGACTTTTTCTTCTGTGGTATTTCTAACCTCAGCTTCGCTAAATTTTCCTACGAAAGGACTTTCTCCTTTGTGGTATTTCAAACACCGGCTTCGCAAAGTAAAAATTTTCTGCATAGAGGTCCGGCAGTTATGCAGAAAAACTTAACTTAGCGAAGCTGGTGTTTGAAGTACCACAGAGGAGAAAGTCATTTCCCCCCTGCTGAAGGCAGGCTATGCAGAAAAACTTTAATTTCAAACAAAATGAAGTAAGTTATTTCATAATTTTTCATTTTTTAGGGAGTTACTTCATTTGGGAGTTATTTCACGGTACCTTTGTTTGCGGTCTTGTACGAATTTTGGGGCATTGAAATAAAAAACCATAGAGATGAATAATTCGTTTTGTCACTGTATCTGTAAAGGAAAATAAAGGGGTACATATTATGGAGAAAAAACTCACTAGGGTTTATAATATATATATTTTTTTTAATACTTCGGTTATTTATAAATAATTGCAAGCTATCATATTTAATAATCAAATAATTGAATCGCAATAATTTTAATTTTAACTAAAAAATACTGTATGACTTCATTGCAGTTTTAAATTATTCAAATATTGATGATACAAAGCGTTTTATTTAGTATAATACCCAAAAACAACAATAACAAATGATATCATAATTAAGCAAAAGATATCAAATAAGTAAATACAAAAGAAAAAAAAAATTAAAACTATTTAACTAAAAAGCATTTAATTAAAATGCAATCAAAATTCAAATTAAATAGACACAATAGACAATAACAAAAAACATCGCATAAAAATTCCAATAAATAATTGTATTTTTAGTTTTAGCACCTTACCTCTCGTGATTATTGCGATATGAGGGAGCAAACGATGCAGATAAACATTGGAATTCATTTTCAAATAAACATTTCTCCGCACATTCACGTCGCGTGACCAAAGTGGTTATTGTTTTCTTTCCCTGGAATACCAAACTATTTCCGGGTATTTTTGTCAAGGTCCACAAACGTTTTTTGCATATTTCGGGTACTAATGAATTTGGCAAATATAACTTTTATTATTACTTTTTAAAAAAATTTAATTAAGTAGTCGACTTACTTTTTAAACAGGTTTTTTCATAAAATATCGCTTCACCATCGGCCACTAAGGGCAATTCATTACCCACTGCCATATAATTGTCGATTCTTTCGAAATATGAATAACCATAACATTCATGTGTGTCCAACAAATGCACATATGCTATGCAAGCATCATCGTCGTTACAAATCCGTCTGCACATTGAACTTGCCGTAGATTCAAAACTTGTTGTTTCATTGTACATTTGCTGTTGCTGACTATCGATAATCGAATAACTGTCTCTTGCTATTCGATTACGATCTTTATAGTTATTTGCTGGTGCATAAATTAAATTACGTTCCGTTAAATATTCAAGTGGCGGTCGAAAACCAACAATCTTTTGTAAATGCATTTGGTAGAGTGGACATTTAAGAAGGACAGCATCTGGAAATTTAAGAAAATTAATTAAATACAAAATTATAATTTTAATTTGTTTAAAATTTTTAAAGCAATGTATGTATGTATGTATATGAAAATTGTAGAAAATCAAACATACCAAGACCTTATTTTTTTTATCATAGATTTATAGGCAAATGAGAGATTTCCTCGAATGCATTCTATATGAGTTATGAGCTTCTATGAAAATGGTAATCTGTTTTAAGCTTAAAGTTTTCTCATTGTAATTTTTTCTCGCTTAAGGCAGTTTAAAATTTTTAACGGCATAGGCTTTCATGACCGATGGTCAATCTCACTTTTTTTTATTAATAATTTAACATTTTTCTATCTTATTTTCGTTCATTCAAGACGAATTCTTGGTTTATTTGCAATATTTAATTGTAGATAACTTAATTATGTACTTTAAATGTTTCTTAACTTGTTGTCATTAAGAAATCTTAATATAACAAACAATTTAACCTTCAACCTCAGTACTTTTGGTTTAAGTTATAATAACCACATGTCAATTATTTATTTTTTTGCTTAACTTTTATTGATTGCATGATCGGAAATCCCCTCTTATTACAAAACAATAAGAATAATACTTAGTTAATATTATAGGTAGTTATTTATAGTAAGAAGAAAATTATTGTATTTTATAGTTTATTAAAATATCTTTACTTGGAAATATTTAATTAATTAAGTGAAATTAAAAAACAAAATATGAATTACACAGGTCAACACTAAAAAAGTATTTGAAAAATCATGTTGCAGATATTGTAGGTATAGTTATCCCAATCACCAGAAACATTTCGGTGATTGGGATAGTTTTTAGGTTATAAAAATCCAAGTAATAGATAGAACAGATTAGTCACTCATATTTTATAGCCAAGACATGGGGCTATAAAAATGTTGTGCTAGTCAAGTCTCTAACTTGTCACACATAGCCTCTACAAGTCTTTAAAGATGTAAAAATAAAGAAATTGTCTATTAACCCAAATTAGGGATAAGGAGTAGGTGTAGACAAAAAACTTCACATGTTTTGCGTGATTTTGTATGCATAAATATTCGTTAATAAAACCACAAATCGGTGTCAGTGTCAGAAAAAAAAAAAAAAAAAAAACAAAAATGTTTGAAAATATTTTTACTAAAAATTTTTGAAATTCTTCATATGTGTCCGCAGAAAGTATTGCAATGGTTAATAGCTTGCCCAAGTCTTTTTTAATTGGCAGACAAATATTTCTTAGAATACTTTTTATATGCATCAACAAAATATCTACATATCTTGGGAGTGTATTTGTCCTACAACAAATTTTAATTTTTTACAAAAATGTATTAATTGATTTTTTTAAAAATATTAAAATTTTTCTATTTTCTATTATTATATTATGACTTTTATTTTAGCAAATAGAAGATGATTTTTAAATACACAAACAATAATAAATACAAAAATATTTTAATATACATATAATGATTACTTACTGCAATTTAACACATTTATTTGTATTGTTAATAAAAATATTATTAATGTTGTTGGTATTGCTGGTTTTATAGTTATTGCTGTAGTTTTTTTTGTTGTTGTTGAAAAAATATTTATTGTATTTTTAAAATCTAAAAACCACTTAAAAACATTAATATGATGTTGTTGGGTCATTGTGCAAGTCCAGGGTTTTTATTTTACAATTATTGAATTTCTATTATTTTATTTGTAGAAAATATTTTGTTGTTGCAAAATTTACTATATTATTTAAAAATATATATTTAGTTTGCAATAATTTTGTATTGGAATGACACTTTTTTTTAACTTTTTATTTTATTGCAAAAATATTTGTTTTATATTTATTATGTCTACAGCTTTGGTTAGTTAATTAGCAAACCTTTTATAAAATTATTTCTTAAAACTGTTTGCTTGTTATACTTTATTGCTTTTTGAAATAAATTCACATTATTGTTTTATTTTATTTTTTTTTAAGATATTAAAATATGTATGAGACGGGCACTTATTTAATTAACGCTGCTGTTGAAACATAAAGTAAAATATTAAAATTTAGTTAAATTCTATTTAATTATCTCGTGACAAAAGTTTATTTTTAAGTGATTGATTGCATTTACATTTTGTTTGCTAAAATACAACTTTTTTACGACATGACATTTACAGGGTTTTAGTGATTTTTAGCCTAAAAAGTGATTCTGACTCGATTGTTATACTTTAAGTTGAATATTAGACAATTCTTTCAGTGCGTTTTAAACATTAGCACAAATACGTAATACCCTAACCAACTATGGTAAGATAATATAAATAACACTTGAACTTGAAAACATTACAAAAATTAATATTTGACACCTATAATTACTCTCCCAAAAAGTTTGTGGAATGAAACCAATACTCCTTAATCGAACAAATTGATTATAAATTACAGAATTATTCTTAAAATATTTTGCGGAAATCCCATTGTGCATATTTTTTTTTGAAAATTCAGTTTTTGTTGATTTATTTTATTTTTCGAAATTTTTTTGTTTTAAAAATGAGTTTATAATTTTAATTTTTTATAATCTTTTTTTTCAGTCTTTAGTAAATTTTTTAGATATATTCAGTGCTGTGCAGAACAAAAGCAACAAAATTAGGTTAAACCTAAGAATAGTTCTATTTTTTTAGAATGTTTGGTTTACAACAAAAATAATTTTACGAAATTATATACATATTTAAGGATTAACAAAAACACAAACATTTAAAGAACTTTAACTTTGTCTTTAGCAAAAACTGGAATAAAACACTACAATCTTCATACAGGAATGTGCATAACAATAGCAAATTTTGCTTCATTTTGTTCTACATTTTACATTTTCCGTAAAATTAATTTCTCTGGAATGATGTCCATTTGAATTTCTTGACTAAACAACACTTTGGACTGCACTAATCTTGAAGCTGCATAAAAAATCTTCCACAGATCTTGCGTCTGAGTATTAGACCACATGGTTAAAAAATGTTAAGTAATGACATTTAATCCAATCATTTAAAAGTTTTAAAATATATTTCACATTTTTTCCATGCAAAAACGTTGAATTAAGGAAGAATTCAAGATCAGCCATTATTACATCTTTATAAACTATCTATGTAGATAAACAAAACCATATAAAAAATTAAAATAAATTTTAAAATTTTGTGTAAATTTTTACAATTGGAAATTTTTTGCTTTTGATATGCACACTTTCATATAGAAAACATACAATATTTTTCTCGTTTTAGCGAAAAGAAAGAAAATCACATTTTCTAAGGTACAAAAGTTTATTATTTGATATTTGTTTTGTTCTAAATTTAATACTTTAAAAAATAATTCAACATTTAGGATAACTTTAATTTTGTTGCTTATGTTTTGCACAGCACTGTATATCTATATATACATATATACATATATATATACAGTGCTATAATTTTGTAATAATTTCAAATTTTTTTTTATAATTTCACACCACAATTTTGAACTTCTTTCGTTAGTAATGGCTTTTTTTCATTTTTAATTGCATTTAATTTTTTTTCCATTTATGTATTTTTAAATTATTTTAATTATTTTTTTTTAATATATTTTTTTTGTATTTATATTTTTTTAAATTCTGTCTAATTTTTTTTAAATATTTATTATAATTTATATGTTATTATATCATTTTGAATTTTCCATATTCTAAAATACTTTTTTTTTACATAAAAAAACAATCATCTAATATTACATACATATAAATATGTTTTTATTATTTAACAATAACTATTTTTTTATTATTTCCAATATTAACTATTATTAATATTATTTTTTGTTTTTTAATTTAGTTTTTTATTTCAATTCCGAAGTTTATGTATAATTTTTTATAATTAATTAAAAATTATTAATATTTTATTTATTTAAATTTATTAAAATTTTAATAACTTAACTTCCCGCCATTTTTTTCTTGTTTTTTTTTTCAAAGCTTAAATTTCCTTAGCCAATTTTTCTGAAACGCTTATTGCCAAAGTTAAACTTCAACTAATATTTAATTTTCCTACCCCCATATCTAACAGATATTTTTCATTATTTTTTTTTGTCAGATATTTTCATTGTTTTTTTTTTTCTATTTATTTTGCATTTGTATGTGAATTAAAATGATCTTTCAATGATTATTTGTTGATACGAACAAACAATTCTCTATACATACTTCTCTTTATTTATTTAAACTGATTTGAATAAACACTCATACATGTAGGTACTTATTGTACTTTAATACCTATGAACATTAGTTGCATGTAGATATTTAATTGTTGTTGAAAATTAGCAATTTGCTGTTTTTGTTTTTCACTGAGACAATCGTTGAAAATTAAAAAATTAAGTCTCAGCTCTCTTTTAATCTCGCCAAATGTCGTACCCTAAAGTTTTGTGTGTGTGTGTTTTTTTATAGTTTGTTGAATACGATTACGATTACTTTTTTTTTTTTTTTTTTGTTACCTGCACTTGAGCTTGTTAATTCATGCGCTTCTAAATAAATGACGCGATACAAACTCACGTGTGTTTGGCTTGATGCTAAAGCTTTTCGTTGTAAAGTTAAAAAAATAAAAATATTATTTTTTTAAACAGACAGAAAAACTTCTATGAATATCTCTGTAACCGCATTATCAAACATATAATAGCAGCTACTGCGGCCAATGTATTAGATAATTGTGGGAATTTATTGAAATATCTGCTGCCTAAGCTGCGTTTAATGTTGCTACTACCCATTGACTTCACATGCCATTCATTGTTTACAGTTTAACACTCAAATTCTTGATCTATATATAGAAAATGGGTTTAAAGGAATGAATTCATATAAAATAATTGTCATATTTTCTATTTTTAATTAGAAGGAACAAATTGAAGGCCCATATTCAAAACTCTCCACTTAGAAAAACACAACTTTTTAGGAGAGCAAGAAAGAAACAAAAAAAAAAAAAAATAGTTTCTCTTATTTTGCAACTATTTAAATCTTTTAAAATATTACTAATTTAAAACCACAACATGTAACATATAATTTGTTTTTAATATTTCACAACAGTATGGGGCATTTTCAATATTTCCCTATTTCGCAGAGTTGGAATTCAATATGCTGCTAATGTATGATTTTTAAAAATTTTAAAAGTTTTTGAATTAACTCGCAAAGTACAAAAAATTATGGATTACAAACGAAATTTTTTGTTCTTCAGTCTTAGAAATTGTCTTAGAAAATTAAAAAAAAAATTAAATGCTTTAATAAAAATAGTTTTCTTTACCTTTAATATTTGAAAAAAAAAAAAAATATTTTAACAAATAATTGTTTATTAAATATCAATTATTGAAAGTAATAAAGCATTTTATAATAATAGTAATAAAAATATGGAAAAAAGTTAAATTAATGAGTTTATTGAGTTAAAATTAAAAGTTCATAAAAAAATAGTTTTTATTTTTATGCATAAATCACAATAAAAAAAATCTATATGCAATACACAAATTCTAATTTTCCCATTTATTTCATTAATTATAAACATAATTAAGTTTAAGAAACAATTCCAATTAAATTTCTGCCATAAACATTGTAGTTGCATCATTTTTAACAATAGCAAACCTTATTCACTACTCATGAACACACAAATGTATTTAAATATGTCCATACAAATGTTATAAACATTCACACTTCTTTAATTCTAGCTAAGTCAAAACATTTTTTATACCGTTCTACACGACTTCAATTTGATTAATTTGTTTCGGGTTAATTTCTGAATAATATTTTTATTTTCACATTTAAAATTTGTGGTTTTGCACAATTTTAAAAGTTAAAGTTGCAAACAAAAAATTAAAATATTCGTTTAAAAATTAGTGTTGTATTAATAAAATTCGTTTTAAAAATTAGTGTTAAATTCGCTGATAAAAATTATGTTCCGAACGAATAAAAAAAAAAAAAAAATGAGCGTTCTTCCTACTCTGCTAATTTGTAATATGAAAAAATAACATAGTTCAAATAGGCTATTTTAATTTGGTATCAGAGCTGAGGGCATGGTACTTCCCATAAAAATAAAACAATAATTATTGGAGTAAAAATTATTTATCGCTTAAATGAAAAACTATTAGAGCAAAAGTTTTAAAATTGTGTGGGAATAACTTCCTTATGACTCTTCATAACTGATATGAAAATAAGGCAGGCAACTCTAGTGGATGAATATCCTACACAAGATAAATCTTAATCATCGCATCTATGGAACTATTATAGTGAAGGTCTCAAAATTTTGTGGGAATATTTATATTGTCAAGCCGCAAAATTTATATGAAAATTGGTGGGGTAGCTTCACAGGTGTATATCTAAAGAACTATTCAACCGATTTGTTTTTTGCCCAGATTCATATACAGCATATATAAAATAGTCTGAATTGGTATCTATATATGTATATAATTTCTTAAGCCATTTTTATACCAACCATCAAAAAGATGGGGGGTATATTGATTTTGTCATTCCGTGTGTAACATGTCGAAGGAATCATTTAAGCAAAGTATATATTTTCTGGGTCCTGGTTAGATTCTGAGTCGATCTAGCTATGTCCGTCCGTCTGTCCGTCTGTTGAAAGCAGGATAGGGCTCGAACGGGATAACGTAGGGGGACGGAATTTGGAACAACTATTTGTCTTATATAAGGTTTGTTTGAAAAATGGGCAAAATCGGTTAATAAACAAAAAAGTTATAGGCTAAAAACTAGAATCACAGGGTGTCCGTTTCATACTTTTCTTCTGATATTTCTTAAACAAAAGTATGTACGACAACGAAATTTCGTATACTTTGTTTGGGGGTCGATATAAACTCTGAAACCAAAAATGGGCGTGGTCCGCCCACTTTACCGCTCACCTCCCATATAAGGTGAAATTGTGTTCAAATAGTTCAAGGACCAATGTAAACTCGGAAACAAAAAATAGGCGTGGTCCGCCCACTTTACCGTCCACCTCCCATATAACGTAAAATTTGAAAAAGTTGATGGTGGGTATATAGATTCGGCCGGGCCGAATATAACATTCGCGCTTGTTTCTCTTATCAAAGCTTTCTGAAGCTCCCAGACGTAGTAGAAAATTAAATTATTTATACAACTTTTCGTCCTACAAATCCTAACGGAGCCAGATTTTGAAATTTGTATCAGGGACCGGAGCTAAGAGGATTTATGTGTCGTTTTCTAAGCATTTTCCCCCTTTCCAGAGCTTTTTGAAGCTCCTAGACATGAAAATTAAAAATCGGCTTTCTTATAAAACTATACGTCCTACAAATCCTAAAGGAGCTAAATTTTGAAATTTCTATTAGGGAGCGGAAATACGTGGATTTATGTATATGTAATTTTTTGAGTATTTTTTCCTTTCCTGAAATTTCTGATGCTTCCGGATACCGTTTAAAATTACAATTCGTCTTACTTATAAAACTTTTCTTCCTACAAATTCTAACGAAGACAGATTGTGAAATTTATATCAGAGACCGGAAATAAGGGAATTTATATTATTTCCTAAACATTTTTCTCTCTGAAGATTCTAGACGATGTAGAAAACTAAAATTCGCCTTATTTATAAAACTATTCGTGTCAAAAGTAGTGATTAATTAAATGTTGAAATTGAAAGTTTTGTAATAAAGTTGGGTACCGAATAAAAATAGACAAAATTATGTATTTGTAAATTATATTTTGTCCTAATATTTTTTGGAGAATTGTCCTAAAATACACTAATTTTTAATTTTCATGGAATGCAAATTAAAATGTTCCAGGATGTTTATACTGAAAATTTTCTAAAAATAGTATATATTAGGGCGGGTCGAAAAAAAAAGTTGTGCCAGTCACCCCTTAGAATGAATGAATAGTTAATACTTTAAAAGCAAAAGGTAGTTGGTTTATAAAGGGCTTTCATTATATACGAAAATAATTGAAAAGTAGGAGGGATGTATCCGAGATACCAGAAGTAACATCTGATTTTTATGTCAGATTCAAAAATCGCCAAAGAGGAATTTGAAGCGGTTGTTAAACCATAAACAATGATATATCACATTCTGCAATCGGACTTAAAATGGCGACGCTATATACAAAAACCAAAAAGGGCGGTATTTTGGGGCGTGGCAAAAAAATAATTTTTGTATTTTTGGAAACCTCATTAACTATTCTTTCATTCTAGGAGGTGACTGGCACAATTTATTTTTTTTTTGTATGGAGTCCGACCCGCTCTAGTATATATTGTCCACATTAATATTGTAAAAAAAATTGTGCGCATATATGCCCGATTTGAGAAATTAATTAAAAATAAACATTTTCTTAGTTTTGTCAAACATTAAAAAAAATCTGTAACTTCTAATTGGCTGGTTGGAAATATGGTACTAATGTTATAGATAATATTTTACCACAAGCGAATTTTTGTTCCTTATCCAATTTCCAAGTTTTTTATATCACCTTAAAGTCCATAATAAATCCTTTAGAAAACATGCTTGCATGTACTATTTCTTTTATATATTCTTCGAGATTTGAAATTTCAACAATCTAAACTTTGCATTTCCATATATTTTCCATATATGTATGTCCTTACAATTTCAATTGTTTTGATCATATTTTCTTCAGTATATTAATGAACAAAATTGGCTATCAAAAAAGAAAATTTGAACGAACTTGAATTGAAAATTTTACAAAAATTAATAAATAGACGGACGGAAGGGCGGACATTAGAATTCTTTTAAAGAAGTCTTAAAATTCGAAAAATAAATTATTTTTTGACCAATATAAAAATTAAATATAAATAAAAAAAAAGTATTTATATCATCTTTCCCTGAATTAAGTGCCTTTTTCGACCCATTTAACCCAAATGTATAGACGGACGGACATTGCCATTCTCCAAAAAAAAAACATCTTATAATTCAAAAAATGCATTTTTTACTTACTAATAAATAGGAAAATTAAAAATGATTAAAGTGTTGATATCACCTTTTCCTGAATTATGCAATATTTTCGACCCAATTTAACTCTAATGTATAGACGGTTATACGGACATTAATATTTTGCCAAAAAAATCTTTAAATTCTAAAAATTATTTTTTGTTTGCCCAATAATAAATAGAAAATAAAACGTGACCATTAAAATATTTATATCACCTTTCCCTGAATTAATCTCCATTTTCGACCCCTTTTACCCCAATGTGGAAAGGTTAGATCAACGGTTCTCAAATGGGGGTCAGCGACCCACAAGGGGTCTGTAAGGACTTTCGTGGGGGGCCGCGAAGAGATTCTGAAAATATTCTTAAACTCACAATTTTTTAATATAAATATTATGTAGAAGTTGGACCATTTTTAGTAACACTTCCGTTAGAGATTTAATAGTTGCTTCAGTCACTTTTTTGGAACAGTGTGCAGATTTTTTGTAAGAATTTTGTAAGAAATTTTTTCTGCTTTTGGGTTCTAAACTTATCTTTAACATTGCCTCAAGCATTGACAATTAGATTAGATTCATTTCAAAATGAGTTAAATTCTAACTAATGTCTAAAATTTTTATTTTAATTCAGCAGATTTAAGAAGCATTTAAGTTAAAATATAGTAAAGTTTATCCGCTTGTTGCCTCCGAAGTCCTAAAAGTATTAGAACAATTTTCATTAACATAAATTTTTATGTAAAACTCGCCCTTTTGTCCATCGAAATAATGAATCGACCTTTTGTGTTCGCATTTTGCGAAAAAATCTCTTAATATTAAAGATCTCATGAAGCAAAAACAATTATTAATATTATTTTTAAATTATTTTATCTTTATAATTTTATCTGATTTTTGATACTAGTTGTAGTGGGTCGTGCTTCCATTTTAATGTCAAAAGGGGGTCGCGAAGCAAGATCTTGTGAGAACCCCTGGGTTAGATGATGTATAGAAATATGAATAAAAGCTGATAAGAAAATATTCCTTTTAAATATAATAATTTTTTTATACTTTTTCCGATTACTTATTATCGACTTCGTTCAACTTTTTCAAAATGTCGTTATATTGACAATTTTCAAACTAAAAAGTCGATTTCGAGTTTTCGACTTTTTGCTACAAATGGAGTGGAAAATTTTAAAATGAAGACCTTACAAGAAATTGTTGTTAATAATGACAAAAATATATTTATAGTTTTAATAAAATACTTATAAACCGAAATATTTAAACAATTGCTTCAATACCGATAAATTTATTAAAAAAAAAACATTTCAACAAATATTTAATTGCCTTGACATTTGTTTGTTTAATTTTGACATTAATTAAATTCAAGATGCACGATAATTTTATTTTAACCCAAAAAAAAAAAAACTATTTTCTAATTCATAAACATTTATTAGTTTATTTTGTTTGTTAATACTACATTTTTATTAGTTTTTATATATTTAATTAATGTTTTTTTGTTGTTTATTTCTAACTTTATTTTCGACTGAGTTTAGTCCAGTTGTTGCTTAATAAGGTGAATGAGTGTTTTAGTTATTTTTCTTTATAAACAAACAAAATATTTTCTTTTTTTATTGTTTATTAAGACGCTTGACATTTTAATATTATGAACTGTGAACTTTTATCAAAAGTTATGAAATGTTTCATATTAAAAACAAAAGTTTTACATAACTACATTTAATTAAATATTTTACTTAGTTTGTTAATGAAATGAGGGTTTTTAGTTTTTTTGTTGTAAGAAATTTAATTGTTAAAACTTTTTTAAATGGATTTTTAAATAACATTCTTTGGTTATTTAAACATCAGAATTTTAATTTCTTCTTTGATTGCAAAAATCTTAGAAAATTTAAATTTATTTTTTATATGGTCTTTTAATAAACAATCATTAAAATCAATTAAAAATTAAATTATACACAAATTTTATACTATCTATGCACACACATAATTTGTGTATATTACTAAATGAGTAACTATATGTCATAAATTACTATTATTAATTAATTCTTGTCAATATATGTCAATCAATATTTACTTTAATTAACTACTTTTCATCTTGATAAATGTCAAAAAAGCACTGCTATTATTTCTTTTATCAATTGTTATAATCAATTAATTATTGTTGCATGCACAACACAAAAAAAAAAAAAAAAAAACTTTTACTTTTGTATGCATACAATCATATTTAGGTCATTGAAAAGGTCAAGTTCATTGTAAAAGCAAAGCGAATTAAAAAAATCAATTCAAATTGAATTTTTTTTTTTTTTCAAAAACATCAAATTAAAATGTTCTGCACAAATGAAATGATTTTTTAAATATTATAACTACATACTTTGCATAATTTACTGGAAAACTTTAGTTTTTGGCAAACTAAAAATTTTAAAGCACTCAGGCTTAAAATTATCAAGAAAAACAAATCGACTATAAATTTTACAAGAAAATAAAATAAACAAAAAACACTAAATTGAACAAAGAGCCATTCATGCAACAATGCATGACAATTTTGCTTTATTTTAAGAGGAGGAAAGAAAAAAAGAAATAAATAAAAATGACGCAATTATTGCGAAAAGATTATAATTAACACACTTCAGCAGAAAAATATATGAAAATAAAAAAATAAAAACAAAATACTAAAATGTTAAACTTAAATAAAACATGCAACAATAAAACAAAATTTTATTTGTTACTCATACTTACCCCATGCCACCAAACTTACTACCAGCATTGATATTCGGTTATTTGGCAACAGACTCTGAAAGGAATAAAATCTTTTACATTATCGTAGAGTAAACTGAATATCAAGTATGTATTTATAAATTTATTAGCACTTTTTAACATTGTTCTCAGATGAGGAATTTTTCTCCAAATTTGGGATTTTATTTTTCATTTGGATAAAAATTTCCCTGGCGGGAATTTTAGCAAATTTTGGAAAATCAGAATTTATAAAAAAAAAAAATCGTGTATTTCCGCTCCGTGATAGAAAAATAGCTCCGTTAGTTTTTGTAGTACGAACAGATTTATAATAAGCCGATTTTTGGTTTTTTACCACGTCTGAGAGATTAAACAAATGACATATAAATTGGCTTATTTCCGATCCCTGTTAGAAATTTTAAAATCCGGCACCATTAGAATTTGTAGGACAAAAGTTTTATAAGTGAGGAAAATTTTAATTTTTTACATCGTCTGGAGGCTTTAGATAGCTCTGGAAAGGTAAAAATACTTAGAAAAAAAAAAAAAAAAATGAACGAGGAAAAAAGATATAGTCGATCAAGTCCGACTATATGATACCCTACACCATTGTTTACATCAAAATTCGGGCAGGGATCTTAAAAGTCCAATTGGGGACCGATACTCATATTAATCCCCAGTTTTTATAAGACAAACGAAAAAATTGACTTGTCAAGATGTATGGAAAACAACAAATAAATTTGAAATTTATTTGTTGTTTTCCATACATTTTGACGAGACAAATTTTCCGTTTCAATAGGGTTCGTCCTTGGCCTAATAGAAGATAGTATGCTAAATTTTATTGACTTATCTTTAAAATTGCGACCTGTAGTTTGATTACAAGGTTTACATGGACAGACAGACGGACGGACGGACATCGTTAAATCGACTCAGGAAGTGATTCTGATCATATCTTCAAAAATGACATCAATATTAACAAAAGTCAAAAGGCCGTAACATCAATTGCATAAACGAAACCGTTGTAAAATTTATTCCATTTATGAAAAATTTTGATCGAAGATTGTTATAAGTGAACCATTAACAAATTTTACTTATTTGCTTAATATTAAAGCAACAAATTTAAAATTGTGGTTACGATCTTTTGCATATTTATAATGTTTTTTGTTACGTCCTTTTGTATTTAAGGTAAACAGCGTTGTCAACTTTTTTGAACCAAAACGCGCCGGTCATCATTTAAAAACGCGCTAAAAAGCGCTAAATTTTGTTTGAATAAATTTTGTTTTTTTCTTTTGGTTAAATATGTATTTTTTGTTAAGAGCAAAACAACTTATTACATATATATTTGTTATTTTAAGTTCATGTGCAAATATTTAGATAAAAAAATAAAATAAATAGAATTACAGAATACGTATCGATGGCTGCCCTTTTCGTAATTTTACAGAGAAGGAAAATACTGAATACAACCTAAGAAACTTCTAATTCAAACCAAGTACCGAAACTAATTCTAACTTTTATTTCTGGACTTTTCTACGTCTTTGTATGTTATCTTAGATAGGGATTTTTTCAGTAATTTAAAATTTAAATAAATGAATAAATTAATAATTGGTGCTTTAAATTACAAAAAAAAAAAAAAAAAAAAAAACTAAACTAAAAAAATTATGTCTTTTAAAGTTCTTCATGTGGAGGCAGGATTGTTTTTAGATATTGGAAATCGACTCTTCCTGATATTTGAGATGTTTTTGATTTGGAAGACTTGTTACAAAGAGCACTTTTAGAAATACTCAGATATTGCTATTTTTTATTTCCATTTTCATTCCATTCTTTGTTTGGAACATTTGAGTCACAATTTAAAATAAGAAATTCAAACACAATATGATATGTATTGGAATGTTTCACAAACATTATTTTCATTAAAAATTCTATATTAAGTATATATAATAATATTAATTATACATTTGAAGAACAAAATTTAAAAATGTTTAAAAACTTAATTTTCCTTCAAATTCAGAAATTTTAGAAAACATTATTAAAATCTGCAACTAAAACTAACCGAATACAAAACGCGCCAATTTGGCGCCTTTTCAAGAAAAAGCGCTGATGTAAAAAAATGCGACTTTTGAGTTTCTGAAAAGCGCTGAATCTAGCGCGAAAAGCACTAAATTGACAACGCTGTCTCCGCTCCTTGATAAAAATCTGACTTCGTTAAGATTTTTAGGACGAATAGCTTTATAAGTAAAGCCGAATTTTAATTGTGTCTTTGCTTAATATTTATTACACACAGAGAGTAATTTGTTATTGTAAAACAGAAATAAAAATCGCTCGGTGAGTTATTTAACAAGCATAATTGTATACAAATGCCCTTATTAGCATAAATTTTGTGATTATTTTACTAAAACTTAATTTGTTCCGTTGTTTACTAATAGAAGTATAAAGTGTTATATATCATTAAAAAGCTTATAAAAATACGCATATTTTGATTATAAATTCATATAAATCCTTCTCATATAGAAACATTTGTATATGAATGAAATTTAGGTTTGAAAAATTCTAATAAAAATCAAACAAGATCGAAAATTTAAAAACGAAAAAAACGGTGTTTTATATATAACTGCTAGAGGATTATATTATATAAATCTGGCCCTATTTTGTTAAATATTTATGTGTAAAAAATTCAAATATCTTATTTGTTTGTAAAAAATTGCAAAATGTTGGACCTGTTTAGAACTGATTTTAAATGTTTGTTACGTCATTAAATGCGCGCACTAAATATCTTTCTTGCGATACCAGATTTTCATATTGTTCCTTTGGCAGAAATTTGAAAGAAAAATCGAAGAACTCGAAATAAGAGCTGTTCGTTTTGTTGAACAAATAAAAAAAAAAACAAGTGCGAATGTTATATTCGGCTCGGCCGAATTTATATATCTAACAGTGATTACATTCAAAAGTACCGAAGTACTCCCTCGAGTAATTTGATGATGTCAAACGATTAGCTGGATATTCCACAATTCGAATTAAAAATAAAATTGAATACAATGAAAATATATTTTACAGATATATAATTTTCGAATATAACCCTATGTTTTTTAAAACCTTTATTTAAACCTTTATTAAAACCAATTGGTGTTAAGAAGTAATCATGAAATTGTAATAAACACTATCTTTGACTAAATGCTGGGGCTTCGAGTTCCCGAAAAATAGACACGTAATTAGGATAATTCAAATAAGTTTATAGGGCAAAAAACTATAGAAATTGTAAATTCTTAAATGTACAGTCATTACTAAAAACTACTACAAGTTTTTATGCTCTGTAAATTAAATTGAAGTGAAAATTTTTCCATTTTAAAGACATCAGGTAATGACTTATATTTCAACAAAACTAAAGCTGAAGTGCTCGATTTTAAGGAATAGATCTAAGACTTAAGTTTATTTTCATCACAGGGCCACATTTATTTAGATCTTTATTTTTTTCTGTAATATTTAATCTGAATAAAACCATATTTAAAAAAACTTATTTAATCCTCTGTTTTAAATATACAAATTACATTCTTTGATTTTTGCACTAAATAAAAAGTAAATAACTATCAAAAAGTTAATTTTAGTACTTTGAGGGTGAAAAAAGTACTATTTGAAATTTATTTTGATACCGACAAATATTTTTACAGGGATGGAGTTTCCACCATAAAATTTTTCAAACTATCTGTACAAAAATTTGTTATCGTACATACTTTCATTTAAGAGATATCAGAAAAGTATGAACTGAAACTACAACGGACACCCGTTCTAGTATTTTGTTTTTTTGTTTATTAACCGATTTTGCTAATTTTCAAGACTTATATACAGTCGAACACGGTTGTAACAAACACCGGATATAACGCACTATGGCTATAGCGAACACTTTTCTTCGGGCCCAATGATTTTACTAACATTTTCCAAACAAATAAATACGTTTATAACGAACACGATTATAGCGAACTTTTTTTATAACGAACACATTTTTATGGTCCCAACAAGACTTTTTCATACAAAAAACTACATTTATAACGAACTTCCAGAAATACTTGTTTAAGATAAATAAAATTACACATTTCAAAAAAATTTAAAAACTAACTTTTGTTTATTTCTATTTAAATTATTGGATAAATGTAAATAATTTTCATTAATTTCAGTTTAAATTAAAGATGAATTTTACATTTATATAACAAAACTTTTAAATATAACATAAATTTATCGAAAATAGCTAATAATAAAATTTAAATTATTTGAGGATTTAACACTAAATATTAGAAAATCGCTATTCCTCAAAAGATAAGTATCTCAAAAATGCCAATTTAAAAAGTATCACAAAAATGCCAATTGAAAAAATATAGTTAATCTCAATTTGAATGATGACTGTAAAAAGTATTATTTCTGATATATTAATTATACATATGTATTTAAATATTTAAAAAATATATAAATATGTATAATTTAAAAATCATAAATACCGAACATTTTTATAGGAAAGAAATATGCTTTGATTCCAAATATTAGTATTGTAATGAAAATTAATTCCAAATATTACTATTGTAATGAAATACTAACCAAAAATTTTTTGGGGAGTTTTACGGATATAACGAACTACGTTTATAACGAACTAAATCTGTCGGTCCCCTCGAGTTCGTTATAACCGTGTTCGACTGTATAAGATAAATATTTGAGCCAAATTTCCTGCTTTCAACAGACGGACAGATGGATGGACATAGCTAGATCGACTCAGATTCTAACCAGGACCCAGTAAATATATACCTTATGGGGTCTTAAATGATTTTTTCGACATGTTATACACGAAATAACAAAAAAAGAATATTATGGACCACACTACCATGCCTCTTTTTAATATTTTACCCGTTAAAGGGACACAAATTATGAAATGTGTATTAAAATTTTTTTTTTCTCATGATGTTCTTAAATAACATTTATTCAATCAAACTTTTTAAATATTTTTTTTTTTTTTTTTTATATCTGCCTTGAATTTACAAGTGTTTCGAGACAAAATTAAAATCTTTTGTTCCTACAAAATATTCTAGACCCGTCACTAAATCGCTGGTAGGGAAGTGAAGATCAATTAATTTATTTATTTTTTTTTATTTACATATTCAGCTTATTAATACGCATCGTAAGAGGTTGTTCCTACAATTTTTTTTTCTAAGGAGCACTCTTTTGTACAAAATTTTATGCAAAAAAATATAATTTTTAGTGTCAAATCAATACTAATATATTTAATTATAAATCATTGGTGATTGTCTGTTCCCGATTTGACACTAAAATTCTTATTGTTTTGTCAAAATAAATGTGTAACTTTGAATCGGCTGGTTGGTTTTACATAAAATCATAGGCATAGCAGAGGACAGTAAAATTATAAGTTTAGATGGAGGACCTTACATGCATTACTGGAGCGGAGCTATGGAGTCTAAAAATAGAGTAACTCTCCGATTTAAAAGCTTTGTATATCATCTTAAAAAACATTATGGTTTATTTTTTTTTTAATTAACCTGCGGGAAATTTGGGGCAATTGCATTAATGAACCGGTTCCTAAGTACCTGTTGAGTACCAATTGACACCTAACTCGTCACCAAAGTTCCAATTGAGAACCAGTTGACACAAACACACACACTATTTATCAGTTGAGAGTCAATTTATAACATGATTGTTAAGCGTGCAGTAAAAATCAGTGGCTGAGATGTTAACATAACATACGTTAGATGAACTTGGGTTCGATTCGGGTTGCCGCCATCGACATTAACCAAAAATTATAAAATAAAAATAAATATAATTTAATAATAATAAAAAACATGTTTAAAAAGTAAAGAATTACCATATTTTTATTATATTAATCGACCCTGAACCTGTCCTCTTGAACCAGTCCTGGGACCTATCCAGTGACCTATCCCAAGGGGCTAATTAGTCACCTCCAATGACAACCCCATGTAAAAGTTCTTCTCATACAAAGTTTCGGAACTGGGACCGGTCACTAGCCCTGAGAACCTGCCACGTGACTAGTTTCGCTTTAGAAATAAATAATAAAAGAAAAAAATGAATAAAAGAAAAAAATGAATAAAAGAAATTTGAACTCGATTACTTTATTGAGTATAAAAATAAATGATTTTGAATTTGAAAAAATTTACAAACGGATGGATAGACGTCAAACAACTGAAATTCTTTACACTTTAAAATAGCATTTTTAACTTATTGATCAATAAAAAAACAAAATGTAAATATTAAAATATTGATATCACCTTTCGCTGAATTAAGCGCCATTTTCGACCTCTTTTCCCAATTGGAATTAGCCGAGTTATATAAAGTCTTTTTATATTTGGAGGTCATAATTTTCTAAAATATCTACATCATCAGCTATAATACTAAAGAAATTTATGTTCTTAAATCTCTGTAGCACTACAATTCTAAATAATTTCCAAGCATACATATACAAACGCTGAAGCATGTAAATCTATAAGTGCGAATATGGTAAAATGCAATCAGTGTAAATGTGTGAGTTTAATACGTCGATGAAATGGAAATGTGCAGATACAAACTAATAATTTCATACGAAAACATAAAATGACGTATGCATATACTCATTTTATTTCATATGTATATATACATGTGAACATATGTATATAAATGTTGATAAGAATATATGTACATACATAAATGTATGATATTCATACAACAACCCATAGACCTACAAAACTGCTGAATAAATAACAAAACTTTATGATGAATTTACCTTGAACTATAAACAGTAAAACTGAAAAAAACTATATATACTAAACAGAACTCAGGCACAACTACTGTTGTAGTCAGAAAATAACAAAAGTAATGACAGCAACAACTAAAACAACAACATTATTAATATTATAACAAACAGGAAAAAAAAATAAAAAAATAAAAAACTAAGTAGATGCCAGAAACGAATACTTACTACATATACTAGTACTAGTACAAGTATTAACTTTAAGTGTGCTCATGTCAGATGTCAAATACATTCACACATTTTTATAAATGCTCGTATACACGCGAATTTGAGAAAAACCTTTTACTTTGTTTTTATAGTAGTTGTTGCTGTCATAGTTGAAGTTGTTGTAGTTGCTATTGTTATTTTCCATTTTTAGATTTTCTAGACCAGAGCCCGCGTTAATGAAAACAAAAGTTTAATAAAATAATAATGAAAAGAAAAAAAAAACAGAAAACAAAAAAGATTCAACAGAAATGAAAATGAAATTAACATAAAGTGTCAGCAACAAATCTACTTTGTAATATGTATGTATGTACTACTATAACAATTGTTTAAAATTCTATTAACACAAATACAAATCTTAAATAACAATAGTTAACTTTAACTTAAATATTATCTACGAAATGTGACCAATTAAAATTGTAAAGAAATTTTCAATTTCAATTCTACATTTAATTGTCTGTTATTTTTTCTTTAATGTAATAGGAATGGATAATTGTTCTTAATAGTTCTAAGAAAGTCAAAAAGGTTAAAATGATAACAATAAACTTTTGTTAAGATTTTCAATTCGAAAAACTATGAAAGTTATTATCTCCGAACAAATGTAAATGAAATATATCAAAATTTGATAGATGAAATTAGAGATCGAAATAAATGGTAGTCAGACGGTGCAAGTAACAGTCTGTACGGTGGATACATCAAAACTTCCCAGCCAAGTGAGGTCAATTTTTGGTGGGTCATCAAAGCAGTGTGAGGCATGGCATGTCACTTTTTGCGTTGGAAAATTGTGTTCGCTCTATCTTGTTTGCTTCGTTCAGTTTATAGCAGCTCATAACGGATAATTCCCTTCCAATCGCACCAATCACTCAACATAACCTTGTTTGCCGTCAAACGGAGCTCCGAAGTTGTTTGTGGAGGGTCGCACAGTGGGGTCAAATGCAAATTTTTTGGTAATAAATCTGTATCTCCTAAACTACTGGTTGGATTAAATTGAAATGTATGATAACAAGAAAATCTACAGGGTGTCAAAATTTACTACCTCGAGTATGTAAAAGTTTAATAAAATCGTAACTATAAATATATAAAAATCTGTAAAGAGTTTGGTAAGATAAAGAAAAAATGAAATTGAAAAAAGATTCGGCTGTGCCGAATCTTTGATACCCTTCACCATATTACCATCTTACCATCTTATCGACATCATATTACCATATTACCGACAATTAATAAAATTTTCGCCTTAACGTATGCTTGCATATTTTCTAAATCTAAATTTTTTTCAAACTACGAAAATTTGAATATGAAAAAAAAAAACAATCATAACAGGCTTTGCTTTTAAAAAAGAAACAACAACAATTCCATATATATTTATTTTTGTATGTACAAACTGACTGAATACACAAAGAACAACAACAACACTGTTATTCATTATATTACTGCTGTTGCTAACTAAACTACTTGTCTATACAAAAAACAAAAAACGTCACTAATAGTCATTACAATGCTTAATATACATGTTTGTTGGTGTATTTATATTCTTAACAGATTTGTTTTTGGGCCATAACTCTGTTGATTATGAACGAATTTGGTTTATTAAAAAAACCGAAATTTTATAAAAATATTTATGACTGATCTATATAAAAATAAAAATCTATAGCTTGAACAAGGGCTTCAAAAATAAAAAATTCGTTTTCCCCGATATCTCAGTTATTACTGAACCGATTTATTTAATTTTTTCAGAACAAAAATTCAGAAAATAATTTTCGAGCCCCCTTTAAAAATTCGAAGTCCCTGGTATATGCAGAGGCTTCAGAAACTAAAAAACCGGTTCTAAAAACCGGTTTTTAAAGCATATCTCCACCATTTATAAACCGATCTTCCTGATTCAAAAAACTGAAATTTTATAAAAATATTTGTGACCGATCTGTATAAAAATAAAAATCTATAGCTTAAACCAAGGCTTCAAAAAATAAAAAATGCGTTTTGTCCGATATCTCAGTTATTACTGAACCGATTTATTTCATTTTTTCAGAACAAAAATTCAGAAAAAAATGTCCGAGAATTCTTTGTAAAAACGAAGTCCGTAGTGTATACAGAGGCTTCAGAAACTGGAAAACCGGTTCAAAAAACCGGTTTTTTGAACATATCTCCGCATTGTATGAACCTATCTTGCTGAATTCCAATAGCAAAATTCTCGAAAGCATTTCCGATCGTTTGACATACATATTATATATGTCAGTTATCGGTGGGCTTCATAAACGCCATTTCAACCGACACACGGACGGACGGACGGACGGACGGACATGGTCCAATCGTCATCGCTTCTTACAAGGATTCCGAAAATATAAACTTTTTTGCTCTCCGACGAAAATTGTGGAAATTACAAACGGAATGACAAACTTATATATACCCTTTACACCTGTGGTGAAGGGTATAATAAGCTCACTCAAACAAGTTATCTCTTACAGTTAAAAAGATATTTACACTTGAATTTGGAATTTTTGATTTTTTGCCTCGACTTTTTTTGTTTTTCGGGAATAAGTCCTGAGCTATATGAAGTAAAAATTGTTTAAAAATATTTTATAATTAGCTATACAAAATAATATGCTGAAAGAATTTTTGGATTATCTCAATGCATCTAGACGTGAAAAATATTCAAAGTCAACACTCTAAAATTGGTATGAAAAATGGTTAGTTTTTACAAAAATATAGTACAATTCATTCACTTTTTTCTCAAAGTTATGTTAAAGAAAAACTTCTTTATATATTTCAAAAGATAAGGCGTCATAAATGGCTAATGTAGAAATTTTTAACTGATTTAGGCTTGCACCCTACATCAGGCATTAGTCGAAAATGGTGAATTTTGGAAAAAGTTAAATTTTTATCGATTAATAATAAAAAATGTCACGCGAGGTTTTTTAAATTTATTGACGATACTTTATCAAGAAATAGATTTAGAGCGGCCAAAAACGATTGCAGGAGAGCAGATTTCATGAAAAAGTAAATTTTTTAAACGACTTTTTTTAGCTGCA
Organism: Protophormia terraenovae; assembly: GCA_951394005.1. Taxonomy (NCBI): domain Eukaryota; kingdom Metazoa; phylum Arthropoda; class Insecta; order Diptera; family Calliphoridae; genus Protophormia; species Protophormia terraenovae. The sequence continues at coordinate 161,012,593 of OX596073.1, read as the reverse complement.
TAAAAAAGCATATTAGCATAATATTTTCGCAATTATTTCTTATGTAATATATAAAATACATATCGATCTTTCTCTCCTGCAAAAATCATTAAAAAAGCTTTACAAATAAATTTTTCGCAATTTTTCAAAATTAAAAAAAAAAAAAAATTATGTTTTGTAAAGCTTTCATAAGAGAGCACAATGTATGCACACATTTTTGGCCTGATTTGACAATATGTTACTATGGTAAGAAAGCCTGGAGTAGTACCAAAACAATAACATAGTTTTTGTACCAAGAGAGGTACATTTTTCAAATTGTGCGGAGCTAAGACCAGTGGAGAGATATTGGGCTCTTGTGAAAAGAGAATTGAAGAGCACAAAAAAGGTGTCCCAAAATATTGAAGATTTTAAAAGAAGATGTACAAACTGTGACTGAACAACTATAAAATTTCTAATGGAAGGGATACCAAAAATGGTCCACAAGTTCATAAGTAGGGATTAGAACTATAAAAATTATATTTTTCTGTGATCTGTAATATAATATCAATTAAATAAAAAAAAAAAAAATAATAAAATTCTAAGATCAACCGTTCCCAAATTATTGAATTTTATATATGTTAAGATTTTTTTTTTAAATCAGAACTCGTTGGAACTTTTATGTTCTAGTCCATTTTTTAGTATTAGTATTTCATTTGAATAAATAACAAATAGTTTCAATATTATTTTTTTAATCTAACAAAGTATATTTAAATAATTTGGATACATTTATTATTATATACCAAAACAAATCATATCAATATCTGCGATATTTACTGAGATATATGCAGTTCTTCACAAACATTTTAAATAAAATTAAATCGAGTTAACTCCCAACAGTTTCTGAAGACTGCACAAAGCTATTAATTGCGCCTATTATTTTTGTGCCCACAAGTCACTAGTAAAAATTGTCAATGTATGTTTGATAACGAGTTACTAACTTTTTTGTATGTAAATTTCCATAGGAAAAAGTTAGTAACTCGTTATCAAACCTACATTATTATTATTTTTTAATAGTATTTATTTTAAAATATTTCAATTTACATAATATGACATAAATATGATGCATAATTAACAACGTCAAACTATATATGCGTACGTTTTAAAATAACAATAATACTTAGAATATTGTCGTCATAGATGACAAAGAGCAAAATATTTATTTGCAAGTAAAAAAAAAAAAAAAAACTATTAATTTAACTCCATTTCAAATTAACAGTGGTTCTATTGGAATTCAATAATCCAAAAAACTCAAATTAATAAAAAGAAATTTTTATTATATCCTTTCTTATGTACTTTAATTTGGGGAATATTTTGGATATTTCCAAACTTCATGAAAGATTATAATCTAAAAAAATACCTAGTATCGGGCTAATTTGTGCACATTGCTTATTTTACCACTTTTTTGTCTCGGTCTTAAATTTGTTAACTTATGCATTAATTTAATTAAACTATCATTTTTAATTTTGTTTAATAAACTATTGTTTGACCTTGAAATGACATTGTCTCATATTTTAAATACAAATAATTCGAAACCACTGTAACAAACAAATATTCAATAAGCATACTAAACATTTTTCAAATTTTTTTTATTACTTTAGTAAGTTTTGTTCTTGTTAAATGCAGTCATGCGTTGCATGCAACATTTTGTTACAATTATTATTGTTATGCAAATATTAACACAAGTTTACTAGTTTATATACATATGTACATTCTATGCAGAGTTTCTACTCAGGTTTAATTTCCTCGGAATTCCCAACAAATATTTCTTTACAAATCCAGAGAAATTTTTATCGGGAATTAAAATGTTGTTTCTGAGGATTAAATTTATTTTATAAACTTCCTTTTGGAATAAAAAAAAAAAAAAAACGTACTAAATACTGATTTTTGAATTGAAATTTATGAATATTTTTTAAAATTTTCATAAAGTATGATTTCTAATGTTTTAAAAATATAATTTAAGGTTAAATATAAATTAATTCTGTAAGATTAAATAAATAAATTAGTAATAATTATCCTGAATGAAATTTGTTTTACGTATTGTAACACCTGTAATATTTTTACACCTAATTGGTTGATTCTGGCTTTTTTCATATTATCCCATGGTTTCTGTTTATGCTAAGTAAATGTTATTATCATTTTTGATGATTATTTTCTAATAATCGGTTCTGAGTCGATTTAACGATGTCCGTCCGTCCATATAAACCTTGTATTCAAAATACAGTAAAAATTTTGAATATAAATTAATGAAATTTAGCATACAGGTTCCTTATAGTCCAAGAACGAAGCCTTTTGAAATTGGTTATGATCGGTCCATTATTTGTGCCAAATTTTGTCCCCCTACGTTGCCCCGTTCGAGCTCTATCCTGCTTTCAACAGACAGACAGACGGACGGACATAGCTAGATCGACTCAGGATCTAACCAGGACCCAGAAAATATATACTTTGTGGGGTCTTAGATGATTCCTTCGACATGTTACACACGGAATGACAAAACCAATATACCCCCCATCTTTTTGATGGTGGATAAATAAACTATTAAAAAATCCTTTAAATTATACTAAGATTTTATTTTATATTTTATTAAAATATATACTTTGTGGGGTCTTAGATGATTCCTTCGACATGTTACACACGGAATGACAAAACCAATATACCCCCATCTTTTTGATGGTGGGTAAATAAACTATTAAAAAATCCTTTAAATTATACTAAGATTTTAAAAGTCATTATAAATTATGATCTCTGGTGAACACCAGAGACTGAGATGTTTATTAAACATGAAAATATGTTCCATCCTTTCGTTTTTTGCATAATAGATACATTTAAATCACATTTTTCTTGCCTTTCTGTGGAAAATTCTTTTTACAACGGTAATCTAGCCAGCTCATAATTTTCTTTATATTAATTTCATTGAAAAGTTAGAATTGATTACTGTATCCCCAAAATTAAGATTATCCGTCGAATATTTCAACATTTACTCTACCATTTCAAATCACATTTCCAATTTTATATTCAAATTTATACTGTTATTACTAACAATGTGTAAAATTTATGTATAAAATTTATGCTCTTAATACTAACGATACGTAAATTTTACGTAGTAACTTTGCATTCAGAACATGTAAACGTCTAAAAATTTATTATTTTCTTTTTAATATATGTTTAAAAATATTTGAAGAAAGAACTTCGGAAAGAACTTTTGGTACATTAGTATTCTAAGGTTAAATCTGGGAGCCGAATCGGTTCATAATTGACCATAGCTCCCACATAAATTCATATTAATATTAGTATCGACGTAATATTTTGTATTCATATGTTTATTTTTTTTATTTCTACAGGTCTAGATTTTGATGCACACAGTGGTATAGAGTATTGCCGGTTAACCGTTTTTTCTGAATTTAAAAAAATGCAACCGGTTTTTTTAAAATACCAACTATTCGAACTTTTCGAAAACCGGTTTCTCCAAAAAGTCGAATAACCGATCACTCTAATATGTAATTAAAAAAAATAAAAATAAAAAAAATAATAAAAAAATTCACTTATACATTAGAGTGTCCGGTAGAAACAAATTTTGTAGAAAGACCCCCACAAACATTTTAAAATTCATCTTCAGTTCCCTACCAGTGATTAATAGTCACGTGTCTAGAACATTTTGTGATTTGTCACGAAACGGGTATCAAAAAACCTGTAATTTTGAGCCAGTTATGAAAAAATATTAAAAAACTTTTTTTGCAAATCCATAAACTGTCATTTTGGTACATCATGCAAAAGTTCGATACCTATTTCACGAAAAATAACAAAGCTTTTTGACCAGACTTGCGATTTTCAATCGCTGGTAGGGAACTGAAGATGAATTTAATTTTTTTTAAATAAGTTTTCTGTATTCAGCTCATAAATACGCATCGTTCGAGGAATCTTGCTACAACGAAATCTCAAAAAGGCGTTTCCTCGAGACACTCGAATGTACATAGATACAGCCTGTCTCTGAAAAAGAAGAGACTTGTAACCTCAAAATACCCAAAAATATGTTTACATCCTAATATTATAACATTTGATTTTAACTAAACAAATTAAGGACTGCGCACGAAAAAATCCGTGCATGCTCTTGGGCTTATGACTTTTGATGTGGTGAAAATTAAATAATTCTGTTAACTGGTTTACATTTGTCGTTATGCTCACTAGCTATGTGCTAAGTTTCATTGCTATAGCAAAACTAGTTTTCCTTAAAATGGAAATTGAACAAAAAACACCAAAACACATAATAGAAATTTTTCATGAAATCTTACATCGGTCATATAAAACAATTGATAGGAAGGCAGTTGTGTCAAAAAATACAGTTTCTTGGGTCATAATATTATACAACGAAGTCATGGTCACTGAATGGAAATCAGGTAGTGGAAGAAAAATAGTATCTTCAGTCTGTAGGACTCAGACAAAATAGAAAGGATTTTCAGAGAAATTCCCCTCTTATCTCTGGAAGAAAAGTGCCACAAAAAGTTTATTGCTTTGACTTTTTATTAAAAAAGTTGGAAGGAAATTTAGCCTGAAGAGGTATAAAGTACAAAAAAAACCTAATAGAAAGCCAGAATTTGGAGGTAAAAAAATAACTTGAAAGTTCTTCAGAAGAATTTTTTCATAATTATGATCAGGGTATAATAGACGATGAAACGTTCGTACAGTCTAACTTTTTTCAACTTCCTGGACAGGAATTCTATGTTGCAGATGCTAGATGGAATATGGCAGAAAAATTTTGCATATCAAAGAAATCAAAATTCTCAAGAATGTTTTTGTTTTAGGAAGCCATATGCATATGCGGGAAAAAAGCACTTAATTAATAAAAAATGGTTCCATTAACACAGAAATATACGTGAATGAGTGACTTTGGAAAAGATTTCTCACAGTGATAAATAAGAAAATACAGTGTATCCACTTTTTTCTGGCCTGTTCTCGCTTCTTCTCATTACAGAAACAAAACAATGGAGTGATAATAAAGAAATTGTTAGTGTTTGTACCGAAAGATGCTAATCCATCAAAATGTCAGGAACTCCGAGCAATTGAAAAATATTGGGCTCTAGTAAAGAATAATTTAAAGAACATTAAAGGCTTATCTTAAAATGAAGCTAGGTTTAAAAATAAGTGTACTTATTCAAGCAAAAAAGTTATCGAAACACAATAAAACCTCTAATTGCAAGAATTTTGGAAAATATCAGATATTTTCTTAAAAACCAACAGAAAATAATTTATTTAGAACTTGAACATAACAGTCATTAATAAAAATATAATTTTAAAAAAATTCGCGTATTGGTTTAGTTTCTATAAGCAGATTTCCTTGCACGGATTTTTTCGTGCGCAGTCCTTATATTATTTAGAAAATTTATTTTTCATTTCTCGAAAACAGAAAAAGTCGAGCAAATTAGAAACCCTAATTTCATGTTCTCAATAGGGTGGTATGGGTGAGTGTCACCATTATCTCTTCTTTTTGCGCCACTCCATTTGATTTATTGGATTTTTTTCATTTCATTTTATTATTTACTCTATTCGTACTTGCATATGAGTGCCTTCCCTTATACATATATGAGATTTTTTACTTTTTTTCTGTTAACATTCACAATAATAATTAAATACATAATAATTGTTATGAAAATAAAAACAAAACTATAATAAAGCGTTTTTACACGGAATATGAGTACGATAGTAGTGAAGATTTGTACCTGGAGAAATACATGAAAATATTCCAATAGTTCTGGCGGCTGTTTTCCCACAAAACTATGTTATTTTAATATTATTTTAATATAGTATCTTAATACAATCCAGTCGCGGATCCAATAATAAATTACAAGTAATCAGCTACATATTTATGAAGAATTCTGTCTACAACTCGCTAGGAAATTTTTGATCTTGTCATCTGGTAGTTTCCTTGATCCTGCCGTAGAATATAAATTTATCATTAGTCGATTAGAATTGAACATCTGAGATGCATAGGATCAATATACATATGTCGTGAATCAGTTTTACACATATGTACATTAGAGTGTCCCAAGAAAACCTTTTTTCGAGATTTCGATGTACGAAGACCCCTCAAACGATGCATAAAAATTTTCTTAATACGAAAAAATTATTTAAAATTTATCTTCAGTTCCCTACCAGCAATTGAAAAATCATGGATCCCATACATTTTGGTAAAAAAATAGTTTCGATTTTTTAATCGAAATGGGTATCAAAAAATTCGTTATGCTGGTTATGGAAAAAATATTTAAAAAATTTTTCCGATGGGATTTTGTTTCGCTAGAAAACTTTTGATGAACAATTTTTTTTTTTTTTTTAAATCTGGAAAATTATATATTATCAACTGTACTTACTACAATGCAAATTTTTAATATTTTAGCCTTAAAAGAAAAAAAAGTATAAAATTCTTATCTATTTTCTTTTAAAAAATATCAAAATTTTGTTTTGCATGATGCACTTAAATGACGGTTTATGGACCAAAATTTTTGCGAAGATTTTTTAAAATATTTTGTATATAATTGGCTAAAAATTAAGAATTATTTGATATCCATTTCAAGACAAAACTCAATACAATTTTTTGGACGAAATGTTCTAGACCCATGACTTTTAATCGCTGGTAGGGAACTTAAGATAAATTTGACAATTTTTTTAATATTTTTCAGCTAATTTTTACATATCGTTTGAGGGGTCTTCCTACAAAAGTTTTGTCTACGGGACTCTCTTATGTACATACATAAACATATGGTAAGAACTTTTAAGAAAAAAATTCTTAAATTTTGAATGAAAACATTTTTAAGCAAATTTTTAATATTTTACATAAATTGAACAAAATTATAAAATTCTTATCCATTTTTTAAGAAAAACATAGATTTTTTTTGCTTGATGTACTAAATTTACGGTTTATGGACCAAAATTTTTGCTAAAATTTTTTAAAATATTTTTTTTTTATAATTGGTTAAAAATTACGAATTATCAACAAATTTGCAAGGCGGGTCTAGAACATTTCTTCCCTTTGGAAAAAATGTTCTAGACCCGTGATCGATGGTAGGAAACAGAAGATCAGTTTTAATTTTATTTTTTTAGTATTTTTCCCATATTAAGCTAATTTTTACGCATCGTTTGACGGGTCTTCCTACAAAATTTTTGTCTATGGGACACTACTGTCCAATGACACAGTATAAAGAAAACTTTTCGATATGGCAGGGAAAACAATTAATTAAAAAGATAAATATGTAGTTCACTTAAATTTTATGAAACTATAGTTTTTTTACATGAATTTCTACTTTTATTTTATAAAAATGTAAATAAAAATATAAGAACTTTTTATAAAATCGTTTTCAGTACACAAAACTTTTATTTCATCGATAAGTTTCCCGGCTATATAAAGAAAATTTGCTTAAGCAACTTTATAATTTAAAAACAGAAAGTATTTTCAATGTTAATATTAAGAAAGTATCAGGTACATTTCAAAAAGAAATTCGTTGAATTTAATTTTGAATCAACAGATTTAAAAGCATTGAAATTAGGGTGATCGACGAGGTTTTCCAACCGGTTTTAAAACCGGTTTTTTCAGTAAATGTGCTGTCGGTTTTTTCAAAATGTTCATTTTTCGAATGTCGAATAGACCGGTTTTTTAAAGACAAAAAACCGGTTTTAAAAATAGCATTTTATTTCAGAAAACATGTACTAAATAGTGATATTTGAGTCGAAATTTAGGAATAATTTTTTTAAATATTCATAAAGACTGATTTCTTATGTTTTAAAAATATAGTTTAAGTCTAAATTGGAATTTATTCTGTAATATTAAACAAATAAATAATTAATAATTATCCTGTATGACCCAATTTAATTTTTTTGATCCAATATTTCCTTTATTTTTTAAAGTTGTTGTGTTAAAAAAGTTTCACCTACAGAATCGTTTCAATTGAGACAGGCTTCCATATTAAGCCATGGTTTCTGTTTATGCTAACTAAAATTTAGATGATTTTTTCTGCAATTTTGAAACATAATTATCTTATAGTCATCTAGGTATATAATTTGCTTAGCATTTTTTCTCTTTCCAGAGCTTTCTGAAGCTACAAAACGACGTAGAAAGTTAAAATTTGGCTTAATTATAAAACTTTTTGTCCAACAAATCCTAATGGAGCCATATTTTAAAAAAATTTTATCAGGGAGCGGATATAAGACGATTTATTTGTCTATTTCTAAGAATTTTTTTTCTTTCCATAGCTTTTTAAAGCTCCCACGAGACATAGAAAATTAAAATTCAGCTTAATTATAACCCTATTTGTCCTACAAATCCTAACGGAGCCAGATTTTGAAATCTCTATCAGGGAGCGAAAATACGTGGATCTATATATATGGATTTAAATATATGTTTGCTCTCCAAATCCTATCAAAAACTGATTCTCTATTTCGGCCAGGGAGCGCATTTACGACGATTTTTTTATTTTGAAAGGTTTACGAATTTAAAACTTTAATCAATATTATTCCAATAAATTTGAACGGCTTCAAATAATTGACTTCGATTAGGGAGAGGAAGGTGTCTAAATGTTGTTCATATTTTTTTCTTTTAATTTTCGGATTTGTTTGTGCATATTTTCATTATTATATTATTTTTCCTGACATTATCAGGCTTTTACGTTTGTATTTAATAAATTTTAACTTAATTATAAGAATTGATTTTTTTAAAGAAATGTAGTCTTTTGATATAAATATTAACTTCTGCAAAAAACCGGTTAACCGGTTTTTTCTGAATTTCAAAAAGTGCAACCGGTTTTTTTAAAATACCAACTATTCGAACTGTTCGAAAACCGGTTTCTCAAAAAAGTCGAATAATCGATCACCATAATTGAAATACTCCGAAATACTAGGCTCCGAAGCTCTAAAAATATTAAAAAAATTTTCTTCAACATACATTTTTATGTAAACAAATATTTTTTCACTCGTTTGTCCCTCAAAACAGAGATTCGATTTTTTATGGACGCAGAGAATAATATTAGATTTACTATACGAAAAAGTCTCATAATATTCAAGGAAAACAATGTCGAAATTGTTAATATTGTTTTTTAAAATTACTTTATCTTTAAATTTTTTCTGATTTTAAATTAATCAGAGTTGTAGTGGGTCGCGCTTCCATTGCAAAGTCAAAAGGGGGTCGCGAAGCGAGGTCTTATGAGAACAACTGCGTTAGGGTATAGTTTCCAGATGGGTTTTTACCATAATTTTCTTAAAAAAAAAAAAAAAAAAAAATAATAATAAAAATTCTAAAATATATATTATATATTTTTTAAAATAAGTAATTCCCTAAAAAAGTAAACGTTTTTGTTTATTACTTTGCTCTTTTTCCTAATTTTTGTTTGCAGTTAATCCATAGTGTAAATATTGTAAGTGTTGTACACAACACTTACAATATTACAATATTAATATGTAATAACTACACTTGTCACCTTTTCCTACTTAAATAAAATGTCGCACATTTTTTATTTTTTATTTATTTATAAATGTGTTATAAAAAAATATAATACGAGTATACACGGAGCTTTCCAACAGCAGCCTGTCAAGATCGTAGACTTAAAGTAATTTAAAGTCAATTTTATATCCTTCATCTAAGATGGTAGAACTATATATACATTTTTCATTCTATTCATAATTTTTGTATTATTTATTAGGGTCCATAAAGTTAGAATCCAGAATGTCTTTATAAGTTGGGTAAGTGAAATAATAATAACAATTTTGTCAATTAGTTTGTTTACTGAAACAAGCTTTACGCTTAAGATTCTAAATAAAATACTCCTCTAAATTGGTTTTATTAGTTAATCCCCCATCTATAATAATTAACTTTAAATAAGTGTGAATGTCTTTCTTGTGGAAATCTTATTACAATTATTATTTTAATGACCGCAATTTAATTTTACCATCTCTCATATTTTATTGAAGTAGAAATTTTAAATTGTACCCATAATCACTCGACTATCTCTAAATAAATATCTCATTACTGTGTAAAATAGAAAATATATTAATTTATTTAGTGGATTTGATGTTTTTCCAGGAAAATATGTAATTTTGCACGTGGCTTATATAATTGAGTTTTCTAGTTTCTGCCAATTACAATTAAATTTCCACAAAAAAAAAAAAAAAACATTTTAAATTTTTCAATTAATTTCTTTTAAAAGATTAATTTATTTTATATTTGTTTAAAATACAGATTGGTAAAGATCTTTTTTGTCTTTCAAATGATAAATAAATATTAAATTTATATTTATGTATCAACACATAGTATTTGTTTGATTTATAAAAAAGGTTATTAGCCATTATGATGAGTAAACTATTAGATCAGACCACATTTGTATTGTAACACTTGTTGTGACAATATGTTTTTGAGTTGTATTTATTTTTTATTTCAATTACTGTCTGTTGTTTTTTCTTTTTTTGTTCTTAATTAAAATACGAGTAGTTATAGTTTAAAAAAATATATTAATTACTTTGCTTAGTGATTTATTATTGGATCATATGAAAAAAAAAACAATTTAAAACATATTTTTATTTATTAGTTGATAAAGTGTTTTTAATTTTGCCATATGACGAATGTGGTTAAATGTAAAGTTATTGGAATTTAGTGGTTATAATTAATTACGAGGGCTATACGAAAAAAGACAGCTATAAGGTATTTTTATAAATACGGCGATTAAGATTGTTAAAATAACATGTACTTAAAAAAATGGTCAACAAAATTTTTGAGCTAGTACAACAACCAACGGGAGGCGTAAAAATCGTTATATATTGTTCAATATCGCATTTTGTGAGGAATGGGCTTATGAGGTTAAAAATGCGGATAATATTTACCAAAAAATACAAAAGATCATAATTCACAAAGGACGTTTGTTTGTTATTAAATAAAGTTTTTAGCTTAAATATTGTAGAAAATTCAAAAAGTACCATTAGAAGAATAAAATGAATCAAAAATTACACCTCTTGAATTTTTACCCACATATGGTCTTATCTTCAATTTTATGTTTCTAAGTTCAATATTTTACAAAATTAAAAAAGCACCATTAGAAGAACGAAAAAATACCACAAATTCTCTTTTCTCATTCACTGGAAAAACGAAAAAGTACCCAAAAGTTATCCCTCTTGAATTCTTAACCTCATGTTTTTATGTTTGATATTGTAGATAATTCAAAAAGTACCATTAGAAGAATGAAAAAGTGTCACAAAGTCCCATGTTATGGATTCTTAGGATCATAAGAGCAAAAAAGTACCGCAAAATCACCTCATGTGAATTCTCACTCACTTTAGAAATTCATTGGAATACAATTTCGTCACATCCAAGGGGAATAAAAAGTACCAAAAAGGGGTATGAACTTAAGTATATGAAGTCCTTCATATACTTAAGTTCATGTTTCTAGGCTTAATATAATAAAAAATTCATTACATAATTTGAATAAAATTTAATTTCCCGATTTTATCCCCTTTTTGGTACTTTTTATTCCCCTTGGATGTGACGAAATTGTATTCCAATGAATTTCTAAATTGTACCAATTGAATGTTAAAATATTCATATGTATGTGTCTGTAAAAAGAAACAAATATTTTGTAAAAAAAAAAATGTACTTATGTAAAAAAACAGGTACGATTTTTACCCCTTAAACGTTCGAATTTGCAAAAAGTACCAATTTTTGATAGGTACTAATTTGATGCATATTTTATATTTATGCTTACTGGATTAAGAGGTATATAGGTTGCAAAAAAATACCAAATTACAGTTTTACCCGTTTTCTCCCTAAAAGAGCCGAATTTCAAAAAAGTACCAGATAATCCGGAAATCCTTCAGAAGATATGTTCCAATTAATACAGTATATTGCACTTGCAGCTAAAAATAGTACTACTGAAAAATGTGAACCCAAATTAGTAAAAAATTAATACCTTAGATGAATAAAAATTTAATGGAGACAAGGAAAAAGTGATGTTCATGACAGATTGAAGCGAATAAGTCGCTTCAAACATGAATAAAGTTCATGTTTCTAGGCTTAATATAATAAAAAATTCATTACATAATTTGAATAAAATTTAATTTCCCGATTTTATCCCCTTTTTGGTACTTTTTATTCCCCTTGGATGTGACGAAATTGTATTCCAATGAATTTCTAAATTGTACCAATTGAATGTTAAAATATTCATATGTATGTGTCTGTAAAAAGAAACAAATATTTTGTAAAAAAAAAAATGTACTTATGTAAAAAAACAGGTACGATTTTTACCCCTTAAACGTTCGAATTTGCAAAAAGTACCAATTTTTGATAGGTACTAATTTGATGCATATTTTATATTTATGCTTACTGGATTAAGAGGTATATAGGTTGCAAAAAAATACCAAATTACAGTTTTACCCGTTTTCTCCCTAAAAGAGCCGAATTTCAAAAAAGTACCAGATAATCCGGAAATCCTTCAGAAGATATGTCCCAATTAATACAGTATATTGCACTTGCAGCTAAAAATAGTACTACTGAAAAATGTGAACGCAAATTAGTAAAAAATTAATACCTTGGATGAATAAAAATTTATTGGAGACAAGGAAAAAGTGATGTTCATGACAGATTGAAGCGAATAAGTCGTGTAATTAGGAAGTCTTGTAAAGAAAATATGAATAACTACTATTATAACAATTTAAATCAAATTTAACAAGACTTCAAAAAATGATGGAAATTTTTAAATGAACATCTTGGTAGGGAGAAATAAAAGGGGAGAAATAAAAAATTGTGATGCTAATGGACACCTTGTTGCAGACAACCAAAAAAGAAACATGTTTAACGAATATATTCTTCAAATTCCAATGACCTTGAGGCCACAAATTGAATTTTTACCTGGAGACACATGTAATAGTTTAAGAACACTAAACCGATGTCAAAGTGATTTAAAATTTTGTCATACAACTATTTTTGAAATTGATAACATTATTTCGAAACTTGATTTAAATAAAAGTTGTGGTTATGATGGAGTTTCACCTAGAATGTTGTTTATGTGCAAAGATATTATATTATAAGATAGATAGATATTATATTATAAGAACGTTATGCAAATAAAACAGTTTAGACCAATAGCTTTACTTCCTATAATAGATAAAGTATTCAAAAAAATTCTTCACCAGCAATTATCATTCTTATTTAGATGAAAATAATTTGTTATATGAATGTCAATATGGTTTCAGAAAAAGATGCGGTACAGACGAAGCTGTTGTTAATTTAGTGAACAATATATGTCAAGGATTGGATAATAGATTTAGCGGCGAAACAGGTGTTTTTTACGACTTTACGGAAGCTTTTGATATGATATATCATAATATAATTATCGAAAAACTTTCTTATTATGGCGTAAATATAAGTGCACCAGCGTTGTTAAGAAGTTACTTAACAAATAGGAAACAATATGTTGAAGCTGATAGTCATAAGAGTCGCATGAGTGCTGTAGATTATGGAGTCCTGCAGGGAAGTGTATTGGGTCCGTTACTTTTTAAAGTTTTTCTTAATGAACTAATGAATCTACAACTTTTTGGGATATTATTTATATTTGCTGATGACATTAGTGTTTTCTATCCATATAAATACGAAACATCTATAAAAACTCAAATGGAATATGATGCAGCAATTATTACAGAGATTTCTAGAATAAATAGATTGTTTTTAAATGCTGATAACACCAAAATGATAAGATTTAGACCATATCTTGTTCATAATCAAAATTTTAGCATCTTTGTTGATAGATAAGAAGTACATGAATCAATTTCGACAAAATATGTGGAAATATATACTTGCAAAGTAATTTATCGTGGGACATGCACATTAAACATTTAACATCTATTTTCCGTGACTTAATAAACTTTAAAGTGGCATAGTTTCGGTTCTGTAAAAGATATTGATTTCAATCTTTTTCTGTATAACGAAAAATTATGTCAGCTAAGCAATGTAATTTAGATGAAAAAATTTTGCGTTTGAATCCACTGTAGGACATGAGGCAACATTTTTCTTGCAAAACTGATCTTTTTGAACTTTTTCATTTGTTCTTAACACACCTTAAAAATACTTACCTTTTTTTCTTTTTATTTGCAAGACTCCTGCATATATTTTTAAATAAACAATTTGAAATTAATTAATTATTTAGCATAAAATGATTATTATTTCTTTATTTAATAATCTTCTTTTTATTATAAATAAACATTTGTTTTGCTCTTTGTTTTTTTTATACTAAATAGTTTTTAAAAATTAAAAAACACAATTATTTTGTTTTTATTGAAAATTAATGCATTTAAAGAAACTCTCTGTATTGGATTAAATTTAATTATGTTTATTTCTGTGTGTGTGTGTGTGAGTTTTTTGTGGGAGTGTATTGAAAACTAAAGTATAGCAAAGAGACAATAATAAACAGATATAAAGTGATTGAGTGGGTTAGTGTTAAGAAGGATAAATAATCTAAAATTTAATAAGTAGAGAAATAGAGAGAGAGGGTGAATAGAAGAAGTAGTTTTGGTGGTAAATTTAAATTTGATTAATACAATTTTAAGTAGATTTAGAGTAAGAGAATAATTATGTATAACTAAGTGTTTGTGTTTTTGTTTTTTGAATTAGTATAATGCATTAATGAATAAATTATAATTATAAATTATCATGTATTTTATGTATGTATTAATGTTTATGCTGATTTTAAAATACTTATTTTTATTGAAAATAAAGATAATTATAAATTAAACTCATTATCAAATGATTAAGACTACGAGATTTTCATTTAGCAAATGTTGATTTTTGTTTACGAAAAGCATATAGATAATTTTGGTTTTTTGTTTTTTTTTACTTTTGGGTTGATTTAACTTAAATCATGCTCTCTATATAATAATTTTTTTTGTTTTTTTATGTAAATATGAATTTTACAGCTAGAAATACTATATGCTAAATTTCTTTATTTTTTTTTTACTTTTTTTCAGGGTCCTCACTCTATAAATTAGTTGTTGCAAAGAAAAGAATTTTAGCTGAGTAAAGAAGAAAATTTACTTTCTTTAAGCCTTAAAATAATTGTTTCTTTCTATGTTTTCTCTCAGTTTGAGACAATTAATTTATAGCTTGAGTGTTTGTTTTGGTGATTCTTAAATAGTTTAAGCGATTTTTGTATATATAATTTTTTTTTGTCACACACATACTTATTACAAGTTTTGTTTATATTTTTTTAAATTTTATTTTATTTTATTTTTTTTTTTGTTAAATTTAACGGTGTTTTCAGTTGCAAAGTTTTTTCTTATGGTTTTTTTAATGTTTTTGTTTATTTTGGTTTACGTTTTGGTTTTATCTGTTAATTGCTATAAAATTGATGCTATAATTTCATTTTTATTTTGAATTTTTTGTTTGTTTTTTTTTTTGTTAAATGCAATAATTTTGTATGGGAGAGTTGTTTTAAAAGATTGTTTTTGTTTTTGTTGTTGTGTTTTGTTTTTTTTTTTATTATATTAAATGATCTCTTTTGTTTTCTTTTATAATTTTATTGAAAATGTTTAAAACTAAACAGGAACCTTTGCTTAAAGGATTAAGAAATACTGTTGGGTTTTGTTGTTGTTTTAATTTATATAAAGACAATGAGGTTATAATGTTTAATTATAGTGATTTTAATATAATTTTTTATTTATTATTTTATTAATTGTTTTATGTTCTTTTATTTATTTTTATTTTAATATAAGGTGCTTTTTTATATAAATTTATTATTATTTTACACAGCAAAGGTTTTTATTTATTTTTTTTTTTTACTTTTAATGCTATAACAAAATTTTTAAAATAGAAATTTTTAATAAGGAAACTGTTTCGTTTAAAGGAAAATTGACAACTTGTTGAATTTAGAATTTGTTTCTTTTAGATCTTTGTAAAAAGTCCAATAAGACAGGAAAACTCTGATTCTGCTGCACGGGGTTTCTAATTCAATTCGTATACACGATATTAATAAGTACTAATAAATTTCAATGACGAATACTACTTAATTATTTTATTAATTGAAATTCAATCTATGAAAAATATCGTACATTCAATTAAACAAGTAATCACTTATTTTTATTTATTATTACGTTTATACGTGCGATAATTGAAAATAAAAATAACTTGAAAATTCACTGTTATACGCAAATTGCACAAAGAAATATGTTTATTTCCTTATTTGTCGTGCCAGATGGGAAAAATGAAACTATTATCATCGAAAATTCTATGAACGTAAAAGGAAGTGGCAACGCTAAACGTTTTATTTGCAATTGGCTTCACTAATCACGATTATTATTCGTGAGTTACTAACTTAAAACTCACTGTTTATACAGCAAAATTTTAATTGCGAGTAAATGGTGCGTATAAACGTAGTATATATTCGATACATTTTTTACTAATTAATAAACAAAATAATTGAAAGTCGATAAATTATTTTATTTTTGGTTAAAATTATTAGAAAATTTAAATTTTAATCAATTAAATAATTGATACAATTAAAAAAGTAATTGTTTTTTTTTTTTTTTTTTTTAATTTTTTTTAAGTCGAATCAAAAATTTGAACTATCTTCGTCACAATTTCTTTTTTACAAAGCTTGTCACAATTATTTCCAAGAAAGTGGGAATTTTTTGAAATATATTTTGTCACAAAATTTAGTTTTGTATAATTAGTAAAAGACTAACAAAATTGTCAGCTTTAGAGTTTTTAAATTTTTCATTTATAATAAAATATTGAAAACCCAAATTAATAAAAAAATGTCTGAAATTAAGTTGTCATGATTTGTCTTTAACATTCATTATGTGGAAATAAATTAAAATTGATTTAAAATGCATTATTTTGTTAAACTTAAATTTAAAAAAAAATTTATTTTTAATTAAATATTATTTTGTTTATGACTAAAGCTTGGCAAAGCTTTAAATTCTAACAACTAATTAGCTAGCATTTTTCTTTTTTTTTTCACTAAATTTAAATTATTATGTACCATCTTAAGCAAATTCTTTTTTTTTTTTTTTTACTTGTCTCTAACATCCTGTGGTCTCTTTTATGACACTTCCCTGTTATTAACAGTAATGTTGGCAAAATGTTTCCTTATTGATGTGGCTGGTTCTAGCAGTTATAGTTTAAAATAATATTGTTTAGTGTCTATTTTTCATTGTCCTTAGATCCACATTTTTAAATACATTTTTGTTTGTTTGTTTGTTTTAAATCGTTGATAATTGTTGTTGCTTCCATTTTTTCTTGTTTATAAAATAAAAATAAATAAATTTAAAACTTATCACAAAAAATTTTTAAATAATTTTTTTTTTTTTTTCATTTTATTTGTTGGTATTTTTCATCATTTCATTTTATTTATTTTTTTTATTTCTATAATTTTTTCATGTTTTTGGGCGGAATTTTTTAGCGTGTGTTTTAAAAACTTAAGTAGATTTTTTCGTTAGTAATTAAATTGAAATTTAAAAATTAAAAATATATTTATTTTATTAAATATATAGAGTTTTCTTTAATAAAGAAACTTAATTGCTTAATAATTATAATTCAATTTGCTATAAATATATTTTTTGTTTGGTTACATATGTTATGGTATGTTCTTTTAGGGTTAAATAGTGTTAAAGATTTAGAAGAAGAGGATTTATTTGAAGCGTTTTTAATTAAGGGGAAAAAATATTCAAATACAAATTATTTTTTTCTTTTTTATATGTATGTTTAACAACCCAAAGCCATTTTTTTTGTGTAAATAATTAAATTTTTTTAAAAAAATTTCCAGTTTTTTCTTGATTTTTGTGATATAACCTGGTAACTACTTTCTTTTTTATTTATTAATAAGTTTTGTTTATTTTTTTTTTTTTATTAATGATTTACATTATAAATGTTTTTTTTTTGGTTTTCAAATGTGTTTATGGTTGTATTTTTTTGGGGTTTCTTTTAATGAGTTTTAAATTTCTATTTTTTTATATGAAGTGAAGCTTGTTTTTTTCTTATTTTTTTTTTAATAATTTCTGTAAATTTTCTTTTTGTTTTATTTTTTGTTTTCAATATAAATATTTGTTGTGTTTTTTGCTTTTGTTTTTTTTTTTTCTAAATTTAAAATACCATTATTTGATCACCACTGCCCTCCGCACTGTCTTCATCATCTGTTTCTTCATCTTCGTCGTCGGATGTTAAAGAAGATGCATTATTGACCACAGATTCTAAAAAAAAAATAATAATAAAGAAAATTAAAAATGTAGAATTTATAATTTAGATTTTAACAAGCTGTATATTATGAAGTTATTATTTTCAATTTAATTTACTTTTTAACTTTTTTATTGAGCATTAATTTGTAGTGTCTATCTTGTAACCAGTACCCAAGTTTTATAACTTTTGAGATGTTTTCGATTCGAGAAAAAGTTTTAAAATTTACGTGGTACTCATCCAGATATATTAATTCAAAGTAAACATATTGAAAGTATGCACAGAAAAATCCGTGCATATAAGTTTGCTTATAAAAACTAAACCAATGCGAGATTTTTTTTTTATTAATCACTGTTATGTGCATATGGCTTCCCAAATCAAAAACTTTCTTGGAAATTTTGATTTCTTTGATACACGATATTTTTCTGCCACATTCCCTCTAGCATCTGCAACATAGAATTCCT
The DNA here is from genome assembly GCA_951394005.1 of Protophormia terraenovae. Lineage (NCBI taxonomy): Eukaryota > Metazoa > Arthropoda > Insecta > Diptera > Calliphoridae > Protophormia > Protophormia terraenovae. The sequence continues at coordinate 160,993,930 of OX596073.1, read as the reverse complement.
AGCCAGGAATTTTGAAAAGCCAGTACGAACGTTTCATCGTATATTGTACAGCAATAACATTTATGAAGAAAAAAATGCCTGAAGTATTTTTACGCTATTTTTTACCTTTAAAATTCTAATAGGAACTTTTTGTTCTTTGCACGTTTTCAAGCTAGATTTTTTTGCAAATTTTCTGGTAAAGATTCAAAGCAATTAATTTTTTGTGACACTTTTCTTCCAGAAATTAGGGGATTTTCTCTCAAGATCCTTTCTATTTTGCCTGAGTCCTACAGACTGAAGATACTATTTTTCTTTCCCAGGCTTTCATTCAGTGACCATGACTTGTTTGTATGTATGAACGATGTAAGATTTCATGAAAAATTTGATTTGTGTGAAGATAAATATGCCGAGTTAATATGTTTTGACGTAACGAATTAGGTCGAAACATATTTAGCTTTTGGGTTAAATATGTTAATTTTTAAATATGCCGCATCGTCAAAAACATATTTAACTTATATTCACATATAAAACATATTTAACTAAACTCGACTCTGGTGGTTCCTGAAGGATTCTTTTTTCGAAATTTACACTTAATTGTTTCTGGTGGTCTCTGAGGAATTTTGTTCATATTTAGCCACATCCTTACTTGTCACTCATATAGACCATATGGAAAATGGAGACAAGGATCCCCTCTATTAAACCACATAACTCCCATTACTCAATTGTATTTGTGAGATTTTAAAAATTTGTTTGAAAATTACACTTAATGGTTTCTGGGGGTCTCTGAAGGATTTTGGCTATATTTGGCTATATCTTTGCTTGTCACTCATATGGACCATATGGAGAATGAAGACAAGGATCCCCTTTATTAAACCAGATAACTCTTATTTCTTAATTGTATTTGAGAGATTTAAACAATTTTTTTGAAAATTACACTTAATGGTTTCTGGTGGTCTCTGAGGGATTTTGGTGATATTTGGCCACATCCTTGCTTTTCACTTATATGGACCATATGAAAAATGAAGACAAGGATGCCCTCTATTAGACCACATAACTCCCATTTCCTAATTGTATTTGCGAAAGGTTTAAAAATTTCCGTCTGTTGAAAGCAGGATAGGGCTCGAACGAGACAACCTAGGGGAACCAAATTTTTCTTTCATTTCATTTCATTTCATTTCATTTCATTTCATTTCATTTCATTTCATTTCATTTCATTTCATTTCATTTCATTTCATTTCATTTCATTTCATTTCATTTTATTTTATTTTTTTATTTCTATAATTTTTTTTCATTTTTTTGGGCGGAATTTTTAGCGTGTGTTTTAAAAACTTAAGTAGATTTTTTCGTTAGTAATTAAATTGAAATTTAAAAATTAAAAATATATTTATTTTATTAAATATATAGAGTTTTCTTTAATAAAGAAACTTTAATAAAGAAAAATTTGGTTCTAATACTTGTCTTATATTATATCTTATTTGTTTGGTATTGAAAATGAACAAAATCGGTTAATAAACAAAAAAGCTATGGGTAAAATTCGAGAAACAAATGGTGTCCTTTGTAGCTTTATTTCATACTTTTCTGCTGACATCTCTTCAACAAAAGTATGTATGATAACAAAATTTTGTACATATAGTTCGAGGGTTGATATTAACTCGAAAACAAAAAAATGGGCGTGGTCCGCCCACTTTACCGCCAACCTCCCATATAAAGTAAAATTTGAAAAAGTTGATGGTCTTGTTATCCTTTTTTTTTGTTTGAGTCCACATTAATGTGTGTTCATAATTATTTAAAACATTCTGACTATTAAAACTCACAAAAAAACTTTAAAATGTTTTGTAATTAACAATTACAAGTTGTAATTAATCATTTGCTCTTCTTACTTCAGTTTAAATAAATATTTTGTAAGACAATATTGTCTTAATTGTATGTGTAATTATTATTAACACATACATACATATGTACATAAATTTCAACAAACCTACTATTTTCAAACATCCACATAAAAGTAAAAAAAAAAAAACAAAATACATTTATACAGATGTTAGTGATTTTATTTTTAAATCAAAATGCATTAATATCAACTGTCTGCAACTGACCAATTCTGATTATATTCGTATTTATAGTTAAATGGTTTTTACAAAATACTTATGTATGTTTGTATGTTTATATTAATTACATTACATAGTTGGTGTATGTAGACAATGAATGAATGAATGTGTTTGTATATTTGTATGAATTGTTGTATCGTAACACAATCCTGATTCATTGTAACATACAAACAAACAATAAAATCGTAAAATAACATTATCTAATTAAATGTGTTTTGGTGAGAGTTTCCTATTAAAATAATAGATGTACGATTTAAGAATATAGTATATTATTGCTCTTCTTTCAATAGGATTCTCATGTTACATAGATTTTAATGTTTTACATTTATTATTTTGTAAATGTAACATTTAATATTTGTTAGAGAGTATGTGAGTAAATACTTAAATTTATTATTTTATAAATTGTGGGAGTACTAAATACAGATTTATGTCAATACATAAATATACATATGTACTGGGTATGTTAAATAAATTATTGGCTTTATTGTATAGTGGGACAGAATCTTAATTTTTTGGACATAAATCTGTAACTTCTAATCGTTTGGTTGCATTTATATAAAATTTCACAAGGACGTAGAAGAGGAGTGTACAATTTTAAGTTTGGTAGGCGGGCTATTAGGGCTCAAAATAAGGTACCTTTTACACAGAAAATATTTGGTAGTGAGGCCAATTCTAACGTATGGTGAGCAGAGACCTGCGCCGACGGGCTGAAATTCGGCTAAGCCGAGCCGCCGAGGAAATTTTGGAAGCCGCCGCCGCCGTAAAATTTTCGGCTTAACTCGGCTTAAAAACAGCCGCCGTTTTGAAATTATTTTTGAAAAATATGTTAAAAAGAACACACTTTTTATACCCACCATCAAAAATATGGGGGGTATATTGATTTTGTCATTCCGTGTGTAACATGTCGAAGGAATCATCTAAGACCCCACAAAGTATATATATTCTGGGTCCTGGTTAGATTCTGAGTCGATCTAGCTATGTCCGTCCGTCTGTCCGTCTGTTGAAAGCAACGTAGGGAGACGAAATTTGGCACAAATATTTGTCTTATATAAGGTTTGTTTGGGATTGAAAATGGGCAAAATCGGTTTGCAAACAAAAAAGTTATGGGCTAAAGACTAGGAACACAGGGTGTCCGTTTTATACTTTTCTTCTGATATTTCTGCAACAAAAGCATGTACGATAGCGAAATGTTGTACATATAGTTTGGGGATCGATATAAACTCGGAAGCCAAAAATGGGCGTGGTCCGCCCACTTTACCGCCCACCTCCCATATAAGGTGAAAATCAATGAAATTGTGTTCAAATAGTTCAAGGACTAATGCAAACTCGGAAACAAAAAATGGGCGTGGCCCGCCCACTTTACCGCCCACTTTACCTCCTCTCATATAACTTAAAATGTGAAAAAGTTGATGGTGGGTATATAGATTCGGCCGGGCCGAATATTTGCGCTTGTTTATTATTTGAAAGCGTCATTTTCCACTTATGTATTATAGCTATTAACCCTGCAATACTAATGTACGTAAATTTTACATATACCAATTTTTTAAAAAAACATTATTACTAAGGCGTCTAAAGATTTCATGCGATCAAAATTCAGAGAAATTTTCTGGAGGTGGTTTTTTATATATAGATGCAAAAATAAAGCATTTTTAGTCGTTCATAAGCTTAGAATAGAATTAAATAAAAAAGTAGTCAAAATAACGTTAGTTTTCTAGGGTTAAAAAACGGGTTTTTTTTTCCGTTAAACTAGTTATTTTTTTCTGGTTTTTAACTTGTTCTTCATATAAATTTAGTTAGTTAAATGTCAGAAACAAAAAACATTATAAAAATGCAAAAGGTCGTATCCATAAGTTTAAATGAAGCAAGTTTGGCAACGGCTTCGTTTATGAAATTGATGTTACAGCCTTTTGATTTTTGTTAATATTGATGAATATGAAGTTTTTTGTATAGATGTAGTTTGGATCAGTGCATTATAATACAGTAAAAAACCAACATTTTGTGCATTTTATATGACGATATTTTCCTCTTAAAAGCTGCTTAAATATAACATATAAATTAAAATCTTCCATTTCGCTAAAAAAATTTAAAGTCCTATTTTCATAAACAATGTTCAATAGGGAATGAAAATAAGATTTTTTAATTAAAAAATGTATGCTTAGTTTCAGCCGGCTGACAGCCGATTTTAAGCCGCCGCCGAAGCTTTTTTACACAAGCCGCCGCCGCCGATAAAATTCCTCGGCGCAGGTCTCTGATGGTGAGAGGCTGAGAATAGGAAGTCATGTGGCATCATAAGTGTCATGAGAAGCAGACCTCAGGTAGCACTGACGTCATTCTGTATCTCTCACCCTTAAAGAGTATGTGATGGGAATGACTTAATGAACTAGGGCTAATGGGATCAATCGGAATAGGACATTCCAAACTTTTAAACGAAACCAGTCTCAGTAGACATGCTCTAGCTCTCTCGGGTTCCACGGATTACATGTGCACTGAGATGGATTTCGGGGAAACTCCTACACTCATTATCCCAAATAGAGACCAATGGTAAGGCATGGAGAATCTATTTAGAGAAGTATCTGTATTCACTAATGGATCCAAAATGGATATAGGCAACGGTGTAAATTGTATATGCTCTTAGATAGTTGTAGTGTGTTCCATTCTGGAAATTCTGGGTATTCTTAAGGCCACAGAATTGATAGCGAGGAACATTGAGAAGAATTCAAAAGTAATTCTGTATGTGGATAACCAGGCGATGCCTAGGGCCGTGAATGAATATTTTGTCAAGTCTAGGTTGGTTAGCGACTGTAGTTAGACTCTTTGGAAATTAATGAGAGATTATCTTATAAAACTCTTCTGGCTTCCGGGTCATTGCGAGATGGCTGGTGAATTAACTCGAAACTACTCTGCTTTGCATGGAACTGAAAGTAGTGTAAAACCACCCTTAGTCTTTTACTCCAGGTTAATTAGGCTATGGATTTGGGAGAGAACCAACAATGCATGGATTAGCAGAACGGACTGCAAAATATCAAATATGACCGAAACATGATATGGCAGATACAAATCTACTATTAAGTATGAAAACCTTGATAGATACATTGACAGGTTATTGTTCAATAGGGAAAGTGGAATGGAATTAGGACGGTCTTTGCAGAATATGTGATGAGGAAATAGAAACAGTGTCCGTGTATACAACGCTTCTTCGACGAATTGGAAAGTGTTTCCAGAATTGATCTAGGAAAATTTATAGGATTTGTCACAGGAATGGGCTGGCTAAGGGAATGTCGTTGGTTTGAAGAGAACGCAATGAGACGGTAGATATTCCTTTGCTATCCTATTTTTTATATTTCTTGGTCTCATCTTTCCTCTTGTTTTTCATTTTACATACTTTCTACCTAATAAATTTTTGCTCCGAGTGGATATACAAGTACTAATCTGAGAACTTTTATAACTCTTCTCTACCTAGATACCTATGTTGGCACCCTATATCCAGCATTGGTCGAAATAGTGAATTTTAGAAAAAAGTTTAATTTTAATCAATTAATAAAAAAAAAAAAAAAAAAAAAAATGTAACCGTTCTCCAGTTATGGAGAAATATACTCGTATAATGGTCTTATTATGAAAAAAATATTAGGCGCGCTCAAAAAAAAAAAAAAAAAAAAAAAAAAACCTACTGAAAAAAACTAATGCTAAGGATTATTTTGATATTTTTATTATTGATATTATTGAGTATTCTAAAATCCAGAAATAAATCATATTTACATTATAAAAATTAAAAACTTACCACAATTAGGTTTTCCTCGAGTGCGTGTATTGGCGAATTCAACGCCATGTTTATCGACACACCAGCAGACACCAACAGAATTATGACACTGTGTGGACTTATAGAAACCTTGAACATCGCAATCGGGTGCATAAGCTCCTGTTCATATAGTCATCATTATTTTAAATAAAATTTTAAAAATCCCAAAAACACAGAGAAAAAAATAAACAAAATAAAATGGAAATTTGTTAAAAAAATGGTTGAAATTAAATTAAATTTTCGTTTGAAAGAGTAGTTATTGTTTATTATTGTGTGTATATATGTGTGGGTTTAAATAATTGTAATTGTAAAATATATATTTATTAATTAACAATTAAAAAAGTGTTGGAAAAAATTTAAAGCATAAGCTGATATTTTAAAAAAATTTTGTTAAATTTGTAAATTAATTTAGCAAAAATTGTATAAAATGTAATTTAATTAGATTAAATATATTGGGTATATAATTAATTAGAATTAAATATTTAAATTGAAATAAATAAATTTTTTCTAAAACAAAAAATAATTATGTATAAAAAAAATTTAAGTGTAAAATTTAATTTATGTGTTTGGCAAAAATACAAAATTTGAAAGAAATAGAGTTTTTACAAAAATTGTGTGTGTGTGTTCTAAATATAGGAGTAAGAAAAAAAGCTTTAAATTCTAAAATTTTGTTAAAACTTTGCTAAAGTTTGTATGAGTGTTTTTGTGTGTAAGAAACTCTAAGAAAATTTTAAATTAACAAATTTTAATGCTAAGAGTTATTTTATATAATTTTAACCAGTAAACAATACTTTTGGGGTTTAAAAAGAAATCTAAAATATGTATATCTGAGTTTAGTAGTAAAGAAGGAGCTCACAGTAGGGTCAAACGAAATATTTTTTTCAACAACTCTTTGGTTTATTTTTACGCAAAATTTTTGGTAATAAATCTGTATTTCCTAAACTATTGGTCGGATCGAATTGAAATGTATGGAAGAGTTATAGAAGATGACCTAATCTTTCAAAAAACTGTTCTTATAGTTACCCTGTGATAACACGAGATAAGATACTAGGTGTATTATATTCCGAAATAATATACTGAAACATTTTTTAATTTTCTTTATTCGAATTCAGCAATATGAAATTAGTACAAAAAATGGCCACTTCTTTATAAAAATATAGTACTATTATTTAATTCTTTAAATTAAATTAAAAAAAAAACTTTCTTTACATATTTCAAAAGACAAGGCTCCGTAAATGGTTAATAATAAAATTTTAAAAAAATTTCGTTTTTATTGATTAATAAAAAAATTTTAGAATATTTTCAAACGCTTGCTCTCTCGAGGCAAAATATAAATAAAATAAAAATTCAAGCGTAAAGAAAAAATAAGCGAATGCGCTTTACAGAAATATAAAAATCTTTGAAATCGGACTTGATTTGTAGAAGTTACGATTTTTTTTTAAACTTTTACATAGCCAAGGTAATCAGTTTTGACACCCTGTAGCTTATCTTGTGATATCACAGGGTGACTACAAGATAATTTTTCCTCTACAACTTTTCCATACATTTCAATTCTATCCGAGCAGTAGTTGGAGTACAGTTTTATTATCAAAACTTTGACACGTTGTAGTTTATATTGTGTTATTGCAGGGTGACTACAAGATGAGCTTTCAAAAATATTAGGTCATCCTCTACAACTTTTCCATACATTTCAATTCGACCCGAGCAGTAGTTTAGGAGATATAGATGAATACTAAATAATTTGCGTTTTCATTTAGAGATTCTGCATCTCATATTTTTATTAACCCTCTAACGGTCAATGCTGCCTCAGAACATCTTTTCTTATTTTAATTTTTCGAAAATAATTAAAACATAATAAACTAAAATTTAGACATTAAATCCTTCACAAAAAGTTTAAAATAATAATATTTATACCCTACACCACCATAGGAAGTTGGGGTACGAGTATTATGCGTTTGTGCTGATGTTTGTAACGCATAGAAAACGTTATAAGAATCACTTTTTAAATCGATCTAACGATGTCCGTCTGTCTGGCTGGAGGGCTGGCTGGCTGTCCATGTAAACCTTGTGCACAAAGTACAGGTCGCAATTTTGAAAGATAATTCAATGGCACGTGGGATTTTTATGATACAGGGACGAAGCTTATTGAAATAAGTTGTGATCGGTCCATTATTTCACCTAGCCCCCATACAAATGTCCTCCCGAAATAGAGTTTCACCACTCAGAAATGCCCTAAATATAAAAATATTTTAATGAAATTCGGTGCAAAGAAGTTTTGTACAAGTATCAATCTTTGTACCAAATTTTGTGAAGATCGGTCCACGATTAACCATAGCTCCCATATAAACCCCTGTTCCGAAAATCACTTTAACGTGCATAAATTCCATACTAATGTTAATATCAAGTTAATATTCGACACAAATAAGTTTTATATAAGTAGAAATAACACTGCCAAATTTTATTAGAATCGGTCCATAATTTGCCATAGCTCCCATATAAAACCACTTCTGAGAAACGCCCTAAAGTGCATAAAATCAAGTAGATGTTAGTATTAACGCATTATTCTGTATTTGTATATTTTATTTTACATTTAGTAAAAGTATTGGTCTAATATAAGTCCCCTTAACGAATTTTTATAGCCATTCATAGTGGTGTAGGGTATCATATGGTCGGTCTTGACCTACTATACCTTTTTTTCTCGTTTTAATCGGTAAATTGTTTTTATACATTTTTGCTCCTACCGTTAGAGGGTTAAGATTTCATTAGTCAATTTAAAAAGAATTCTCACATATAACTTATGATTTTTTATACCCACCATCAAAAAATGGGGGTATATTGATTTTGTCATTCCGTGTGTAACATGTCGAAGGAATTATCTAAGACCCCACACTCTGGGTCCTGATTAGATTCTGAGTCGATCTAGCTATGTCCGTCCGTCTGTCCGTCTGTCTGTCTGTTGAAATCAGGATAGGGCTCGAACGGGGCAACGTAGGGGGACGAAATTTGGCACAAATATTTATCTTATATGCGCTAAAAACTAGAAACACAGGGTGTCCATTTCATACTTTTCTGCTGATATCTCTTAAACAAAAGCATTTACGACAACGAAATTTTGTATAAATAGTTTGAGGGTCGATATAAACTTGGAAACCAAAGATGGGCGTGGTCCGCCCACTCTACCGCCCACCTCCAATATAAGGTGAAACTTCAATGAAATTGTTTTAAAATAGTTCAAGGACCAATGTAAACTCGGAAACAAAAAATGGGCGTGGTCCGCCCACTTTACCGCCCACCTCCCATATAAAGTAAAATTTTAAAAATTTGATGGTGGGTATATAGATTTGACCGAGCCGAATATAACATTCGCGCTTGTTTATTTCAAATTTTGTTTACTGGGTTATATTAAGTTGCCGTTGCATCTCTTAACGTATGGTTGCATACAAATATACCAAAATAACTGTAAAATATCTTTAGAATTCCCTTTTAAACTTTAAAGTTTGTTTAATGTTAAAGTTCTAATGAAATTTATTATATTTTTCCAACGTTATGCTTTTTATAAAAACTTTACTATTAAATTTTAGTTTTCATATTTAATTTAATGTTTTGTTGTTTTGTTGAAATTTAATAAAATTTATGTAGAATTTTTTTTCTTATACGGGAAAACTTTCAAGTTTTTTTCTAATTTCTTTTCTATGCAATTTTCAAATGTTTTAAATTCATTTTAAGATATGTATGTATAAAAATATGGTAAATATTTGTGATTTAATGGTCTTAAGGAATGTTTTGGACAATTTTTTTTATAAGTTTTTTATTTTTTACTTTTTTTAAGGTTAAGTCTATTATTAATTTTGTAAAGATAGGTTTTTTGGAATAAAAAAAGTAATTAGTCCATAATTTACCATAGGTGCCCTTATATCTCTTTTTTTTATTTACCAATCTGGTACACAGTGGGGCAAATTGCAAAATGTTTGGTAATAAATATGTATTTTCTAAACTACTGGTCGGATCGAATTGAAATGTATGGACGAGTTGTAGAGGAGGCCCTAATCTTTCAGAAAAATAATCTTGTGATCATGCTGCTATAACACAAGCTAAACTACAGGGTGTTAAAGTTGACTAACTCGACTATGTAAAGGTCTTAACAAATCTTTATTTCTACATATCAAATCAGATTTCAATGATTTTTTATTTCTGTAAAGTATTTGGCAAGATATAGAGAAAATAAGTTATAAGTTATCTCTTACAGTTAAAAAGATATTTACGCTTGAATTTGAAGTTTTTTGATTTTTTTTGCCTCGACTTTATTTTGTATTATCGGGAATAAGTCCTGGATTATAAGAGGGAAATTTTGTTTAAATAGTGTGCAATTTGAAATACATATATAACGTCTAGACGTTAAAAGTGTTTAAAGTCAGTTCTCTGTAATTACCCGGTCCATTAGTAAAAGTTGAGTACCAATTGACACCTAACTCGTCATCAAAGTTCCAGTTGGGAACAAGGTGATACAAATACACTCACTATAGTAAATTTATAACATGCTTGTTAAGTGAGCAATTAGCAACTCGCGCTCAATTACAGTCTAAGGCTGAGTGTTTAGCGTTCTAGACTATAAAACATAAGATACGTCAGAATAACATGGTTCGATTGCAGAATTTTTATAAAATTTTTATTGTATTAATCGACACTAAACATGTTTTCATACAGGAATAATCCTCTGGACTAGTCCTGTGACCTGTCCCAAGGGACTAATTAGACACCTCCAATGACAGCCACATGTAAAACTTGTTCCTCTCATATAAAGTTCCGGAACTGGAACCATCACTAAACTTGAGAACCTGTCACATGATTAGTTTTGAATCGGTTCTCTTTCAAACGTAAATATATTTTTATACCCATCATCAAAAAGATGGGGGGGTATATTGATTTTGTCATTCCGTGTGTAACATGTCGAAGGAATCATTTAAGATAAGATAAAGTATATATTTTCCGGGCCCAGGTTCGATTGTGAGTCGATCTAGCTATGTCCGCTTGTCTCACCGTCTGTCTGTTGAAAGCAGAATAGGGCTCGAACGGGACGAAATTTGACACAAATATTTATCTTATATAAGGTTTGTTTGGTATTGAAAATGGGCAAAATCGGTTAATAAACAAAAAAGTTATGGGCAAAAAACTAAAAACATAGGGTGTCCGTTTCATACTTTTCTGCTGATATCTCTTAAACAAAAGCCCGTATGATAACGAAATTTTGTACAGATAGTTTGGGGGTCGATATAAATATGGAAACCAAAAAATGGGCGTGGTCCGCCCACCTCCCATCCAACTTTAACACCCTGTAGCCTTTGTCGAGTTATCACAGGGTGACTAAAAAAATAAGTTTTTTGAAAGATTAGATGCTCTTCTATAATTGCTCCATACATTTCAATTTGATCCGGCTAGTAGTTTAGGAGTTACAGAATTATTACCAAAAATTATGCACTTAATCCCACTTTGTGGTACTGTTTATTAGTTTTAAAATTAAACTTGAAAGTTTTACCAGCTTTTCAGTTAATCATTTATTATTTTTATATTATTTCAACTAAATATACATATTTTTACTACAAAATTTTTTACTATTAATTTTTAAAAATTATTTTTTATTAAATTTCCTAAATTATTGCAAAACTAAGATTTTAAAATATTTAAATATTTTTTATTTAAAGAAAAAATTAAGCAATGCTAAAGCTAAATTGTACAATTAAAATAAAAATTATTTTTAAAAATTTTCGATCTTATAAAACACAAAATAAAAGTGAAGCTTTATTTTTCAATATTAAGCAAATTTTTGATTAAAAATTATTAATTAAAAGATTTTAATATAAATTTATATATTAAGAAAATATCATAAAACTATAGGTATATAATTTTTTTTAGATAAAAATTTAAATCCAGTTTTTTATGTTATTTCATATTAAGTTTTTCATTTTTTTCTTTTTTTCAACCTAAAGCATTTTCTTGTAAGTGTATTTTTTTTGATTAATTTTCTTGCACGTTTTTATTTTCGAGGGGGAATAAAAATTATGTAACGAAATCAAAAACAAAAAAAAAAAAATAGTATCTGTAGTGAAAAAATAACACAATTTGTATGTTAAATTAAAATGTCCACCTGTACCTATCTCACCTGCAAAATCGCCGGCAATTCTTCGTCTTACAGCAGCACAGGGACGATCTGTTTTCTCAAAACAACGACACCATTCGCGGGTATTAATCGAATTATCTTGATCCAAATCGCAGGTATCAATAAATGGTTTAATGCAACGTTCATTTTGATCATGTTCTAAATCGTACATTTCTTGCAGTGACAAAAATCCATCATTATTTAAATCTAAATGACCAAACATCCATTTGGCTTCGGTCTTACAGGCAGGTGGGAAATGGGCCTTTGATTTTTGACTATGCTGACGACGTTTCTTACTATCGGCCATGATGACAGAGAACCAATCCAAGAGACGATTTCCAATGGCTGTCAATTGTTGGGGTTTGCATTCGGGAGATTTTGAAGGGTAACCTGTGGGATTGGGGGTTAATTTATAAGTTTTTGGAGTAAAAAAAATAATAAATTTATAAAATCAACTGCTATTTAAAAAATTTAAAATAAAAAATAACGCCGCCTTATAATTTTTATTAGAGTTTATTTTATTTTTTTAGGATTTTTGTTAATATTTTATTAACTTACCATTATTCATGTTGTTGTTTTTCAAGTATTTTTGTGGCTTTTCAATAACTTCATTGTATCCTCGAATTTTATGTTTATCCTCCTGGAATTGTTGATTGTCCTAGAGGTAATAGAAAAAAATACAATAAATTCCATTTTAATAATATTCTAAAAAAATTTAAAACTTTTTAATGAACTAGCTAAAATTTTTAAAATCACCTTCCTTCATCTAACTACAAAGAAATATTATTTTCAGTAACTTTTCGTTTAATAAACCTTAATAAATTCCTTTACTTTAAAAGTTATTTAATCTTACGAAATATTAACTTTATTTTAATCTTAAATTAATGTATTTTTCTTAGTTTTCTTTGCATTAAAATACATTTAAATATGTTTTTTTCTTTAATCTAACAAAAACACATTTCGATTTAATTGTCTGAAATTCAAATGTGTTTATATGTATGTATATTTATTGCTTTTCTCCCTCTCTGCTATTCAATTCTTAATTTTCATTTTGTTGTGTCTGCTGCTGTTGTTGTTGTTGTTAAATATTTAATCTTGATATTTTCATGTTTTATACACTAAACGCCCATTAGTTTCATTATTTACAATACAATAAGCAACAACCAAAAATATATATGTATAAATATGAGAATGTGAGCATGTATTGAGTAAAATATGAAATAAATAAGTGTCTGTAAGCCAACAGCAGGAAGAATGGATAAGAAAGACATACATACAGTCTAAGACGAAAGTTTTCGAATAGATTTTAAGTATTTAATTATATATTTTTGGTTAAAATATTTTGTTATAAAGCTTAATTAAAAATGTTTAATGTTTGGATGAAATATTTACACGTATGAGTAATATTTATTTTGCCTTAACTTGTTTAGCATACGTCTTGATACCAGCACACATGGTGCACAATAGTGCCAAACGCAAAATTTTTTGTAATAAATCCGAAATGGATAAGACACCACGAATGCTGATGAAGTGTGTAGCGGCACAGAAAATACGTATTCCATTCTGCTGGTGTGTAATTATAGTCCATAAACTCTGCTTTCGTACCGCCAAACAGAGGCAACAAGTCAATTTACGATTTAACAAACTTGTTTGTCAAGTATGTAAAATTAAAAAAAAAAAAAAAATATATATATATATAACTTACACAAATCAGGTTCGATTTTATTTTTTTTTATTTCTTGGAAAAATTAAGAAAAAATTAAAATAAAAAGATATGTACGCTTGAATTTTTTAATTTTTTTTTTTAATTTTTCATCGACTTTATTTCGTTTTTTTTTAATTTTTTAATTTTGTGTAATTTAGAATATATTCTAATACACTCTTTTTCAAAAAACGTATAAAATATTACAAGAATATGAAAATAGATATAAGTATGTCGTTTTGAAAACATAATAAGGACTGCGTACGAAAAAATCCGTACATGCTCTTGAGCTTATAACTTTTGATGTGATAATTGAACATTTTCATGAAATCTTATATCGGTATATAAAAGAATTGCTAGGAAGGCAGTTGTGTCAAAAAATATAGTTTCTTGGGTCATAATATTATACAAGGAAGTCATGGTCACTGAATGGAATCTTGGTAGTGGATGAAAAATAGTATCTTCAGGCTGAAGGACTCAGACAAAATAGAAAAGATTTTCAGAGAAAATCTCCTCATCTTTGAAAGAAAAGTGTCACAAAAAGTTAATTGCATTAAATTTTGATCAGAAAAGTTGAAAGGAAATCTAACCTGAAGACGAATAAAGTAAAAAATAACGTGAAAGTTCTTCAGATGATTTTTTCCGTATTTATGATTAGTGCATAAAAGACGATGAAACATTCGTACAGGCTAACTTTTTTCAACTTCCTGGCCAGGAATTCTTTTGCAGATGCTAGAGGAAATATATCGTGTATCAAAGAAAACAAAATTCCCAAGAAAGTTCTTGATTTAGGAAGTCATATAAAATGATTCCATTAACACAGAAATATACGTGAATGAGTGCCTTTGGAAAAGACTTCTCCCTTTCCTAAGGAAATATAGTGTATCCACTTTTTTCTATCCTATTCTCGCTTCTTCTCATTACAGCAATATAAGTGTTTGTGGCGAAAGACGCTAATCCATAAAATTGTCCGGAACTCCGAGCAATTGAAAGATGTTGGGCTCTAGTAAAAAATAATTTAAAGTACATTAAAAGCTTAGCTTAAAATTAAACAGTATATTCGAGTATAAAGGTGACAGAAACACAATAAAAACTTTAATCGGAAAATTCTGGAAAATATTAGATATTTCCTTAAAAACCGACAGAAAATAATTTTTATATAGATTTTGTCATTCCGTGTGTAACATGTTGAAGGAATCAATTAAGACCCCACAAAGTATATATTTTCTGGGTCTTGGTTAGATTCTGAGTCGATCTAGCTATGTACGTCTGTCTGTCCGTATGTTTAAAGCAGGATAATGCTCGAACGGGACAACGTAGGGGGACGAAACTTGGCACAAATATTTATCTTATATATTGTTTGGTATTGAAAATGGTCAAAATCGGTTAATAAACAAAAAAGTTATGGGCTAAAAACTAGAAACACAGGGTGCCCGTTTCATAATTTTCTGCTGATATCTCTTAAACAAAAGCATGTACGACAACGAACTTTTCTATAAATAGTTTGAGAATCGATATAAATTTGAAAACCAAAAATGGGCGTTGTCCGCCCACTCTACCGCCCACCTCCCATATAACGTAAACTTGAAAAAGTTGATGGTGGGTATTTAGAATCGGCCGAGCCGAATATAACAATCGCGCTTGTTTCTTTTATGTTTAGAACTTGAACATAACGGACATTAACAAAAATATAATTTTAAACAAGTTTTTTTTAAACCGATTTTGCCCATTTTCAATCCCAAACAAACCTTATATAAGATCAATATTTGTGCCAAATTTCATCCACCTAGGTTGTCCCGTTCGAGAACTATCCTGCTTTCAGACAGACGGACGGACATAGCTAACCAGTACCTAGAAAATATATACTTTATGGGGTCTTAAATTATTTAAAATTATTTACGGATTTTTTCCTGCGCAGTCAACTCTCACTAAATTCACTATTTTACAATATTTTCTGTGCGTTTTCATATGTGCATATACGTAACACATAATTGTACTGTGTTTAAGGAGATACTATACTCAAAAAACTTTTTATTAATCGATAGCAATTAAACTTTTTTCTAAAATTTTCCATTTTCAACCAATGCTGGATGTAGGGTGCAAGCCTAAATCAACTTCACAGAAAAAAATATTCGAAATAATTTTTTAATAAAATTATTAATTAACTTTATATTGGAATTTAATTATATGATTTATTAATATAATTAATTTTCTAATTGGTTTATAGTTTTGTTTTTTAATAAATTGACAGCTGTTAATAAAATATAAAGAAAAATGAAATATTTGTCTAAAAAAAGTACAGAAATAAAATAAATTTTCAAAAATTTCCAGCTCATTGCATATATTTAAGGAAAATAAGTAATAATAATATCAATTATTCTAGTTATTAATATTATCATTTTGATGATTGGAGCAAAATCAATTAAAAATTAATTAATATTACAAATTTCGTAATTGAAGTCCATTTTTACTTTTTTCTGTGTTATTTCCAAAATCAGAAATTCAGGCGTAAACATCTTTTTAACTGTAGGGGATAACTTATGTTTTTATCTTACAGAAATATAAAAATCTTTAAAATTGGACTTGATTTGTTGAATATACGATTCAACTTTTACATATTCAAGGTGGTCAACTTTGACACCCTGTATTTTAACTCGTGATATAACAGGGTGACTACAAGATGAGTTTTCTGAAAGATTAGGTCTTTCCCTATAACTATTCCATATATTTAAATTTGAAACGATAAGTAGTTTAGAAAATACGGATTTATTACCAAACATTTTAAGTTTAAGGAATTTTTCCAGTGTGGTAAAACAAAAAGGAAAATATATTTCTTTATGGAATTTCCGTATAAACGGTGTGTTTTTTTATTTGTAAATTATTTTTACTTGCAATAATCGTGCGTATAAACGTGATAACATATGGGCACTAGAATTTAGAATATATTTAAAAAGATATCTAAATGTTTACAATACTTGTAACACAAAGCCAATATCGTGGTCTCAAATCGGACATTTCGGTTGAAATGACTAAAAAAATTCACATTCAAACGATGGGTAATAATTTTCTTAATATGAAAAAAATATTTATTTATTTTTATTTATTTATTATAGACTATAAGCCTATAGGGCCTAATTAGTCCTTAAAATACAAATGGCATTAAGTAATATTATAATATTAACATTACGATATCTATACAATATTTTCCTAATATATAAAATATATATAATACTTTCAATCATTTCATTATACACAGTTTTAATTCAATCCAAGAATAATATATATTTTATGTTAATTACATTACAATTACATTACATATTTAAACAACTTTTAAAACTACAAGCATTGAAAGTCACGGTTCTAGAAAATTTCACCCAAAAAAAAAAAAAAAAAGTAGTATTGAGTTTTTCTTGAAATGGGTATCAAAAGATTCGTAATTTTGAGCTATTTTTTAAATTTTTTAGAAATTTTTGTCCATAAACTGTCATTTTCGTACATCATGCTAAACAAAAAATATATTTTTTCTTAAAAAATTTATAAACAATTTTTAATTTTGTTCTTTTATGGTTAAAATTTGCATTGTAGAAAGTATTGCTGCAAATAGATAATTTTCAAAATATTTGTTCACCAGAATGCATTTTAAATAAAAGACTTCTAGCGAAACAAAATCCAATGGGGAAAAATTTTAAATATTTTTTTCTATAACCAGCTTAAAATTAAAATTTGTTTTTACCAAATTGATCCAAGATTTCTTAATCGCTACAGCGCTGTTGAGAACTGATGATCAATCTTAAAAATTTATTTAATAATTTTTTCGTATTAAGATAATTTTTACGCATCGTTTGAAGGAAGGGTCTTCCTACATCGAAATATCTATAAAGGTTGCCCTCTATTATCATACATAGGTATGGGTGCAGACATATTTAAAAGAAAACAATGAAATTTTAGAAATTTCGAGATGCTGGTTTTAGAAGTATTCGAGTTTAAGTTTGATATTTGAACTCTGAAGAAAAGCTATGAGATCTAAAAAAAAAAAAAAAATTAAGGATTATTGTATTTTCTTTAAATCCTTATTAAGACCTATAACAACATATTCATCTAAAATTACTTTTGAGTCTAACTGTAGTTTTCTTTAGAAAAAATAAAATAAACAAAATTATATTTACTCGTTTGCACAAGACATGTGTTGTGCTGTATGTCTTATTCAATGTTGGTTGTATGTATGTACTCACATACATACTCATACATATATGTATGAGTATTAGTAAATAATAGTAAATGACACTTACCTTTTTATAAGCAGTATACTTGAGATATTTATAATGTTTGTTGTCATATTTGATCTCCTCTGGCGTGAAAGTGAATTGTGAATTGATGTGATTGTAATGACGATTGTTATCATCCTTATCCTGTATATGTGTATGTGTGTATTTAAAGAGACGACATGAATGAAGAGATAACAACAAACAAAATAAAAAATTATTAGTAAAATCAACCAAACGAATGAACCAAACAACAGCCATCATCAAACCAAGAGGAGCAAGAGATAAAAAAATAAATACAAAATCGAACTAACATAACCATTATTTAGTATGTGTGTTTATGTGAGTGTGTATGTGTAAATTTGTAAGAGACAGGATTTTGTAGTTGTTTACTTGTCTATATTTTCAAGTATTTTGGATTAGAGATAAACACAAACCAAACAATACATAAAAATATAAAAACATATACAATAAAACACATGACGAAGTTAACTTTACATACATTTGTACATAAAATACAAATACATTAACACGAATACAAATAATACCCTAAATACAATAGTGTAGAATATTTTTGTATCAAGAACGGAAACGGATATTTGTGTATGTGTTTATAAAATAAAAGCTACTGTTTGGGGTATAGAAATAAACACATACATACATATATAGACACACAATGATGTTGGAGAAAAGTAAACAAAGTTTTTATTTGTAGTTTTTCTTTTTAATTTTTTATATTATTTCGCTTTGAGATTAATAGATATTTTGCCAAATACACAGCCAGACAATGTGAATGTGAACTTTTTTAATAAAAATTTTATTTTTATAAGGACAAAGACCAGTTGAAAAAAATTAAATACCAAACAAGGCATAACCTTTCTACATTAAAATATTCATCTTTAATGTCATTAAAAAAATAAAATAAAATACTTCTTTTCACTCTAGTTTTACTGAACTCAGTTTATAATTATTTCTCTTATGAGTATTTACTTTTATTTTCAAATCCAAATGGTTTATGTTGAACTATCTTACAAATAAAATGATAGTCCCTTTTAGTCCGTCCGTATTTCTGTCTGCCAGCATGTGTTTTCCTTAAAATGTTACACCATGATTATCCATAACACAAATATACAAAGATACATTGAATAATGTAGGTGTTAGTCTAATAGTTATGCGTATGTGGGTGTACATTTATGTAATAATTGTCGTTGATAGTAAAAGTTCACATTAAAGTGTTTGTTTATTATCATTGTTTATCATCACTATATTAACATGTGTTTCTTACTTAATACCAGCAACTATATTTTTGTATATTTAACATATTGTCTTATTCATTTGTGTCACACTGCGTGACAAGAAGAAAGGGTAACAAGAAAGAGTGTCATGTTAAATGTATTGAAAAGATTTTGTTGTAATTCGTTTACTAAAATAAAAGAAAATATTAATTTCTATAACAATGAAATCAATTTGAAATTGGTTGGATTGGATGGGATTACAATACTTGTCATATTGGATTGTTTTGTTCTTTTCATAGTGAAAATCAAGTGAAGAAATAAATTTATCTAGATTTGGAAAATATTGCATGAAAGATTTGTAAAAAGAAGAAAATTTTTTGAAGGAGGGTATTCAGATTTTATTTATATTTGGTACGCATATAATCTATGGAGACGTTAAGTCTATCCAATATTATATTTTCCAATTTCCAAAAAATCACGAATTTATTAACGATTTTAGTATGTATAAATGTTAAGTAAACCGAAAAAGTATGTATCTTTAAACGTTTATATGTCTTTACGATGTAGACATTTTTTATTGGATTCTGCCTTAATAAAAGCCAATTGAGGTGTTTAATAAGTCATCCAAACTAGAACCCTATCCAGACCAAAATTAGAGACATTTTAATCGAAAAGATAGCTGATTTTGCCCAGAAAATGTATCATAGTTTTCATACCAGAAATTGTAATTGTGTACAAGGACACTAAGTCATTTCACTATGACACTTTATCTGCTCTCACTTTATCTAATATGAAAACCTCATTTTAAATTGCAATTATTAAGTCAATGTACATAGTATTGGAAAAAGTTTTTAAAGCTATTTTACACTTTCAAATCGCGATATTTCGCGAAAATTATCTGAAATTTTGAATTAGTCTTAGTTTTGATAAGAATAACGATTGTACCAAATATTATCAAATTCGGTAAGAAAATCAGCTGGTTGTTTTAAAATGGAATGACTCATGGGAATAATATTTTTTTATTAGCTTTCGTTTGATGTACAGTATTACACATATTTTTTTTTATAGCTATTTTACACTTTCAAATCGCGATATTTCGCGAACCACTTGATGAAATTATCTGAAATTTTAAATTAGTCTTAGTTTTGACAAGAATAATTATTGTCCAAATATTATCAAATTCGGAGAGGTAAAGTCAAAAATTTTAATTTTTCGTGTTGGTTTTAAATGGAATGACTCCCATGTTTCGTAATTTTTCCAAAAAAGTTAATATGTATGAACTAAAAAAAGGAAATTTTATATACAATTATACATCGAAAGAAGTTGTAACTTCGGCAATTTTATTTACGTTTAAATGTAGCTCGAAAAAAAAACAAAAAAGAAATTTGGACCACGTTAATGTATAGTCTTGAAGAAAAAAATTGCAAAATTTTACATTCAATTCGAAATTTTAAAAAAGGAATGCGAAATAAATTTTAAAATGGCAAATAACTATTACTTGGTTTGAGTGTATATAAAATATTTTAATGTGAATAAAAAGCTACGCACACTAGTCGCAAAATGATTTTTTAAATAATTCTGTAACTTGTAAGTCGTTGGAGATAAAAAAGGGTAAAATTTGCTTCGACTTAAATATCTCTGAAACTAAAAGTAATAACCTACCTGTGTAAGCATGTTTTTTTTTTTTTTTTTTTTTTTTTTTTGAGGTTTACAAGGACAAGTTTTTTAAAGTTTACAAGTTACAGAATTTCCCAGCAAAAACTTGGTAATGGAATTTACTTAAGGATGTAGTTACTTTCCAATGATAACAACATACTGTCTGTATTACATGAAAGTTGATTAGTACACAGAAGAAAGTAAAAATGGACTTCAATTACGAAATTTGTAATATTAATTAATTTTTAATTGATTTTGCTCCAATCATCAAAATGATAATATTAATAACTAGAATAATTGATATTATTATTACTTCTTTTACTTAAATAGATGCAATGAGCTGAAAATTTACTTAAATTTATTTTATTTCTGTATTTTATAGACAAATATTTAATGTTTCTTTATATTTTTTTAACAACTGTCAATTTATTAAAAAACAAAACTGAAAACCAATTAGAAAATTAATTATATTAATAAATCATATAATTAAATTCCAATATAAAGTTAATTAATAATTTTATTAAAAAATTATTTGAAATATTTTTTTCTGTGTAACTACTTATTTTTAACCTGCTTTACTTGATATCAGATTTTTGGAAATGTTACTTTTTTATACCCTACACCACCAGGTGGAGAGGGTATTATGTTTTGCAACACCCAAAAATATTGGTTTAAGAATCACCTTAATTTATAACAATCGGCTTAGAATCACTTTCTGAGTCGATTTAACGATGTCCGTCCGTCTGTCCGTCCATGTTAACATTGTAATCAAACTACAGGTCGCAATATTGAACAAAAATTTATGAAATTTTGCGCAAAGGTTTCTTACAGTCCAGGGACAAAGCCTATTGAAATTGGTTACGATCGGTCCATTATTTCACCTAGCCCCCATACAAATGTCCTTCCAGAAAAGGGTTTAACGCTCATAAATCCCTTAAATATAGTAATATTTTAATGAAATTTGGTAAAATAAAGTAATTAGTTATTGTAAAGACATCTAAATAATGACTTTCGGAAATGTCTACCAGTAATAATACATAGTAAATAGTTGCCTCTAATGACATCACCGTGTTAAAATAATGAGTTATTCATCTAATGTGTAAGTAGTGAAGAGCCATTATATTAGCTTCTTAACTCATTACATGGAAAGAAAAGTTTTTGTTGGGTATTTAAAAAAAAAAAAAAAAAACGTCTAAATCATTTTAAAAATCAAATTGACAAAATTATGAAGCTAAGAGATTTACATTAGTACAGGAACTAACCTAAAAACAGTTTCTTTTTTTTCGCAATAATTTAGGGGGTGTTTCGAAATTTTTAAAAATTGTTTTGTGATGTTCCCTAGAAATCGTTTTCTGAGTGAAAATAAAAAGTGATATATTTTTAGCAGCGGTGTTTTTGGTGACTTTAAACAGTAAAAGGTATAAATATTGCAAAATATTGCGGAATAACATTATAAAAAATTTTTTAAATTGATCTTCAGTTCCCTACCAGCGATTGAATTTCACGGGTCTAGAACATTTCGTCCAAAAAATAGTATTGAGTTTAGTCTTGAAATGGGTATCAAAAAATTCGTAATTTTAAGCCAATTATAGAAAAAATATTTTAAAAAATTTTCACAAAAATTCTGGTCCATAAACAGAAATTTTAGTACATCATGCAAAAAAAAAAAAAAAAAAAATTTTGATATTTTTCTTAAAAAAATAGATAAGAATTTTATAATTTTGTTCCTTTTAAGGCTAAATTTTTAAAAAATTGCATTGTAGTAAGAACTGTTGATAATATGTAATTTTCTAGATTTTTTTAAAAAAATTGTTCATCAAAAAACCATAAAAAGTCTTCTAGCGAACGAAAATCCCATTGGAAAAAATTTTAAAATATTTTTTTCATAACCAGCATAAAATTACGAATTTTTTTATTAAAAAATCTACTTTTTTTTTTTTACCAAAATGTATGGGACCCATGATTTTAAAATCGCTGGTAGGGAACTGAAGACCAATTTTAATTTTTTTTTAATATTTTTATCATATTCAGCTAATTTTTACGCAGGCCAAAATGTATTTCGGAGAAAAAAATTCTATGGTTGAAGTCAATATTTGTGGAAAGGCTTTTTGGAAGCTTTCTTATATTTGAAATTATAAAATTTTTTGGTTAATATATTTAGCTGTGTAAAACAAAGTTGATTTCACAAAAAGAAACATCGAGGTATATTATCCAATAAACATATGTTTTCTCAGCTACTTAAATATCCGGATATAACGACAGAATGATTTTGAGGGATTGGAAAAATTCCTAAATTTAATGAAATTGCAAAATCTTCAAATTTCCAAATATTTCTAAATGAAAATCGATTAATAAGTTTTGGACCAAGACATGCCGACAAAATTTTAATTTAAATTAGGGGATAAACGAATAAAGGGGATAATCGAGTTTTTAGATTCATGAATGAAAATTTCCTCATAACTGCTCTAAAAGTACTCAAAAGAGATTCAAATTTTTAGCAAATAAAACTAATATAACAAGTTATATTCTAAATTATATTAAAGAAGAAATATATGCCAAAATTCGATGCTTAAAAACACCATTACATTTAAGGATATTTTCAAGAAATTGTGCTTTTGTTTTTGGCTTTGTTAAAAAGATTTAATTTTTTTTTTTTAATTTTTTGCCAATTTATTTTTCAAGTTATTGATTTTATTTTTTATATTTTGTTTAAATATGTATATTTTTTATGTTTAAATAAATAACACAACATGTTTATTTGATGTTTGTTTCATGTACATAAAGTTAAGTGTCAGTGTCATGTACTGTTTGGTGTTATTTTTGTTGTTTATTTTTGATGATGATGCAGTTGTTTGTTGGTGTCATTTTGTATACATAAATATCTACGCATATGTATGTAATTATATTTATGTACATACATATATATGTATGTTTTAATGTCTACTTAACAACATATCTCTCACATGTTGTAATTGTTCTTCTTGTCAGTCTTGATCTGTTTAAACAGAAAATTAACAAGAACAACACACTTACTGATTCATATATTCATGTACATTTGTTCAATTATTTATTCATTTATATGTATTTTGTGTAGTTGTTTGTATGTGGTTGTGTTTTAACACTCTTACATTAATATTTTGCTGTTGTTTGGTTCATTTTGTTTTTTAATTTATTATTAAATATTTTTTCGTTTTTTTTTTGTTTTTTGTTTTTTTTTTGTTCTTGTTACTCACATCCATTATTGTATTAAATTCATTATTGTTGCTGCTGCTAATGATATTGTTGTTGCTGTTCTCTTTGTATTGTTGCTGTTGTTTCTCTTGCTGTTGTTCCATGGTTTTCTTGTATTTAGCATTGAATGCATTTTGTCGTTCATTAATGCGTTGCAAACGTTTCTCACTGATGTTATCTGTGAAAAGAAAAAAAATAAATAAATTTATTTAATTACACAAAATGATAAAGAAATAATTAAATTTTGTTAATGGGGAAGTTAAGCTTAAGAAACAAAAAAAAGTTTTTGTTTTGTTTTTTAATAAATTTTAAACAAAGTTTGTGATTGATTACTTTGTAAAGAATGGTTACGTTGCGTGTAAGCTACACAGAAAAAATTATTTTTGAAAAAGATTTCAATTAAATTACACAAAAATGTTTATGATTTTTTGAACAAAATTTTCCTTGAAATTTTGTATAAAATTTAATTTTTTCTTAAAAGATGGCCTTAATATCTCCACAATTGTTGACCGTATTAAAAAGTAATGTAAGAGCGATTTGAAGATAATTTTAATTGGAATTATTTAATATTTTTTTGAACAAAATTAGACAAGTCGTTTTCGAGAAATGCTTCAATATATAGTGCAACCTCCTTAATTTTACAAATTGCGATTTATCGCGAGAACTTGAGTCAATTAAAAATGAGAGAGAAACTATAGTCGGTCAAGACCTAACATATGATACCCTACACCATTGTGTATGAGCTAAAAATTAGACCTGTGGCCAATTGTAGACCAAAAATTTTAATTTTAATCAATTGAATAATTGATACAATTAAACAAGTAATAGGAATAGTTTTTATCTTCGATAAATCGTTTAATAGACCATATTTATTCAGTGTAACAAATATTATAAGATGTAGGAAAATTTTATTATTCTTTTTTCCTGAATATTCCATTTTCTTCAGCTTTAATTAAGTTTTTTTTTTTTTGTTTTGTTTTACTAACTAAAAACATAAAATCCTTAAGTTTTTATTAAATTCTGTTTTGAGTAACGATTAAAATTTTAATTATTATGATTTTTTTTTTCCTATTTTTGCTTTTATTAGAATCACCAATCAGTTTCGAAAACAACAATTTAATCAATAGGCCTGATAGACATAACAATTTCCATTATGTGGTTGGCCCCAACAAGTATTTGATTTGATGCCTGTTATCATTTTTTTTGCAACCAACAAATAGACGAACTCTCTCTTAATTTTCATGTACTCAAACAAGACATCCGCAGTTGTTGAGTGTTTGGTAGAGGTTCGTGTAGTTTTATTTTTTTGGTTGTTAATACACAATTGTAGCAGTTGGATCAATTGTTTTTATGCAAATTATTTTTTCATTAGAAAAACTATTCAACCAAGCAACATTTTGCGATTTTTTTGTTGTTATTTGGTTGTGGATGATGTTCTCCCTATTGTTGTATTTTTAGAATTTTTTTCCATTATGTAGAACAGCGATTGTAAGATAAAATGGTGGGGGAGGAAATTTGCTTTTTTTCATTTCTTATTAAAGAGTTAAAGTATACTTTGTTGAAATAAATGTAATAAACAAAAATTAACTTTGGACTAAATATTTGCTTAAAATTTTACTCGTACATTGAATCACAATTAAATAAATTTTTTACATTAATTCCAATGATTAACTATTTGCTTGTTGTCACAATAACAAAATTTTAATGCCTCATGTACTACCTACTTATTTTAGCATATTTTCTTAAAATTATTGTATTTGTTTTGTAAATAAAAATAATAAAAAACAAGTTAAATTATCGCTAACGATAAACAAGTTTAAAATTCTAAAGACATACAAAATTTTTCTGAGTTTATCTTTTATCATCAATATTTTTATTTTAATATTTTACAACACATATTTCTAAAATGTCGCGTGTTTTCTCTTCTTCCATTTTTTTCACTTGTTTCTTTATGATTATTTGCTACTTTCATTAATTTTTATTATAAATTCATTCGTAGCTTTTCTTTGGCTTCAGTTTTACACGGAAAAAAATGTGTTAAAGAAAGAAAACAACATTTTTAAAAGTTATAAACTTTTTTCTTTTCATTTTATTTATTCTTTTGAGGAAAATTATTCAGTTATTGTTTTTGTTGTATTTTTTTCTTTTCAATTGTTGTATACCTGTTTATGTGTAAGTAGGTTGTTGTAGGTTTCCGTTTAATACTTTATTAATGAGTTCAAAGAACTGTTGTCACAGTAATGTTATTTTTTATTGCCCTGCATCCTATAGCTGTTGAGTATTTATTAAATTGAATAATAAGTTTGTAATTAAAAGGTAAACAAGCACGAATGTTATATTCGGCTCGGCCGAATCTTTTAAACTTTTTAAAATTTTACGTTATATGGGAAGTGGGCGGTAAAGTGGACGGACCACGCCCATTTTTTATTTCCGAGTTTACATTGGTCTTTGAACACAATTTCTTTGAAGTTTCACCTTATATGGGAGGTGGGCGGATAATTTTTGGTTTCCAAGTTTATATCTATTTATACAAAATTTCGTTATAGTACATGCTTTTGTTTAAGAGATATCAGCAGTATGAAACAGTATGAAAGTATGAAACGGACACCCTGTGTTTCTAGTTTTTAGACAATAACTTTTTTGTTTATTAACCGATTTTGCACATTTTCAATCCCAAACAAACCTTATATAAGACAAATATTTGTGCCAAATTATGTTGTCCCGTTCGAGTCCTATCCTGCTTTCAACAGACGGACGGACATAGCTAGATCGACTCAGAATCTAACCAGGATCCAGAAAATATATACT
Organism: Protophormia terraenovae; assembly: GCA_951394005.1. Classification (NCBI taxonomy): domain Eukaryota; kingdom Metazoa; phylum Arthropoda; class Insecta; order Diptera; family Calliphoridae; genus Protophormia; species Protophormia terraenovae. The sequence continues at coordinate 160,966,999 of OX596073.1, read as the reverse complement.
TTGTGGGGTCTTAAATGATTCCTTCGACATGTTACATACGGAATGACAAAATCAATATACCCCCCATCTTTTTGATGGTGGGTATAAAAATAAAAGTATCCATAAGGAAGAAAAATAATATGCTCTTCAAATTAATATTTAATATAAGGTTAAATTTTGATGAAATATATACCAAGTGTCCTAAGGAACTACTTTTATAAAAAAATTCAAATTATAAAAAAAAAATATTTTCCGAAATATTGTTTGAGTTAGATATTCGGAATTTTTTTTCAATGTGACACTCTAATATGCAGATGTATTTTTAAAAACAATAGTGACCCGAAATATATTTTGTCTCACAGTTTTTTAAATGAATTTTTTCTGAAATTTTTTAAGTACTCACGTAAGTAAAATACTTTTAGATAATTTGGAATTATTCGAAAAATATGGAAAATATTGCTCCTTTAAATTAAGGATACGTATTTACTTAACTCAGTACAAAATTGGTTAGGTCTAAAAATAAATAAGTAATTTAAAAGTTAGGGATTTAGGTACCGTGAAATAACTCTCAAATGAAATAAGCTTTATGAAATAACTTCCAAAGAAATTAGTCCCAACAAAAATGAAAAAACTACCAAAATAAACGAAATAACTTCCAAAGGGATTAATGAAATTATTTATTTTTTTGCTGGGAGTTAATTTATTTGCAAGTTGTTTCACGGTACCGCAAATTTATAGTACATATGTGCGAAATGAAAGATTGTCGATAGAACTCTTGTTTTATTCCAACTCTGAGTTACGTGAATAAAAAGATTCTGAAAATTTCTCGTTTAAAACAAAGAGCGCGGATAATTACACATTGAAGTTCTCTTCCGAACTACTGAATGTAATCTTGATTTTCGTAAGCCTTGTGATCTAAAAGATGTAAAATAGGTGTCTAAAATATAAAATTAATCAAAAACGAATATAAGTTTAAACCAAATTTAATTTTTTTAGCTTCTTTGTCGCTAAAAGTCCTATATTTATTATAATATATTTAGTCATCAGCAGCCCTGTAAACTGTATCTCCTATATATGATCAAAAGTAATCATACATTATTCATAAAATCTTACCACAAACTCTGTATCTTATGATGCCTATAATTCGTTGAGGCTACTTGCTGCTCTCAACAAAATAATAAATTGTTCTTCTCGCTCTCTCCTGTTATTTATTGTTATTGCTTTTTAAAAGTTTTTGATGTTTTTGTTGTTGTTGGTTTCTTTAGTGTTCTTTGTTTTATTGTAATGGTGGCAAAATGTGGTTCAGTGTGGTGGCAGTGGCGGTGTCGGTGGCACTTTGTATGTCTGTTTCAGGTCGTTATTTAATTTTTTTTGACTCTTATAAAATCAAGTTTGTGGATTTTTTTTTGTATTATTAAATACTATGCTATCTTCCTTCCCTTGCTGCAGATCTTTGGCTGCTTTAGTTAATTGATTTTTTAATTGAATGGGTTTGCCAGATTTTCTGTATTTGTTGTTGTTGTATATGTTATTTATGTTGTTTTTATCTTTAACTATGGCTATTCTCTTTAACACAACAATTGTTGTACCTCTTATAATTGTTAGTATTTTTTTTAAATTTTATTTTCTGTTTATAATTCGTTGTTGTTTTACTTTATGCTTAATAAATCTAACTTTAATTGAGGATTTTTTTTAGCTTTTTGCTGTTGTTTTAATTAATGTTTGTATGGTGTAAGAAATGTATAAAATATTTTAGGGATTTTCTAAATATAATTTCTGTGTTAAGTTGTAAGTATTTACATAGGGGTAAATTTATTGTAGGAGTTTAATTTTTCCGTGGCAAAAAATGTTAGGGGAAAGTAAAGAATTATTAAATTGTTAACAAAAAAGTTTTAAAATCAATTTTAAACTTCCTGTTGAACAAAAAAAAAAAAAAAAAAAAAAAAAAAAAAAAAAATAAAAAATAAATAAATCAAAGTTCCCTAGCACTTATTTGGTTATTTTAATTTATTATACAAAGTCAAAGTATACTAAAAAATACATTAACATTTATTATTTTACAAAGTTGTTTTTTTAAATTCTTTTGCAGGAGTAAATTCAATGTATATAACTTTTTAATTACAGTTGTCGGCCAAAAAATTCTCCCCAAAGGCGATTAATTGAAATTTAAGGATTTTGTTGTGCTTAACTATTCAAAATCCATTAGTAATGTATTTTTTTTTATGGTCGTGTCTAATATTTTGCCTATAATAAGGTCATTACTCCGGTATATTTCAGCATAACTCAAGAACGCTGTGTATAATTAAGGTACAGTGGCTCACAGCTTATTTCACCAGCTACTTTTGACAGCTGTTAACTTGGCAGCACGAATAGCGATACATTTTGATGTATGTGCTTGATCGTCATTTTTGCGTTGATTAAAAATTACTTTTTAGTATATTAGGTGAATTAGAGCACACTGTGTGAAAATGGAAAAGACAGAATTAGTCATTAGCTATTATTAAAATGGACTCTCGGTTCGAAAAATAGTGGAAATGGTATGTCGGAGTGATTCAACAGTGCAATGTATAATATTTCGGTTCAGGCATGAAAATAGAATTCATGGTAAGTGAAGAAAAGCTCCCAACAAAATATTTAATGAACACAGAAAAAAGTAAAAATGGACTTCAATTACGAAATTTGTAATATTAATTAATTTTTAATTGATTTTGCTCCAATCATCAAAATGGTAATATTAATAACTAGAATAATTTATATTATTATTACTTCTTTTCCTTAAATAGATGCAATGAGCTGAAAATTTTTGAAAATTTACTTAAATTTATTTTATTTTTGTACTTTTATAGACAAATATTTAATTTTTCTTTATATTTTATTAACAGCTGTGAATTTATTAAAAAACAAAACTGAAAACCAATTAGAAAATTAATTATATTAATAAATCATATAATTAAATTTCAATATAAAGTTAATTAATAATTTTATTAAAAAATTATTTGAAATACATTGTCCGATAAATAAGAGAAAACCTCCAAAACTGGCTGCTCAAGTTAAAAGTTAATTCAATAAATCTTGTAGTCCAGAAACTATCCGATGTGTGCTTCGACATCATGATTTTAATGGTAGGACTGCGCACTAAAAAATCCGTGCATTCAAATCTGCTTATAGAAACTAAACCAATAAGCGAATTTTTTGTAAATTATATTTTTGTTAATGACTGCTATGTTCAAGTTCTAAACATAAAAAAATAAATAATTTTCCTTGGTTTTTAAGAAAATATTTCTAAAATTCTTCCAATTAAAGGTTTTATTGTGTTTCCGTCACTTTTTTGCTCGAATAAGTCCACTTATTGTCAAACTCCGCTTTAATTTATGCTAAGCTTTTAATGTTCTTTAAATTATTTTTTACTAGAACCCATTATTTTTCAATTGCTCGGAGTTCCGGACAATTTGATGGATTAGCATATTTCAGTACAAACACCAACAATTTCTTTATTATAGCTCTACTGTTTTGTTGCTGTAATGAGAAGAAACCAGAACAGGCCAGAAAAAAGTGGATAAAGAACTTTCACGTTATTTTTTTACCTCCAAATTCTTGCTTTGCGTTTCTATTAGGATTTGTTTGTACTTTATACGTCTTCAGGCTAGATTTCCTTTCAACTTTTCTAATAAAAATTCAAATCAATAAACTTTTTGTGGCACTTTTCTTCCAGAGATGAGGGGAATTTCTCTGAAAATCCTTTCTATTTTGTATGAGTCCTACAGCCTGAAGATACAATTTTTCTTCCGCCACCTGATTTCCATTCAGTGACCATGACTTCTTTGTATAATGTTATGACCCAAGAAACAATATTTTTTGACATAACTGCCTTCCTAGCAATTTTTTTTATATGACCGATGAAAAATTTCTATTATGTGTTTTGGTGTTTTTTTGTTCAATTTCCATTTTAAGGAAAACTAGTTTTGCTATAACCATGAAACTTAGCACATAGCTAGTGAGAATAACGGCAAATGTAAAGCAGTTAACAGAATTATTTAATTTTCATCACATCAAAAGTTATAAGCCCAAGAGCATGCACGGATTTTTTCATGCGCAGTCCTTATTTGCAGACGAGTCCAAGTTTAATATTTTCGAATCCAATGGCCAAATATATGTTTGGCGTAAGCCAAATACAGAGCTTGAAAACAAAAACTTGAGAGCAACTGTCAAACATGGTGGTGACAGCGCCATGGTTTGGGCCAGTATGTCCGCAAGCCGAATTGGAAATTTGGAATTTGTTGAGAATGCGATGGATAAAAATATGTATCTCGATATATTAATATTCAACTTATTGCAAAGTACTAAAAAACGAGGAATAAGCGAAAATTTTCGCTTTTATCTGGACAATGATCTGATACATAATTCCGGAATTGTTCAAACATGGCTAATTTGGAATTGCCCCCACTTGATGCAACCGCCGGCACAATCACCTGATCTAAATGTCATTTAAAACCCATGAGCGATTATAGACCAAAATGTCCGAAAACATCAAACTTCGAACAAAAATGATTTAAAAAAGCGTTAAAGGAGGAATGGGCAAAAATAACCCCCAAGTTTTTCGAAAAATAGTGGAATCAATGCAAAAAAGACTGAAAGCTGTAATTAATCAAAGTTTTAAAATGTTTAAAAATAATTTCTCTTTTTATTTAAATATGCTTTTACACTAACTGGCTGACATAAGTCGTGACTTTATTTTTAGTTTGTAAGTTCTGAAGTATGTACTGAACTATGAACTAGGTTACAACCTGATCATCCATTAAAAGCAGCTGATGTGTAAACAAATTGTTCGACAGCTTCAAAGAAGGATGTTGGTGGAATATAAATTTATTTTGTGAGTGACCGGCAACCGAAGCGAACAAAATTTAATTAAAAATAGAATTTTATTCGGCTTAATTAAACAAAGTCTAAGGGAAGCAACTGGTAATCACCATCTATTTAGATCATAATCTTATTCGACTAAGTAGGTGGATTGAGGCTCTGGAGTTGTTATTACAGAATAGAATTTTATTCAATCTGCCAAAAAGACAGAGTCAAAGTGAGGAACCATTATCTGGTCAGGACAGAATTTTATTCGGTCTGGGCAAATAAAGGCAGTCGATGATTACGGTAAACGTTGTTTACGTTGATTTAGAATTTTATTCGGCTCAACGTGGACAAGTTTATGTAGTTGTAACTATATTTAATTTGGATAGAATTTTTATTCAGCCCGACTAAATCGTGTCAGCTGGCGATCCCCGAGAGAGTATAGTCGACGGCGGAGAGTTCTACAAGTGGGGAGAACTTAGCTCCATAGTGTTGTACGGTCATTATTAAGAGCGGCGGTATTTTAAAACGCATATTATGTCGGTGTAAATTAGAATAAGGGATAAAGATTAAATAAAGTATTACGTTTATTTGAAAAGAAAGTTCTCTTCTGTGTTTTTTCTCTTTTAAAAATAAATTATTTGTAACGAACTCTGGAAGCCGTGAGCTTCACCCCAGCACATAGTGAAAACACGACCTTACAAGTTATATAAATTTTTATTTACCGCCAAAAGGCGTTGGCTGAAATAAGCTATGAATCACTGTAAATGATGCACCAAAAGATGCGGACTAAAAATGTTTTGCATGAAAAAATTTTTGAACACTAATTTCGAAATAGCTTCGAAACTATTAAGTGGATAAAATGTGATATTAGAACGACTTAAAGTCAATTTTATTGCGCATATTTTGGTGTATGATTTATATAAATCGTGCACATTTTCGAGTTATATACTCGAGTAATCGGCTTATTTAGGGCGAATTATTACACACGACCATAAAAACAAACCGAAGAGAAGGTATTTTTTTTTGTCGACCATTGTTATTAATCCAATTTATTTTAAACTTTTAACAGCAAAAGAAAAGAATTAAGCTTACAAATTTTAATTTAAATTAATTGCCTTTTTCTGAATTTCAAACAAATCGTATGCTAGTATGAGTAATATTTAATTGAAAATAATAAATTACTCATACGTTTACCATAAATCATAATTTTAAATTTTCTTTTACATATATACGTTTAAAATATTTTTTATTAATCTAGTAAATCATTTTTAAAGTTTTATTAAAGAAAAAAGTCAGCCTAATACATTTTGCTTTCTAACAAAAGTTCACTTCATCCAAATCATTCCACCAGCATCTAAGGACCTTTTACTTAAAGACACTAAGAACAAGTGAACATAAATTCAATTCAGCCAATACATAAACCATATTGAGACACTACTACACCCAATGAAAAGCGACTAAATGCTGTAGTATAAGGGTTCTAGGTCTTTCAACACTTTCTTTTTGTACTAAATTAAAAAAATGGCAAATAAAACAAGGAGTAAAATAAAACTTAAAAAAAGGAATATAAAGAGAAAAAATATCTATTTTTTTTTTCTTTTTAGTTTGTAATCATGAACTTACCCTTGCATGGGCAAAAACCTTTGCATGCAACTCGTACGGATGTTGAATGTATGCAATTGTGATAATCCAATCTGCATAACGATGAATACGTTCTATTGTCGCTACCACAAAGGAATGTTGGTTTTACTACGGGACATGGCTTGCAATTGCTTTAAATTTGTTCGTGTTATAGTTGTTGTACACCGTAATAGACACGCAACAGTAATCATTTCAACAGAAAAGAAACCAAAAGTAGAGGAGAACATGATGATGGTGTTGATAGCGATGGTGGTGGCAATGATGATGGTGTTAGCAACCACAAGTAACAGCCGTAGCAGCGTTAACAGCAAGTTGTAGGAAAAGCAACAGCGCCAGCAATAACAGTAACATTAGTTGTCATCACCATTGTGTGGTTTTAGAGTTGGAGAATTTCGAAATATAGAATTAAAGAAAAAGCAAGGGCGAAAAAGAGAAAAGAGCAGAAAAATAATGTGGAAATTAATATTTTATGCAAATTTATTTTGATTAGATTTTATTTTATTGTATTTTTTGGATTTTAATTTTATTTATTATTTAACGTTAATTTTAAATTGTTACTTTTTTTTTGGTTTTCGTTAGAATTTAATGAAAATAATTTAATTTATTATTATAATCTTTTTGGTTTTTATTATAGTAATTTTAGGTTGATTAAGGCTTTTGGTGTGAATTTATTTATTTTTTGAGTCTATGGCTATTTTTATTGTGGGTTTCATTTCTACAATTGAATAACACAGAGCTACAAAATATGTAACTTGTAAATGAGTAATTTCACTAATTTGTGAATAAAATCAAAACTTATGCATTGATTTTAATGAAATATATCTTGTTTTATTTACAACAAATTTATCTCCACGAACAAATAATACAAATTTTATTTTTTGTTACTTTCCAATTTTTATAATTTTTTGAAAAACAAATTTTCTTCAAATTTTGTTTAAAATTTCATTTTTTCTCAAAAGATGGGCTTAATATTTCCATAACTGTATTAAAAAGTAATGTAAGAATGACTTGAAGATAATTTTAATTGGAATTATTTAATATTTTTTTGAACAAAATCAGACAAGTCGTTTTCGAGATATGCTTCAATATATAGTGCAACCTCCTTAATTTTACAAATCGCGTTTTATCGCGAGAACTAGAGTCAATTCAAAAAAAGTGGATTAGAGGCTTAGTATATATTAATACCTTGTATCCGAATTGACTGAGAAACTCCGTGCCATAGAATCTGTGTTTCCTTGTGTAATTATTGTCATTTATGATCCATAATTTATGGGTTATGAATTAAAGTGATATAATTTTTGAAGCTGCGGTCTTCATTCACCAGTGATCAGTTAAAAATTTTATATTTTTAAGTATTCCTCAAAATGGAAATAAATTTTCCAAAGAAATATTACAATGTTTAGAAATAAAATATAGTATGTAGGTACTACTATTTAGAAGTCTAATAGTTAATAACTATTTTTCCAAAAAGTTCCAGTTTTCAAAATAATAAAATAATAATTTCCAATAAAAGGTAACAAAACTCCAATATTATCAGTTTTTTTTTTTTTTTTTTTTTTTTTTTTTTTACCAAAATGAATACAAAGTTTTGCTAAAAACACACTACAACTGGTAATGTTACATGGAAATTCTTATTTGGATACTCGTAATCAAAAATAACTTTATTATTATTTTAAATTGACGCTAGTTTTCGAGGCCGTATATGGAAATTTGATGAAGTTGCATCACATATTGCAACATATCTCCAGAACAAACTAACAGATTTTGTTTAATTAAATACCAAAACTTTTATTAAACAGTTCATTCAAGTCACATCATTTTTTTAATCTGCTCAATAGTTTCGAAAATATTTGTTAATATCTCCACAGCAAATCAGGCATATCGTTCTCGAGATATGCTGCACTATGCGGTACAACGTCATAAATATTCTAAAGTGATTTATAGGCTTAGATATAAATGGTCATGTATATCCAAATTTTGTGAATAATCCTGTGCTGCTGATGATGTTTCATCTTGTTGATTACACGATTTCACTAAGAAAAATAATCTCTGCAAAATTTTTTATTAAAAAAAAAAAAAAAAAAAATTGTTTTCTTATCCAGAGATTTGTTTTCATTAAAAAATATTTTTCTTGAAAAAACAAACGTTTTATTTGTAAAAATTTTTACAATCTAAAAAAGAAAAGTCTGAATTTTGTATATGAATCGTTTTGATAAGTTCAGAGCTAAGGACTGCGCACGAAAAATTAAGTTTGAACAATTCAACTTATAAAAATAAAACTAATGGATAAATTTCTTTGAAGTTTTGATTTTGTTAAAGGCTATTATTATGCAAGTTTTAACTTTAAAAGAAATATTAATTTTTTTTTGTTTGTTTTTAGTAAAATATTTTAAATTTTCTAGAATAAGAGCTTTATTTATTTTCGGTTACATTTTTGTTGGAATAGGTTCACTTTTTTTAACTCTATTTTACTTTTTTTAGTCAGCTTTAAGTATTCTTAAAAAATTATTACTTTTTCCCAATTTGTTTAAAATGGACACAGTTATGGACAGTTTGGTATATAGTACATAGCAGCACCATTAGTCTGATATCACTCATTTTATTTTTGTGTGTTAATAATGAGAAGAGAGATTAGGCAGAAAAATTAGAATTCTGTTCTTGCTAAACCAAAAGTTTATTCGATAATTAAGATTTTTTTTTTACACGAGATGGCCTGGAAGCTGTAAAAAGTTCCACTACGTAATCTTCTTTATTCTTTAGGCAATTTGAAAATAATTAATGGCAATTATTTTCCTCCTCTTTTTTTCCCTTTACATTTTTCCCAGCATTCCTATTATGAACTTTTTTTACTTGGAGAATCTTCAGGCCAACTTTTTTAACTTTTCTGATAAAAGATACATAGAAACCTAAAAAATCAGTCACATTCCATCCAGAGATATAGACATTTTCGTATTATTTTACAGACTACAGTGAGTTAGATTTGAAATTTTTTGGAAACAAAACTGTAATTTCTAATCGGCTGATTTATATAAAATTTCTCATAGGCATATCAGAAAAGTGTAAAATTTTATGTTTAGAAGAGAAGGCCCCACGTATTGTTCAAGAGTGGAGCTGTGAAGCCTCAAAATAAGGTACCTCTGATATAGAGAATTTTTCATCGTTTGTCACATTTTTGTTTCTATACGATTTTTAATATTTTAATATATTTTTTAAGCTCTCGATAAGAAGTATACTATTTATCTCTTATAGTTTTCAAGTTATTTGCATTTTAAATTTCAACTTTTTCAATTTTGTAAAATTGTAACATATATTCCCATATTTCTATTAGATTTTCTATAATTTTAACACAATTGCTTAAAGAACAAAATTTTCTGTCGAATAACAAAAAATATATCAATATCTTTTCTGAGTTAAACGATTTTGAAATTAAAAATTACAAAACTTAAGATTTTTTTTTTTGTTTTTTCTCTAAATTAAAATTTTATCTAATAACATACAATAATTTTACACAAAAAACTTAAATTTTTAGATTTTTCTACACTTTACCATTTGAAAAGATAAAGTCATTAAACGCCAAAATTTTCGCCAAGACATCTTAGCAAACCAAGATTATATTAGATAAAAAATATTTATTGTTTCCCAAAAATCCATTTTTTACAAAAAATTTAGTTTATTTCCAAATTAGAAAATCTGTTTGCGATAAAAATTGTACTCTGTGGCATCATTGAAAATTTTACACTATATTCCAACAAGTTCCAAGGGTTCCACCTTTTCTTGGATTAAACTACCGGTATTTGAAAGTAGAATTTGTTTACATCGATGCACAGTGGGCTCAAACGCAAATTTGTTGATAAAAAATCTGTATCTCCTAAACTAGTACTCGGATCATAATACTTTCGCTATTTCTTATATATTTCTTATAAAAAGCTTTGAAATCGGACTAAATTTGTAGAAGTTATGCTTTTTTAAAACTTTTACATACTCGTGATATTCAACTTTGACACCCTATGCTTATCTCGTTTTATCACAGGGTGACTACAGGATGATTTTTCTAAAAGCTTATACAACTCTTCCATAAATTTCAATTCGATCACAGCAGTAGTTTAGGAGATACAGATTTATTACCAAAATAATGCGTTTGACTCCACTGTGCGATGTTTCTTTTTTCCAAATATTAACAAACTTTTTGTTTTTAAATTATAAATCTACAGCTTAGCAACTTCTAAGGCAATAGTCAACAATTTCACAAGTTTTGTTTAAAATTCCAAAAATGCTAATTAAACTTTAAAAAAGTCATATGGTAAAGGATTTACGTACATCATGTTTTTATCATTTAATAATCCCATTTTATCATATATAAACTAATTTCATCACATATATAATCCCATTTTATCATATGTATAATCCCATGTTTTCATATTTATATTCACGATATGTAGTACATTCATCATACTGAATATAAAAAAACTTGGTCAATTTATATTTGTTTATATCTAAACTAAATGGGAATTAATATGCTAACAAACTACTGGACTGATACACAAAAATATGTATTTCAATAGTTATTAAAAGCAAATAAAAATATTGGCTTAATTGTTGTAGAATTAACCAAATTTGTAAAATTAAATTAATGGTTATATAATTAACTAAATAGTTGTAGAACTGACTAAATGTTTGGATTTTTCATAAAATATGGTTTCATATAAAAATATTTAAATACATATTATAATTGCAGTCAACCATACTAAAATTTTGATTGTGGGTAATCATTAAATTATCAAACGGAAATATAAACGTTGCTATCATGAAAACGGTATTATTCAAATCAATGAAAAACAGCTATACAAACATTTAATAGTTGTAGTGATCATGCTGTAACCATGTTTTTTCTCTAGGTATTCATTAAATTACTTACATATTTATTAAATTCTTAAGGCCCTCTACCTGCTTAGATTATCAAATAATTGTTTAAATCTATTAAAGCTACTCTCAAAGTAATATTAAGTTTAATCAAATAAAAAATGATAATAAAAATCTGCTGTGAATATTTGTTGCATTTTAAATGAAAATCTTTACATTCTTAACATTCTGTTGTATAAAATTAAACAATTATTATTATTATTTTTTTATTTATTCGTATTTGTAATTTAATAATCTACAGCTTTATTTCTCTTCCATAGCAAATAACAAAATAGTTAGATGTACATAGCTTACTAACAATCAGTTTTGTATTACTGTTGCAGTATTTAAACTCATTCAAGCATTAAGATTTTTTCAAACAGCAAAAAATATATAAATACACAAACCCACACACATACAAAAACATATTTAATGGTTGGTAAGTGCAACAATTGCAAATATTTATGGCATTTTGTTTGTAATTTTTTATTTATTTATTTTTTGCTTTGTCTTACTTAGATTTTTCTACCTTTTTTTTGAGTTTGAAATTTACTTGTATAAATTGTTAATAGATTCATTCTATTGGAGTTGTTTGTTTTTGTTTTGTTTCTTATATATGAATGTTGTGATTTAATCATCCATAAAATTTAACAACATTCTCATATTTACGGAAGTTAAATTGTATTTTAGTATTGTTGTATTAAAACACTCATTTGCACTGTAACTGTGTGTGTGAATGAGTGCTATTGTTCAATAGACAATGAAATGTTTAATTTAATTAAATCATGTGTTGGTTCAGTTCAATTTTGTATAACTTTAATATTGAATCGTTTCGATTAAATTGAATTTTATTTTTATTTCATTTCTTTTTATGGCCATTAAAAAAAAAAAGCAAAAAACAAAGATGATACTCTTATGATAATAAAATCAAATAAAATTTTATTCATAAAAGTCAAATACAGATATTATAGTTCAATGAAGTGGGAGAAAATGTTTTTCTTAAGAATATTTATTTAAATATTGTTAAAAAGGGGAAAAATAATTGTAGCTATTTAAACAGGTTTTGGAACCTTATAAATAGAAGAGTGAAATTAACGATATGTATCTCTATGTCACACAGTGGGGCAAAAAGCAAATTGAAATTTCGAAATAATATGTGTATAATATTCGTAATACAGAAAAAAGTAAAAATGGACTTCAATTACAAAATTGCTTATATTCATTAATTTTGTAATTGTTTTTGCTCCAATCATCAAAAATGATAATATTTCAAATAACCAGAATAATTGATTTTATTATTACTGCTCTTTTTATATAGATATAATAATCTGAAAATTTTTGGAAATAGATTCAAATTCATTTTATTTCTATATTTTTATAGACAAAATTTTAATTAATTTTTAATTAATTCTTTAAATCGTCCATTCCATGAAAGAACGCCCAAAAATATACCAAGTGTCCTCCGATTTTTATAAAATTTTATACGTATAAGGTCTATGGGTATCTATATAGATTTCCGTTTTCACATTCGCTAAATTCAGAAAATTCGCGATTTTATTTCGCTTTTTCACTTTCGAAAAAATCTAAAAAATCTTGAAAGTGTACAACTTTAAATACAAATAATTCTAGGAACGCTTTACGGAAATTTATTATTTAAACGGTGTTAGAATTGTAATTATATCAGCTTAAACATGAGTATTTTACAAATAAAAAATATTTTTTAAAAATGCATTTTAATGCAATTGCATTTTTTGATTTTTTTCCGTATTTGGAAAGCATGGAATCTTTACATTAAAATAAAAATCTCAAAAAAAATTATATTTTTCTGGTATTATGAGGAGTATATTTACGTATTTTGTTAAAAAAAATTTATTGTATTATTTTTTAAAAAATCCTTAAAAATAGTAAAACTTTATGTATCAGACTATTTATTGTTTTAAGTTATAATAAACAAAGCATTTTTAAATACACTTTTGAAAAATTAAAGTTTAATAAATTCGCAACTAACAAAAATGCATCTAAAAACTGCATTTATAATTTTTAAAATATTATGGATCGAAGAGGTGATTTTCGAAATGCTGACTAAATTACACAAAAAATATACAATGGCCTTTTAAATACTTTTTAAATTACAGAAATCCATCAACAACTTCAAGAGATATGAATATTTAAAATTGCATACTTTTTATATTTTGCTAACTTTTATACAAATTTTAAAGAAAATTTCAAAAACAAGAAAAAATTTTATTTTTATATGAAAAATTTTAAACATGTTTTTGTAAAAATTGGATTATGCATATAAGATTTTCGCGTCCCAACAATTTGACACTTTTATCTTAATGTAAAGATTCCAAACTTTTCATTTATGTTAAAAAATTAAAAAATTTGAATAGCATATTTAAAGAAAAATGCATTTGAAAAATGCAATTGCATTAAAATGCATTTTTAAAAAAAATTTTTTTTATTTTTAAAATGTTCGTCGTAAAGCCGCCATATGCGAAATTTTAAGGCCGTTTAGATCATTAAAATGCACAAAGTCTTCCCAGAGATATTGCTATTCAAAGTTACATACTTTTGAAATTTTTTTGGATTTTGAGAAAATTAAAAAGCGAAATTAAATCGCGAGTTTTTGCAATTTCACAAAACTGAAAACTGAAATTGATAAAAAGCTTAATATAAATTTTTATCGAAATTGAAAGCCATCAAGTAAAAAAATATACTTTTTCGGGCGTTCTTTCCTGGAATGGTCGATATTTTATTAAGTGCTCTCAATTTATTTAAAAAAGAATTGTAAACCAATTAAAAATTAATTATATTAATAAATAATATAATTAAATTCCAGTCTAAAGTTAGTTAATAGTTGTATTAAAAAATAATTAGAAATATTTTTTTCTGTGTAAAAAACGATTAAATATTGTTAATTTTTGAAAAATTAACAAAAATTTATTTGTAAAGCTTATTAAAGGATTTTTTTTCAGGAATGAAAGATTGATATATTATATTATACATTACATAAGAAATAATAGTGAATATATTATTCCAATATGCTTTTTTGTGTAATTTAAAAAAGTGGTTTAAAAATTTTATTTTTTTATTAAAATCTTTTTTCCAGCATTCGTTTTTGGCCAGGCGGAAAGTTATTAAGTATCAAATAAAAACTTTTTTCTACCATTTTTAGAAACTTTTATTACATGAAGTAGTCAACTTTGACAGCCTGTAGCTTATCTCGTGTTATCATAGGGTGACTACAAAATTAGTTTTTTTAAAGTTTAGGTCCTCCCCTACAACTCTTCCATACATTTCAATTTGAACCGACCAATTATTCGACATTGAAGTTGATCGAATAAAATTTTATAATTTAATTATTCGTGTGATTGAATAAAATTTAAATTTTCTTCGATTAAATAATGAAATAAAAATAAAATATATTGTTCGAAAAATTAATTACAAGTTAATAAATATAGAAGAACTAGTATTTCTGAAATCGATTTTTGGCTTTATTAACATAAAACAAAAACCTAAAAATAACAATTTATTAATAAAAAAAAAATATACAAAAATTACGATCAAATTAAAACTACAGACAAATTATATAATGAAATCAAATTTCTTTTAAAGTAATTATTTATAAAGAATATAGTTATGCTTTTTATCTTTAGATGTGGACAAAATCCTTTCACTTCCCAGCAGTCTATGGTGATTGTTGCGTACAAGTTACCTAACCGACTACATTAGGAAGTCAGGAAGTCTATTGCCACCTCAACGACTACATGTGGTGTTTTTTGCACACACAATCACCTCCACGACTAACGAAGGGTTAATAGGCACTTCGACGACTACGAGGTGGCCCTTTTTTTATACACAATATCTCAACGGCTACAAGGTGAAACTTTTTTATACACTTTATTGGTTGCAATGAGTCAGTTAAACGTTTTTGATATCTTTTTTCGTCTTCCTCCCGCTTACCATAGAGTCAGTAAAGTGGCAATTGCCAATACGCTCATTGGTGACCGAAGGAGTGAGGCAAGTGACTGTACACCAATGAATCATACTGTCAAAAAGCTGGTTAATTGCCACTAAATAAAGTGCTGGGTTAGTATTGATGGTAATAATACATTAAGAATATAAAAAATATTATGATATTATGAAATGATATAAAAAACATTATTATGTTTATTAACATCTTTTAGAGATATTGGTGTTGAATCTTACTGTCAAAAAGCTGGTTAATTGCCACTAAATAAAGTGCTGGGTTACTATTGATGGTAATAATGCATTAAGAATGCCATTAAAAGCAAATCTAAGTAGTTTTTCTGTTCTAAATTATGCGATGATCATAAAGATGGGGGGTATATTGATTTCGTCATTCCGTGTGTAATATGTCGAAAAAATCATTTAAGACCCCATAAAGTATATTCCATGAAAGAACGCCCAAAAATATTTTTTATTTCTTCCAATTTTAATAATATTTGGCATACGGATACCCTATGGCGCCATTTAAATATCTCCATTTTTATTTTTTTGAATTTTGAAAAAAATTTAAAAAATATTCGCGAATTTATTCGCGATTTTGATTTTTTGAAAAGTCAAAAAATAAAAATGGAGATATTTAAATGGCGCCATAGGGCATCCGTATGCCAAATATTATTAAAATCGGAAGACATAAAAACATATTCTTGGGCGTTCTTTCATGGAATATACTTTATGGGGTCTTAAATGATTTTTTCGACATATTACACACGGAATGACGAAATCAATATACCCCCCATCTTTATGATCATCGCATAATTTAGAACAGAAAAACTACTTAGATTTGCTTTTAATGGCATTCTTAATGTTTTATTACCATCAATATTAACCCAGCACTTTATTTAGTGGCAATTAACCAGCTTTTTGACAGTAAGATTCAACACCAATATCTCTAAAAGATGTTAATAAACATAATAATGTTTTTTATATCAGAAGAAGAAAAAAATTGAAAGGGTAGAAATTTTTCAAAAATATATCCTAAAATTGCATTTGCATTATGATAATATTATTTTTAAATTGCTACATTTATAGTGGACATATTCATTTTCTACATGCAGTTTAAATCATTAAAACCCTTTAACAACTTTTAGAGTTATTGATGTTTAGAGTAACACACTTTTCCGATTTTTTTGACTTCAAAAAAATAAAAATGGAGATATTTAAATGGTTCCATAGATTATATGCCTATCAAATATGAACAAAATCGGATGACCTTCCGTAAAAAAATTGGCATTTTTTATAAATCTCTCATGGAATGGACGATATATTTTCTGGGCCCTGGTTAGATTCTGAGTCCATCTAGCTATGTCCGTCCGTCGGTTGAAAACAGGATAGGGTTCGAACGGGACAACAAAAAAGTTATGGTCAAAATACTAGAAACACAGGGTGTCTGTTGTAGCTTCATTTCATATTTTTCTGCTGATATCTCATAAATAAAAGCATGTATGATAACGATATTTTGTACAAATAGTTCGAGGGCCGATAAAAACTTGGAAACCAAAAATGGACGTGGTCCGCCCACTTTCTCCCACCTCCCATTTAAGGTGAAACGTCCATGAAAGTTCGTACAAATAGTTCAAAGACCAATGTAAACTGGGAAATTAAAAATGGGCGTAGTCCGCCCACTTTACCGTCCACCTCCTATATAACGTAAAATTTTAAAAAGTTGATGGTGGGTATATAGATTCGGCCGATCCGAATATAACATTCGCGCTTGTTAAATTTGTTAATATTATTTATTGATTGAGTTCAGTTAACAAGCCATCTTCATATATTTCCAATTTATATATTTCGGTTATTTCCACATTACTGGAATCATTAAAATAATTTTTTAAATAAATAATAAAAAAAAAAAGAATCCTGAATAACTCAGAAAAAATTTTATTAGTTCTACAACTAGTTCCAGAACGCTGAAAATAGATACTTGTTCCACTTTGGCGTTACGAATAATGATTTTCTTTAAAATTGTCACCTCCAGAACTAGTTCTGTAGAAGCGTTAACTAGCCTTACACTTTTAGTGCTATAATTGATGAATTTTGTTCGCGATGTCTAAAATTTCACAAGTTTTTATTTGGGTTCCAAAAGAGTTGTTTGAATGCTGATTTTTTTACGCACAAGAAAAAACATTTGGCTCGGTTGAGATTTGAACCCACGCATCAGCATACTGGTTGTGTTTCTTAGTCTGTCGTCTTAATTGCTGCACCACAATCGACTTATTTTATTTTTATGTGCTTAAAAGTGGTTTTCATATAGGGAAATACATAAACACAATTTATAAAAAAAGTAAAGCACTATTCAGTTATAATCTGGACGCATAAAACTGTTAATAACTTTTGATTGAAACAACAGAATTAAAATGAATGAAAGATTGTTTATTATTGTTTAAAATTACAATTAAAAAAAATTTTAAATTTCTTTATTTCGAATGAAATTTCTTGCATGTTTCTTTATGCTTCGCATTAAATTCTGCACAACTTTCCTTTGAACTAAAGCAGCATATTTATACCAAGCTGTTCTCATAGAATCCTCATTTTTAATAACCTTGGCACTCTTCTTCAATTTAGATTTAACAATAGCCCAAAATTTTTCAATTGGGCGAAGTTGTGGACAATTTGGTGGGTTAAGCCACTTGGGTACAAAATCGATGTTATTATCTTGGTACCACTTTATCGTGGTATTGGAACAGTGACAAGTATAGGTCCGGCCAGAGCTTAGTTGGCGACTTATGAAACCTAATGAAAGGCAACACGTTTTTGTAAATATTCCTTTGTATAAATTTCTGACGTCATTGAAGAGGATGTCAAGCCTTGCTCTTCAACCCGCAGCTGCAAATTGCTTGCCAAATCAGAAACTTTTTACCAAATTTATCCATTTTCGTGTACTTAAATTTGTTGGCTACCTTTCCACGGTTGGATGAAACATAAAATTTTTGGCCTGGTATTTGCTTAAAATCGGCTTTTACGTATGTTTCGTCGTCCATTACGATGCAACCGATAAATTTTTTTAATATATTACTGTATAATACTCTGGTACGTTTTTTTTGCTACTGATTCTTGCTTTTCTGTTCTGTTTGCATATTTAATAGTTCGATATGCTTTTAATCTAGCATTTACGCGAATTCTTCGTATAGTACTTCTGCTGGTTTTAATTTTTTTTAGCACGATCAGCGTCAGATAATCCAGGATTATTTTTGATTGACCTTAGTACTATAGTCTCCAATTTTTTGTTTCTTATACCTGTCTTTTTTACATTTCTCTTTTTTCTTTCTATAGTCAAGGTTTCCTCATATCTTTTTAAAACACTACACACCGTACTTTTTGCAATTTTAAGCGATTTTGCTAACTTAGAACGAGACCAAGTCGGATTTTCATTAAATTTGTGCAGAATTTTTTTACGAGTTTCAAGTTCTATCGCGTGTATTTTCTTTAAACCTCAACAGAATCGAATGAAATTTTTGACATATAATCTGTTGTGAATAACATACTTCAAAAGTTTTCTACTTCTGCCACCAGAGGCGCTGCAATTCAAAGTACAGTGCGTCCAGATTATAACTGAACAGTGCTTTATTTGCCTCAATCGGGAGTTGAACTCTATTTGAATTTAACTACACATCAAGGAAGTAATTTGTTCGGAGAAGTGATATAGTAATCATACAGAATTAGTTCTTATGCACTAGTTTTCAAAAACATTCCTTATACCCAATTCAGAATCATAATAAATTTCTAGAATTCCAGAATTGGTTGTGAAGCCACTAGTTCTAAGGATGTCATTAAAGAATCTGAAGTGGTTCTGCTTACACCAGTTCTAGAGAATTTTTCATCTAAACAAACTTTTTACACTTATAATTTCAAAAAGGTATTTGTGTAAAATATAATAATTTAACAAAAGCTCGTTGTGAAAAATTATTCGATTAATCGTTAAAAATTTATCGAATATTTTATTCTAAATTGAAAAATTTTATTTGTTCGAAAATAATGAACAATTTGTTGTCCTCGAATAATTGAATAATTTTTATTCGAAAGACATACCGATTTATTACCAAAAATTTTTCGTTTGCCCCCATTGTGTATATTTTTCTTTTTTGTTGAAAGTAACTTTTCAACTGTCAAAGAATGGAATTAGCAATATTAATCCGAAATATTTGTATTATTTGGAGAACATATTTTTATAATACCTTTACATCAATTGCAAAAATTAATAGAACTAGAAAACATATATCATGTTATATATATTATTAGTTATTGCACTAATAAATTCTCCAAATATATTTAACAAATAAATCATTTAAACAATTACCAAAGAAAGAAAAAAAAATATATATAACATATTTCCATATGTATGTATGTGTAGCACTAATCTATTTCAATCATCACGAGTTAAAAAATAAAATACAAAAATGAATGATCAACATTTTAGATGAACAAACCCATCATGAATTAGAAGGCATCAAATCAAAAGCCATAGATCCATTCAATTCAGCTCTATTTTTTAGATATAAACTTTTTTGTAGTTAAACACATATACATTTAACTAAAACATGAATACACTACTACCTACATAAAATTTAGTTTTTCCACAAACACATTCACAAAACGAAGAAAAACTTGGGGAAAAAATAGTCATTTAAACAAAAACAGAAAAACAACCACTAAAACCTTAAAAACCATTTTATATATTGATGGCATTTGGTATTTATTTTGGTCTTTTTTTATAAATTCTAGTACCTAAACTACTAAATCTAACAAAATACAATAAATGTATTTGTTTATTTTTATATTCTAGTGAAAAAATTTAGAAAAAAAAAAAAAAAAAACAGAAAGAAAGAAGGAAGGTGTGTTTTATGTTGCAAGTATACAAATAATATAAATCCATTTGCAATTTTTTTTTTTTTTTTTTTGAAAAACGTAACAAATGAATAAAAAATCATGCTAAATGAATTTAACAAAGTTTTTTTTTTTGTCTTTTTTTCTTTCTATATTGAAAATAAACAATAAAAAAGAACGCATTTGTTTCTTTTTTTGTTTAGCTACACATTTAGTTGTATTTTTGTATGTTGTATGCCACGTTGTGGTTTTAATAAATGGGTGGAGTAACACAGTAGCACTGTCAGCATATTTATTCCGGATTTATTTTTCTTAAAAGCACTGTGGTTTGAAAAAAAAATAAATAGAAATGTTTAAAAACCTTATATTTTGTTGTTTGACACAGAAATATATTGAAGCTATTACTGTTTTCTTCTTTTTATTTCAGAAAATCCAAAATCGATATGTTTTATTTTTAACATCATTACAACAGGTAAGAAATAATTATTTTTTATATATTTTATTATCACAAATTCCATATAATAATTTCTTAAAGCAATTTCCTAATGCATTATATATTTTATATTATAAATATTCCAAAATACCAAACAATATTTTCAAAAACTAAAATATTTTATAAACAATTTTGTAACAGAATTACTCTTTTCATTTTCCCTCAAAAATAAATCTAATAAGGGCTGTAGATCTTCTTGAGGAAGATTCACATAACAATTTTTAAAAATTTCGAAACACCTCTCTTAATTTTGAGATATTGTGAATAAATTATTTTGAATATAGTTCTCGCATTAAAAATCTCGTATCTTCCTAAATGTGAAGCAAATTGAAGAATTTTGAATTAATTTAGAAAGAAAAAAATTGTATCTTATTAATGGTATTAAAACCTATTCATTCTTAACAAAAAATATTCACTTAAAAAATGCAAAAACTCAAAATTTTGGATGTGTATTAGAAATTTGTAAAACTAAAAAGACTCAAGTAAGCTTATTCACTTAAGATATCTTTTACAGTTAAAAAGATATTTACGCTTGAATTTTAAATTTTTTTGCCTCGACTTTATTTCGTTTTTCGGAAAAAAAAAAGTGAAAAAAAATATTACTGTAGTTTTGCAAAAAAAAAAAAAAAAAAAAAAAAAAAAAAACACAATTATTTATACTAATTTTAGAGTGCTGATTTTGATTTGAAAATTTTTCACGTCTAGACGAATTGAGATAACCAATAATTTTTTCAGGATATTATTTGAGCAAATTTTCCCTTATATACCCCAGGACTTATTCCCGAAAAACTAAATAAAATTGAGACAAATAAAATTTTACATACTCCAGGTAGTCAACTTTGCAACTCTCTCTTGTTATCACAGCGTGACTACAAGATAAGTTTTCTGAAAGATTAGGTCTTCCTCTATAACTCTTCCATACATTTCAATTCGATCCAACCAATAGTTTAGGAGATACTTTATTACATAGTGTCTACATTAGACAAATTTTTATCAAGACAAACATCAAAATCAGTGCAAACCTGTACAAAGAGGTCTCTGTTAAACAGCTGATTGTTACTTTCGGTCGTTACAGCTGTCAAACTGCATATATAAAAAACATTAATGAATTCGCCAAATTGTTATTTTTGCGCAACTGTTGCCACCTTACATAAATTCGCGTTTATTTTGACGTTTGTCTTGATAAAAATTTTTCTAATGTAGACACTATGTTACGCTACGAGTTATCGATATAAAATAAAAAAAAAATAATTGGTAGCATATAATTTTTAAAAGAATTTTATCGGAATATAATTCATAAAAAAATATTTGCACAAACATTTTTTGAAATATTATTTTTTTTATATTTAGAATTTATTTTGATAAATAAATTTTATTGATAATTTTAATTTTCTAAAAAAAATTTATTTTATTTTTGTAAAGAAAATTTATCAATTAGTTTGATTTGTTGAACGCCAATTTTATTAATAACTTTAATTTTCTATACAAAATCTTTAATAATCAATTTGATTTTCAATAGAAAATTTATAAATAATTAACATTTCTTAAAAAAGTTATCGATTTTGTATAGAAAGTTCAAGTCACAAATTTTCGATAATTCAATATATCTGAATTGTTTTAAAGAAAATGTTTAGTATTTAAAATTGAATGTAAATAAAAGTTAGACCCAGCAAAAACTTTACTTACCCGTTAAGCCAATATATTACATTGCTAAAAGATGGTAACTACTTATAATTCGGGTGAAAAACTCGTTACATTTATATTGCGATGTCCACGAATTCATGGGTCTCCATTATTAAAGTACTTATTTTAAACAATGAAATAAGTAGTCAAATGCTACAAAACTACAAATACTTCAAAAATACAAAATTGCTAAAAAAAAAAAATTAAAAACAAAAAGTTGGCTCAACTGAGATTTGAACCTAGGCAAAAACATTCGTTCATGTGTCAAAGACTACTGTCTTACTTACTACGCCATGTATACGTTAAAATTTGTGTGCGTTATTAATAGTTTTAACATACCAATAGAAATTCGAATAATTTTCTAAAAAAATTTATCGGTTTAGTTTGGTGTTGAACCGACAACCTTCTGAGTGCTACGCTGTAACTAGTTATTCCACTACTCGAAGAAATGAGAAAAATAATGACAACTCATTGCCAGGTAATGAGTCTAGTAAGTAGTAGTCATTACTAAAAGCCAAACAATTTTTGCTGGGGATCTTGTAAATATAATTTTTTACTCGATTTTAAATCTTATTTGTGCTATTGTTATCTTATAGTTTTCGAGTTATTTGCATGTGAAATTTTAACTACCTCACGTTCTTGGTCCATTTTTTTTTCATATATATGTATCTCTGTATTTCTGACCAACTTTATTAGTTTTTTCTTTCACAAATTAAAGAACAATATTATTTATTGCAAAAGGAAAATTTTAAGTCGATAGCTTTAATGAGTCCAATTATAAAAAATTACAAAAAAAAAGAATTGTTTTTTTTTCCCCCGAAATAGTGTCTACACTTTTTTCTAAAATGTAATATTCTTTAACAACATATGCTAGTTTTATATTTATTCTCACGAAAAGAAAAAATATGGTAAATAATGTAAATTATATTATGGTTGAATGTAGGATCATAATATGGTTGAACCTCAATAAAAAAATTGTGTTGCATATGTACTTGATTCATATATACAGCAATAATATGGTTGAATTACAATACAAGTATTGTGGATTTGCAACCATATTTTTTTTTTTTTTAATTTTTTAACAATTTTCGTTATCCTTAGCACTCTGAAGATAATAAGATTGTGTAGTTTTCCTTTCATATTATGCATTTAAAATATTTTCACTTATGTAAAATATTTTTTTCCAGTTTAATTTTATTTAAAATTTTCAATTTTAATAATTCACCTTTTTAAATATACATACAGTATATTATATCTGATATATTTTTAACATGCCGACTGATGACTAACTCTATGCAAGAAGTACACTAAACTGAATAAAAATCAGCAAGTATACTTATTGTCAAGTACTAATTATGTATATTTTTTTTGCTCATTGAATTTTAACAACAATAATGTGGTTCTAATTTAAACATATTACTTAACATATTGTACCAACTATATAATTGTGAATTGAAAACAAAAGTATATTTGCTACAACAAAATTATTTTTAAAATAAAATATATTCAACAATAATAATGTCGGCAATGACAATATGCCTTTGGGATTAAAATAATATTATTGGTTCAACCATATTGCGAAATGTTTTTTCTCTGCGTACAGAAGGGTATCTTTACAAAGATGATTTTAAAATAGAAAACAAGCTTAATAACCCAAGCAGTCTGACTACACACTAGAGTGTCCCGTGGACAAAAATTTTGTAGGAACACCCCTCAAACGATGTGTAAAAATTAGCTGAATATGGGAAAAATATTTAAAAAAAATTTATAATTGATCCCTACCAGCGATTGAATGTCACGGGTCCAGAACATTTCGTCCAAAAAATAGTATTGAGTTTAGTCTTGAAATGGGTATCAAAAAATTCGTAGTTTTAAGCCAATTATAGAAAAAATATTTTAAAAAATTTTCGCAAAAATTTTGGTCCATAAACCGTCATTTTAGTACATCATGCAAAAAAAATTTCGATATTTTTCTTAAAAAATTAGATAAGAATTTTATAATTTTGTTCCTTTTTAAGGCTAAAATTTTAAAAAATTCCATTCTGTAATTTTCCAGATTTTTTAAAAAACTTGTTCATCAAAATACCTTAAAAAGTCTTCTAGCGAACGAAAATCCCACTGGAAAAATTTTTAAAATATTTTTTCCATAACCAGCATAAAATTTCGAATTTTTTGATACCCATTTCGATTAAAAAATCGAAACTTTTTTTTGACCAAAATGTATGGGAACCATGATTTTAAAATCGCTGGTAGGGAACTGAAGACCAATTTAAAAATTTTTTTTAATATTTTTTCCCATATTCAGGTAATTTTTACGCATCGATTGAGGGGTGTTCCTACATCGAAATCTTGAAAAAACGCTATTCTCGGGACACTCTACTACACACCCATCCGAATATGAAAGGAATCAGAATCTATAATATGTTTTTAAAAGCTTTCAATAATAATCTCTGAGATATCGAATGAATATGGATTTTATTTAAGATATGGGCCATTATCAAAATTGTTTATTTAGCTTTTATGTCCCAGCAAAAATTGCTGCATACCCAGAAGCAGGTTTGTAAGGGAGAGATAAAATAACTCTCCCTTACCAACCTGCTTCAAGAAGGCATGATTTTTGTTCGTGATGTCCCACTTGGTAGGTCTCTTTGCTGCGCTACGTATTAGGTTCATACATGCCTTTATTATGCGCATTTTAAGGCATCATAGATGTGATGATATCATGCCTCTTTTATGTGCATCTTTTAGAGATCCCAGAAGCTGTAAAATCATGCATTTATAGAAATTATTATTATTATTGTTATTATTATTATTATTCCATTTATTTTATAAAAAAAAAAAATTAATAAGAAAAATCAGAAATTTTTTAAATCAGTTCATCAACTAAATTTATTTGAGTCAAATGGCCTTTTTATTGGGGTAAACCTTAATTGTTTAATCTGCAAAAAACAAAAACACAAAATTTCTTCAAAACAAGTCAAACTGAAAATTAAAAAAATGATAAAAAACAAAATACGTTACAAAACATGTCATTTCTTGTATATTATAATGAGAACTAAAAACAATATATTTAAAGCTTTAATAATTTAATAAATAATTTTATTTTGTTATTATTGAGGCCCAGGCAGACGACGAGGACGATGACTACCTAGACATCGATATGGAGCCCCTTTTATAAATGTGACCCTCCACAGCTCTGACTGTTCTAGGCTTTGCTATTGTGAATGGCATTTAGGAAGTTGACAGTTGATATTCGCCTGAAGTCCTGTCAATCTTCCTAAGCGCCATTACAGTTTGTCAAAAACCTACAACAGCAGCAGCAACCTTACCAACTACCACTTTTTTATTAAATAAAAATATATAGTTTTATAACGTTTGGAACACATACCTTTTTTATTCCATCTATTTAACCCAACAAGTAAGTGTCCATTTACTTCTTCCAAAATTATTTCTTTAATAAATAATTTTGGTTTGTTTCTTTACAACTCCGTTGAAAGAAATAATAACAACAACAATTTCTAGGCAACAGCCTGAAATTTGTTTATGGTCCTTTATAACCATCTTTGAACTTGTGACATTAAAATAAAAACACTATTTACAATTAATTATTTAATTTGTATTATTTTATTATTAATTTTTATAAATATATTGAATAAATTGGGAAAATTTAACAAAAGTTGACAGATTGTAAATAAAGCAATTATTTATCAGTAGTGTTTTTATAGTAGCAAAACAAAATAAAATACTACCTTTTTAAACAACAGTGTTGAAAAAAGTCGAAGTAGACGAAAGTCGACATTGTGACTTTTGGTGGTCTTCACATGCAATAATAAAAATTCCGCGCGTTCATATCGCATGCGGTTTATACAGGAAAAATAACTTAAAATAAACTTGATAAGCATATTATTTCCGCGCAGTCATATTGCCAGCGGTAAAAATCAAGAAGCAAAATTGAATATAGGCATCCCTAGAAAATTTATGTGGTGAAAGCGGTAATGAATCAATTTTAAATTATATTTATTATTCGGCATCTAATATATTTCCAATTTAATATTGTCCGTGCGTTTACACTAGCATCTGTAAGTCTAGGAAAATAATTAATAGGTATAAATCATATTTTGTTTTTTTGTGAACATAATTTGATTCGTAACAGTAAAAAGTAAATTCGCAAAGATATAGCGATCGTACTTTACTGTTTGGAAAGAAAAGACCAGTGTCTTGAATTAATTTACTACTTTATATCAAAATTGATAAATATTACCGTCCGCATAAATTACTTTCCGAAATTGAATTCGAATAAGATATCATAACATAACATAACGAATAAAGCTAGACAACATAATTTGTATAATATAGAAATATGGGTAGCCAGGCACATTCAAAGTTTGTCGTTGAAACAGACAACATGTTTGATGAGTGTGAAAATTTTGCAAAGATGCATGCTGAAGATTTAACAGAATCTTTAGTAGAAGCTAAATTAGAGTCTCTAGAAGACGACTGGAAAACAATTCGTGCATCTTATGAGACGATTTATAGTACGGCAGACTCTATAATATCTGGCGAATTTAAGGAATTAGCTAGGACAAGATTTCGTGAGTGTAGGGAGAAATATCAGTTAACAAAGGCAAACATGAACGACCTATTGAAGGCCGCAAAGGGTCCGGTAACTAATCAAAATGGCCCACTCAATTCGTCCACGTTAGGTGCTTCTTCATTTTATCCCTCTAATACAACTTTTGATTTATCTGATCTGGGCGTTCGAGTTCCAGCTTGTGATATAAAGGTTTTTAATGGTAGTTATGAGGAATGGCCGTCCTTTAGGGATATGTTTACAGTACTTTATCATACTAATCTAAGGGTATCAAATGTTGAGAAATTTTTCCATTTACTGAATAAGACATCAGGAGAAGCATTGGCAATTGTACAGAAATTTCCATTATCGGAAAGAAATTATTTGCCAGCATGGAATGCTTTGAAAGCTCGATATGAGAACAAGAAATTTTTAGTGGAAATACAATTGAAGGCTCTTTTTAACATAGAGCCAGCTATTAGAGAAACAAGTAGTGATATTAACAGGATAAGAACTACTATATGTGATTGTCTTGCGATGCTAATAGGTCATGGTCTAAGCGTTGACCAGTGGGATCCAATATTAGTATACTTATGTACTAGTAAATTACCAATACAGACAATCGCAGCTTGGGAAGAATCCTTAGAATCAGATAGTGAATTGCCATCTTGGGATCAAATGAATAACTTTCTAAAAAGTCGACACAGGGTAGTTGAGAGAGTGGAAAGAGCTCGTGATCAAATGGTAGGAAGTGACACTAATAGGAAAAGCGATTTGAAGCAAGTGGAAAATAGAAATTATAATAAAGGGAAAAATATGTCTTCAAGGACAAGTTCAACCAGTCGGAATTTATGTCACTTCTGTCACGAAGAGCATAATCTTAGAATTTGTCAAAAATTTTTTGATTTATCGGTCAAGCAACGAATTGAGTACGTAGAAAGGAATAAAATATGTACTAACTGTCTCTCGCCGAATCATTTAAATCAGGAATGTAAGAGTGTTTTCCGCTGTACACAATGTAAGGAAAGACATCACAGTTTATTGCATCAAAGCAATAATCAAACTAAACGAGCTAATCAAAGTGGGAAGAGACCAGTTGATTCATTTCATACTGAATCAATGCAGCCAACGCCTAATTCGCCACTCATAGAGGAACCATGTTTTTCGGGTAGTACCAACAATCCGACAAATGTTGAGACTCATTTGTCGGTTAACCACGATGATATTTTGTTGCCGACGGCTTTGATTCAAATTAATCATTTAGGTGGAACATTTACTGTTAGGGCATTAATTGATTCTGCGTCAAAGAAGACATTTTTGACCGAAAGGGTAAGGAAAATGTTACATTTGAAAACAGAACCTGCGGATTTCGAAATATGTGGACTAGGAGGTACTGTCGTTGCTAATTCTAGGAAACTATGTAATATCAAATTATGTGCGGAGAAACACAATTTTATGCTTGATACTCAAGCTGTGATCGTTTCAAACTTAACGAGTTTGATGCCATCTACAACAATCGTTAATCCCAATCTCTCCGAGATAAGCGATTTAGAATTGGCAGATCCAAAATTCTTCATATCTTCGCAAATTGATATGTTACTTGGGAGCGATGTTATCCCATACATTTTACTAGAAGGAACTCGGAAGCATGTTTTAGGAAATATGGTAGCACAGAATTCGGTTTATGGTTGGTTTATCTATGGGCCTCTCAATATTAGATCACTGTCTCTTGTGACAGTAGATTTAGACAGTCGTAGAGAGACTAACGAATTGAGTGATCAGCTTAGGAAATTTTGGGAAATAGAGGAAATTTCGAATGATTTCATATTGTCTGAAGATGACAAATTCTGCGAAAAACTATTTGCAGAGTCCACTTATCGACGGGAAGATGGTCGATATGTGGTGAAACTACCATTCAAGCGGGAATTCCCAAATTTGTTGTATTTGTCCTCTTCTCGATATGCTGCAAATAAACAATATTTGCAAATGGAGTCAAGTTTGAGTAAAAAACCTGAACTCTTGAATACATACAATAGCATATTAGGAGAGTACATAGATCTAGGTCACATGGAAAGATGTGATTCCACTGAAAAATGCAGAAATGGTAAATATTTCTCATACTATTTACCACACCATGCAGTCTTTCGTCCTGAAAGTACATCCACGAAAGTTCGAGTGGTTTTCAATGGTTCACGTAGGACAAAAAGTTCGTATTCCTTGAATGACATGTTATATTGTGGACCAACTCTGCAGAGAGATTTGATGATTATTATTTTGAATTGGAGGAAATACAAGTATGTTTTCAATGGCGATATAGAGAAAATGTATCGGCAAATAATAATTGATAAGTCGGATTTTGTTCCGTAATAGGCAATCAAGTGAAATAGAAGATTACGAGTTGACAACAGTCACCTTTGGGATAAATTGTGCCCCTTACTTAGCTATTCGGACTCTCCTTAAGTTAGCAGAAGATTCAGAGATCAAAAATCCATTATCGTCAAAAATATTAAGAGAAGAAACTTACGTTGATGATGTGTTATCAGGTGGACATGATTTAATATCAGCAGTGGAAGCTCAGAGACAATTATGTGAGACATTAATTTCGGCTGGATTTCCATTAAAAAAAATTACCGCAAATCATCCGCTCTTACTAGATAAGATTCCAAAAGAGAATCTTCTTCATAGTGATTTCCTGAAATTTGCAGATTCAAGTTCTACAAAGACTCTTGGAATTAGGTGGAACGCAATGAATGATTCCTTTTCATACAAAATTGAAGCATTTTCTGAGGTTACTAATGTCACGAAGAGGAAAATCTTATCGTGCGTGGCGAAACTTTTTGACCCGGCAGGATGGCTTACGCCTATTATTATTGAATCAAAGATGTTACTTCAACAGCTATGGCAAGATGGAGTTGAATGGGACGAAAATGTAAAACCGCACATTCTGTCTAAGTGGAACATATTTATTGGGAACTTCAGGCGAATCGAAGATATACAAATCCCACGCTGGGTAGACTTTCAACCGGGAAATGATATTCAGTTGCATGGGTTCTGTGATGCTTCAGAGCGGGCTTATTGCGCCGCTCTGTATATAAGGTCCTCAAATTCAACAACTAGATGTTCCAATTTATTAGTCGCAAAGAGTAAAGTTGCCCCGCTTCAAAGCGTCAGTCTTCCTCGTCTAGAACTATGTGGTGCTCTATTGCTTTCGAAGTTAGTAAGACATGTGATGGATGGAAACTTATTTCCAAAGGCATCTGTTCATTTGTGGACGGATTCCACCATTGTTCTAGCCTGGTTGCAAAAGCATCCCTCTACGTGGAAAACGTATGTAGCCAATCGAACCGCGAAGATAATTGAAAACGTAGGTAACGCCTCTTGGAGACACGTATCGTCCGAAGAAAATCCTGCAGACCTGGGAACTAGAGGATGTAAAGCACAGGATCTTGTGAATAACTTATTATGGTGGCACGGGCCAATTTGGCTTCTGAATGCTCAAGAGCATTGGCCCATTTCTGACGACTTATTTCACGCACCACCGGAAGAGCGTAAGAAGACAATCACTGTTCATTGTATAACAGACACAACCGCGAATAAACGACCGAATAGTACAGATTTCTTAGTTAATGATTCATACCCACCTTCAAAATACCAGATCGAACGTGTAAATAGGGAAATAGGGGATGAATTCTACATAATAAATAAATTTACTACATATCATCGAGCACTTCGAGTGATCTCGTATATTTACCGGTTTTACAACCTTACTTCGAAAAAGTTTAAAACTGGTGATATAAATTATACCGATTCTCTTTCGCAGAGAGAATTGAATCATTCAAAGATTATTTTAATTACATTGACTCAAAGGGCTTACTACTCTAAAGAATACAGGGATCTCAGTAATTCCAGTCCTATATCAAGAAAAAGCTCTCTTGTAACTCTGAATCCGTTTCTCGATGAAAATGGGCTCTTAAGAGTTAACGGTCGATTAGTCAACTCTGCTATGACTTACAATGAAAAGTGCCCGATTATTATTCCGTATGAGTCTAACTTATGCGAAATGATACTTGGTTTTATGCACAAAAATCTGATGCACGCCGATGTTTCGCTCATGATGAATATGGTGCGATATCAGTTTTATATTCCTGCTCTAAAGAGAGCAGTTAAAAAATGTATAAATAAGTGCCTTGTCTGTGTTCGGTATAAACAGCGAAGTTTATCTCAGATAATGGCTGCTTTACCCCCAGAAAGGACTACATTCTCTCTGCCCTTTACTTTTACCGGAGTCGATTTTGCTGGACCATTCCAGATTAAAGCAGGCCATCTTCGAAATTCTCCGTATATGAAAGGTTATGCTGCGATATTTGTTTGTTTCGCTACGCGGTCTATTCATCTTGAACCGTGCTCCAGTCTATCATCCGACTCTTTTTTGGCTACATTTGATAGGTTCGTTGGAAGACGAGGTTTACCTAAGCGTTTGATGTCTGACAACGGTACCAACTTTATAGGAGCAAGTAAAACATTACTTGAGGAATATAAATTATTTCTTAAGGAAACGTCAAAGGACATATCTGACAGATATGCCATCCACGGCTTTGAATGGAAATTCATTCCACCTAGTGCTCCGCACATGGGAGGCCTGTGGGAAGCTGGAGTTAAAAGCTTCAAACTTCACTTTAAAAAGGTCGTAGGAAATCATAAATTTAACTTTGAAGAATTTTCTACTCTTTTAGCTAGGATAGAAGGAGTTCTCAATTCTCGTCCTTTATCTCCGATGACTGAAGATCCTCGAGACTTAGATGTGTTAACACCTGGTCATTTTCTCCGAGGTGCGCCTATAATGGCCCCGCCTGAGATGCCAACGAATGACCTTAATATTTCTCTTCTTAATCGATGGGAGAAATTGAAAGCTTTACACCATCGGTTTGCTCAGAGGTGGAAGGTGGATTACTTACAAGAACTTCATAAGCGTTACAAATGGCGCTATCCAAGAAAGGAACTAAGTGTTGGAGATTTCGTTATCGTAAAAGACGAGATACTGCCTCCGAATGATTGGCGATTAGGACGTATAGAAGCCGTTTACCACGGGTTAGACAAGCGAGTTCGCGTAGCAGATGTGCGAACTCAATATGGACTGATCACTCGACCAATAGTTAAACTCTGTTGGTTGCCAATTTCTGATAAGTAGCTAACATACAACCTATTTAGTATAAGCATTCAGTAATCTCTATAGTGCTGTACTCTTTAATTAATTCTATATCTTCTTTTTCTTTTCTTGTGTTTTCTTTGCTCTTTTCTTTCAGATTGACCATGGAACCCATTCGCCGCCCTGAAACATGCCTCATTTGTTTCAAGACCCATCATTTGCGGTCTTGTGCTACATTTCTAGGCTTTTCCGTGAGTCAACGTCTGTACAGCGTACGAGTGCACGGTTACTGTAACAATTGTTTGTCACAGTCTCACCAACTAAGGGACTGTACATCCATGGCAGTTTGCCGAAAGTGTGGACGAAAGCACCACACTCTCTTGCACAGCCAACTAACTGCTCCCACAACTGGAGTTGTTCCTACCCAGAGGAGTTCTATTCAAGACCGCCTTCAAATATCTCGCAGGGAGCGCTCTACGTCTGACCGGGTTGTGCCTTCTCCAGTGGTACGCCGTTTACAACACCCAGTTCGACGTGAATCTAACAATGAGCAACGTCACAGGAATGTGCGCTCCGAAGACTCCGATTCTGGAATAGTTCAGGTGCTAACCTCTCGCCAGCGTCGCTCCCGCAGAAGGCCAACAATGTTGCAGCGTCAATTGCAACAACAAGCTGCTGGCCAAGAGACGACACACCAGCTACTCCGTCAGATGGTAGCCACTATGGACCGCCTCAGCGAAGCCATACTTGTTGCACCCGTGCAAGGGGGCCGGCATGTTGAGGCCCAGGCAGACGACGAGGACGATGACTACGTAGACATCGATATGGAGCCCCTTTTATAAATGTGACCCTCCACAGCTCTGACTGTTCTAGGCTTTGCTATTGTGAATGGCATTTAGGAAGTTGACAGTTGATATTCGCCTGAAGTCCTGTCAATCTTCCTAAGCGCCATTACAGTTTGTCAAAAACCTACAACAGCAGCAGCAACCTTACCAACTACCACTTTTTTATTAAATAAAAATATATAGTTTTATAACGTTTGGAACACATACCTTTTTTATTCCATCTATTTAACCCAACAAGTAAGTGTCCATTTACTTCTTCCAAAATTATTTCTTTAATAAATAATTTTGGTTTGTTTCTTTACAACTCCGTTGAAAGAAATAATAACAACAACAATTTCTAGGCAACAGCCTGAAATTTGTTTAGTTATTATAAATAGTTATATAAAATAAATATAATAATTTTACTTACAATTTTAATAGGTTTTTTAAGTATATTATTTGTTTCCGACTTTCACGAACAAACTTACTTCCTAATACGTTGAACACTGGATCACAACTAATCAACGCAATTTAAAATATTGCATCATCCAACTTAGCAGAACTTTTTGTTCTAAATTGTAAATAAAAATTGGGAGAAGAATTGTAAGCGAATGAGTATTCGCTTACAATTCTGCATCCACGTAAGCGAGAGAGGATGCAGGTTGTAATTCGAAAAAAAAAAAAAAAAAAATATGAGCCCAATGTAAATTTCTCGCTTCCTTTCATAGCTTACTCAAATGCGCATCAATGATGTGTTATCGGCAGGCATGAATAATTTTTGCTGGGGTATAAGTGATTCGAATGCATGTAAAATCAGTTCGCGTTAAAAATTTCCTGTGAGGAGCGCGAAAGTTTTGGCGGTTTTAAATATTTTTGGGTTTCCTATTAAGATTTAAAAAATTTTCTTTGTAAAAAAATTGCGGGTATCGAATTTAAGTTATTTCGCCATACATTGAATGAAAATATATTTTGTTAGAGTTAATTTCTTGCTGTCCACACGATGTGCCTTAGCAAAATGTGTTTTGACAAAAGTGTTCCGTTTTCAATTATCAACGACATTTGACTTAAATTTATGATTCCGATCAATTATATTTATCGCCGTTATTATATCTATATATCCAATATTTGTTTAAATTGCAATTTTCTGTATAAAAATAGAAAAACAAAAAGTCTAATTTTTGCGTATTTTTCAAAAAGTCCATAGAATTTTTGTATTAAATTTATTTTTAATGCTCCTCCGATTTTGTTATGTAAAATAACAAAAAACTAAGTTCACGCAGTAATCCAAGCAATTCCATATAAAAATGTGAATGTGCCCCGCGATAAACTGACTTTTTGAAAAATGTTCGCTCCAAACTTTAAGATTATCTACTACGTTGACTATTTCGGGTACATCAACGGGATATAGTGCAAAATACGCTCTCTGCAACTAGTATCAATTCCTATCCCACATTTTGTAAAAAACTGAAAAAATTTAAAAACAAACAATTTTTGTCATGAAAACTCGACAACCCTGTATTTAACTGTTCGGGGGTTTTAAAAAGATTTTAAAATTGTATAAGAAACAAAAATTTGGCAAACGTTTTAAACCTGTCAGAGGTATACAATTTTGAGCCCCCATAGCTAAGCTTATAAGGGGTATGTAGGATTCCCCTTCCAAACATAAAATTTTAGGCTTCTCTGCTACGCCCTTGAGAAATTTTATATAAATCCAATTAGTCAAATAGAAGTAACAGATTTATGTTTAAAAATTTTCTGCGATTCTGCTCCACTGTGTAATGAAACCATACGGAAATAACATTCAGACCCGCTACGAGTATATAAATAAACCACTGTGCACAGTGTTTATGAGAATTTCTACAATTTTCAAAAGTGAATTATTGTTTATTTAAGTGTATAGCAAGTAAAAGGGTGTTTGCATTCATTTATTATATGTGTGGGTGTGGGAATAAGTGTGTGTTTATATGTGTAACATAGAAGATTGCTACGTTAGTTTTTTTGTTGTTGTATTATTTTGATATATTGTATTCTATTTCAATTCATTCTTTTTCAATTGTATTGTATTTTGTTTTGTTGTTTAGTATTTTATTTTATTCCATTATAAATTGTATACTTTTCTTCTCTATATTGTAGTCTAAATACATATACATATAATAAAAAAAGACCTACATACATTTGTACACTCACAGATAAATACTCGTATACAAATAAATATCTGTAGTCTTATGAAGTCTATAACAATATGTCAATACATTCATTGTACTATTTCTTTTATTATCGTTGTTTATTTTTCTTTAACCAGAGAGTTAAACTTGGATGTTTGTATGAGTAAGTATTTGTACAATTTGTATTAGTGTTGGTGTATCATTCGTTTAAAAAATAGAAATAAATGAAACAGTATTACAAATTACACTTTGTACTTTATGTATGAAGTATAGAAGCTTTCGACATTTTTTTCTTTTAAATTTCTAATGAATTTCATTTTGGACATGTTTTCATTTTTGTAAAAAAAAAAAAAATATTAGATGGGGGCAAAAATTATTTAAAATTCAGCACATGGTAGTTTTGAAATTGTACAGTTTAAGAATAAAACTTTTAATAATATCTTTTCCAATCTAACAATTTTGTTTAAAAAATAAAAATTCTTTTTGTTAATGTTTTGTTTACACACAAAATAAAAATAAATAACTCAACAAACGCATATAAAAAGCTACTTTTTGCTTCTTTATATTTATCAATACATCAAAAATTACTCAATGTTTAAAACTTTTTCATCCGACCCAAAACATACACACATACACATACATATTTTAACTAATACATGAATCAAATCAAACTCCCCACAAACCAAAAGATTTTGCAATTCATTTTATGACAAAAAAAGTTGTAACGAACTTTGAGTTTTTGAATTTGATTTTGATTGAGTCTGTGACACAACAGTAGCAACAACAAAAAATATCATTAAATAAAAACAACAAACAAAGAAATTAATGTCTTTCATCATGTCATTGACATGTCTCTATGACTGTTTTCATCTTTGTCTATATAACTTTCTTTTTTTTTTTGATGATTTTTTTTTCTTTTCGTATCATCAAATTTATTTATTTATTTATGAGAACATGTGTGTTGCATGTTTTTTTTTTTAGGGATTATTAATTTATTTATATATTCCTGTTGTTTTCTTTTTTCAAACAAAATTAATAGCATTTTAAGTTACCTGAATTTAAATGGGTCACATGCGTTTAGTCAGTTCATTTTTTTTTTGTTCTTTTTTCATCCTGTTTATGGTTTTATATAATGTGTTTCTATATATTAGTTATACATTTTGTGGCTGTGGCATTTGCCACTTAATCATGTAATTAAATGAAGAAATTAATTTAGTGGTTTCTATTGAAATTTATTAAATGTTGCAGACACAAATTGTGTTTATGAATTTGCCACAAAATGTTTGAGTATCTAAATCATAATGCCAATTAAGAGTGATAATGAGACAATATTTTATTAAATTGCCAATAATTAATGAATATTTTGGTAAAAATAAAACAAATAATGTGGAAAAATCCATGGAAACCTTAAGTAGTCCGACATTTGAAGGTTGTTTGCACTATTAGTTAATAATAGCTTTAAGGGATTACCATGAATTAATTTGAATGGTTTTAAAGTA
This sequence comes from Protophormia terraenovae, assembly GCA_951394005.1. Taxonomy (NCBI): domain Eukaryota; kingdom Metazoa; phylum Arthropoda; class Insecta; order Diptera; family Calliphoridae; genus Protophormia; species Protophormia terraenovae. The sequence continues at coordinate 160,930,402 of OX596073.1, read as the reverse complement.
TTTGGTTTCTTAAATCATGCATACAATAATCTTGGTAAGTTTAATTAAAATAATGAGGATGAAATTGTAAAAAGAAGTTATTTTTATACCTGCCATCAAAAAGTTATGTGGTGTATTGAGTTTATAATTGTTTTTAATGTTATATTATATGTATATTTTCTGGTTCCATTAGAGTGTCCCGTGGAAAGCTTTTATGGAGATTTCGGTGTAGGAAGACCCCTCAAACAATGCGTAAAATTTTGCCTAATATGAAAAAATCTTTAAAATTGGCCTTCAGTTCCCTCCCTACCTGCGCTCATTTTGTTAAAAAAAGTTTGGATTTTTTAATCGAAATGGGTATCAACAAATTCGTAATTTTATGCTGGTTATGGAAAAAATACATATTTTAAAAATTTGTTCAATAAGATTTTGTTTCGCTAGAAGACTTTTTAAGGCATTTCGATAAAATTTTTTTTTGGGAAAATTTTAATTATATATTATCAACGGTACTTACTACAACACAAATTTGTAATATTTTTTAGCTTTAATGGAAACAAAATTATAAATTTCTTATTAATTTTATAATAAAAATATGGAAAATTTGTTTGAACATGATGTACTAAAATGACGGTTTTTGGCCCAAGATTTTTGCGAAATTTTTTTTAATATTTTTTTATAATTGGCTAAAAATTACGAAGTTTTTGATGCCCATTTCAAGATAAAACTCAATATAATTTTTTGGACGAAATGTTCTAGAATCTAGACCCTTGACTTTCAATCGCTAAAAGGGAACTGAAGATAAATTTAAACATTTTTTTTTAATATTTTTTCCATATTAATCTAATTTTTACCCATCTAATGTCCAAACGTCTGTCTGTTGAAATTAGGATAGGGCTTGGAGGGGATAACCTAGGAGAACGAAATTTAGCTCAAATATTTCTTTTATATAAAGTTTATTTGGTATTGAAAATGGGCAAAATCGGTTAATAAACAAAAAAGTTGTTGAACCAAACCAAAATATTTCTTAAACAAAAACATATACCACAATAGTTCGAGAATCAGTATAAACTTGGAAAGCAAAAAGGGCGTGATCCCCCACTTTACCTTTCACCTCCCATACAATTTGAAACACCAACGAAATTTTGTACAAATAGTTCAGAGTGTGTGTGGACCGACAACACGATTAAGCTGAATATTACGTTGCCACATGTAGTTATTACGTTTTTTAAAAAGATTTTTTGAAACTCTAAGTTATCAATAACTCAAAATTTATATGAAAAACATATGGAGACCTTTATTTGTCTATATATAATAAATCGACAAATTTAATTTCTTTCAAAATATTAATCAATTATTTGAATTTTCAAAAATTAAAATTTCATTAAAAAAATATCGATCATAATTTTTCTAAAGAAATTCATTATTTTTATGGACTATTTTTCAATAACTAACATTTTTTTATGAAAAATTAATTGATAGTTTTAATTTTCTATAAAAAATTTATCAATATCATCCATAGAAAATGTATCGATAATTTTAAGTTTTCTATGGAAAATTTATTGATAACTTCAGTTTTATATAGAAAATTTATCAATAATTTTTGTTTTGTTAAGAAAATTTATCAATGTTAATTTTTTGTAGAAAATGAATCGATAACTTAAATTTTCTGTAGAAAATATATCAATAACTTCTGTTTTCTTTAGAAAATTTATCGATAACTTCAGTTTTATCTAGAAAATTTAGCGAGAGCTTTAATTATCCGTAGAAAATGTATCGATAACTTTAATTTACTGTAGATAAGTTATCGTTAGCTTTTATATCTACAGAAAATTTAAACATAACTTTTCTATTGAAAATGTTTCGATAACTTTAATTTTTTATAAAAAATTATATTTTTTTATTGGAAAATTTATCATTAATTTCAGTTTACTATAGAAAATATATCAATAACTTTAATTTTCTGTAGAGAAATTATCGTTAACTTTTATTTTCATAAATTTTCTAAAAATTTTTTTTATTCTTATAGACAATTTTTTAATAACTTTTTTTTATAAAAAAATTATCGACAGTTTTAATTTTCTTTAAAAAAATTAACGATAAATTAATTTTTCTATAGAAAATTTATCGATTACTTCTATTTTCTTTAGAAAATATACTGATAATTTTAATTTTCCGTAGAAAATGTATAGATAACTTCAATTTTCTATTGAAAATGTATCAATAACTTCAGTTTTCTATAAGAAATATTTATCGATAACTTTAGTTACCTGAAGAGAAGTTATTGTTAACTATTACTTCTATAGAATATTTATCCATAACTTAACTTTGCTATGGAAAATGTTTCGAAAACTTCAATTTTCAATGAAAACTGAAGTTATCGATATATTTTCTATAGAAAACTATAGAAAATATATCGATAATATATATATTCTTGAGAACAATTTTTCAATTTGTTTTCAAGGAAAATTTATCGATAGTTTTAATTTTTCTAAAAAAATGCATCGATAGTTTTAATTTTCTATAGAAAATGTATCGATAACTTTAATTTTCTGTAGACAAATTATCGTTAACTTTAATTTTTTATAAATTTTTTTATAAATTTTTATAAATAGTTTTATGATAAATTTACTTTCTAAAGAAAACGTATCTATAACTTTAATTTTTTTTATAGAAAATTTATCGATAGCTTAACTTTTTAAAGAAAACATACCGATAACTTTAATTTTTTGTAGAAAATTTATACTTAAATTTTATTTTCTATAAAGGACGTATCGATAACTTTAATTTTTTATAGAAAATTTATCGATAACTTAATTTCTTTATAAACAATTTTATAAGTTTTTCTTTATAAATAAAGAGATTTTTGGAGAAAATTAATCGATATCACTATCGATATGCTTCTAAAGAATAAGTTAAATTTGTAATAAAATTGTTTATAGATAATTTATCGATAACTTTAATTTTCTATAAAAAATTTAATGAAAACTTTTACTTTCTATAGAGAATTTATCGATAATTAAAAATTTCTATAGAAAAATTATCAAAAATAAAAATTTTCTATATATAATTTATTGATAGCTTTAATTTTATTTAAAACCTTTATAAATAACTTATATTGTTATAGAAAATTTATCAACAAAATTAATTTTTTATTAAAAATTTATCGATAAGTTTAATTTTTTATAGAAATTTATTGATAACTATGATGTTTAATAAAAAATTGTAGAATATTTATTTTAAAACTATAAATTTAGAATTTATTGATAATTTGATTTAATCGATAATTTATTATGTTTTTTAGATTAAAATTTTGTATAAAATTTGTATCTATACCTCTAATTTTCAGTAGACAAATTTTCGATATAACTGATTTTCTATTGACAAATTTTCGATAATTTTAATTTTCTATAAAGTTTTTTTGTTGTGAATCTCTAAATAATTTTTGTTTATCTTGAAATGTAAATTTGCTATGGAAAGTACTACGATGACATCAACTATCTATAGAAAATATTTCGATAATTTTCGAAAGTATAAAGCGTTTATTATTTAAATTAAATTTTTTTAAAAATTTATGAAATATTTCAGATTTTAATGAAAGTGTAGATCAGATTCACCACATTAAGTTACTAAGTATTTTGTTTAAAAAAATTTACTTGTTTATCCTTGTTGCTATTTCATTTTTTTAAATGCAATTTTTCACTATTAATTTCGTTTTTATTTGACCTAAACCTAAATTTAATTTAAACACGCGATTTTAGTTCCGTTGGCATTCATTACCAGCAATTTTATGCATGTAAGAATGTGTGAGTGTGTGTAAATAATCCTTGACTTGAAAGGGAAATGTAGTTTTTAGTCTCTTGAATTTGCTATTTTATTTATTTACGTTTAAAACCGCTAGAAAAATGAAAACACAAAACAACTAAACTTTATACATACAAGCACATAAATATGCATACATATACATATGTATGTATATGTACATGTCTGTTTGTTTGTAGAAATATAAACCTTCATGCTACACATTTCACTTTCAATATTCAACAAAAAACCATAAGAAATAAGAAACAATATTTAAGCCAGACTATTTATTTATGATCTCATTTCGCGTATTTTTTATATAACTTTTTTTTATTTATTTCCTTACACGCAAAAGGAATTTGTTAAATTTTCTTCTATTTTACATTTGATTAAACTTACATACTTTGAGTTAAATCATGAAAAATATATAAAATTTAATATGAAAATTGTATGTTTTTTTAACGCCGAAAAACCCAAATACTTGACAATTTACACGATTCCGTTTTGTGTAAAGATAAGAAAAGAAATTTTTGAAATTGCCTGCTTGTAAGTTTGATACAATTTTATAGTTTTTGTTTTGCTTTTATAGGGAGAACGAAAATTCTTTCAAGATTTTCTCTTCTTTTTTTATTTATTTTTTGAAATCCTAGAAAGGAGAAATTTGGTTTATATTTTTAAACAAATGCGTAATAAATTTAGGCAATTTGCGAAAAACAAATTTGGATTTATTGAGGGTGAATCATGTATATAATATACGAGTACATACACAGAAAAAATTATCACAAATATCTTTTTCATAGAATTATTAATTAATTTTATATTAAAATTTTATTTTAAACAGAAAAAAAAAAAAAATAAAAAATATTTAAAAAAAATTATTAATGAAATTTAATTATATTATTTATTAATACAATTAACTTTCTAATTGGTTTACATTTCTTTAAATTCACAGCTCTTAAAAAATTAAAATAGAGAAAATTATTAAAATCTTTAAACTAGATTATGTTTTCTTATAAGAAGCTGTCAAAGTTAGAAAATTTTAAAAAAATAGTAAAAAATTAAATTTTCATCAACTTTCAGTATATTTATTAAAAAAAGAAAAAGTCTTTTAAGGTAAGAATTTAAAATTAAACCATAAACTTCAGATTTGAGGGTACTTTTCTTCAAGTATTTGTAAATTATATTTCGTCCTAATATTTTTGTTATGTTTTTGAAAATTGTTCTATAATATACTCATTTTCAATTTTCGTGGAATGCAACTTAAAATGTTACAGGATGTTTGTTCTGAAAATTTTTTGAGAAATAGTATATATTGTCCACTTTAATATAATGAAAAAAATCATTTTTTCAAAAGTTAAACGATTTTGAATTGGAAAGTTTGCAAAAATTAACAAACAAACGGACAGATGGACGGACAATATAATTCTCTCAATAAAATCTTATAATTCGAAAAAATAATATTTTCCACTTCTTGATTAATATGAAAATCAAACGAAAGTATTAAAATTTTCCCTGAATTAAGTGTCATGGTTTGAAACCCATTTAACACAAATGTATAGACAGACGGACGGACATTGCCATTCTGCCAAAAAATATTTTAGAATTCTAAGAGAGCATTTCTTTATTTACTAATAAATAGAAAATAGAACGTGATCATAAAAGTTTGGATATCACCTTTTCCTGAATAAAGCGTAATTTTTGTCCCATTTACCCCAAAATTATGGACGGACATTACCATTCAGCCAAAAAACGTCTTATAATTATAAAAATTAATTTTTTTTACTTGCTAATAAATAGGAAAATTAAACGTGATCATTAGAATGTTAATAACACCCTTCCCTGAATTGTGAATATTTTTGACCCATTTAACTCTAATGTATAGACAGACGGACATTATCGTTCTGCAAAAAAAAATCTTAAAATTCTAAAACTGAGTTTTTTTTACCTAGTGATCAATAAAGAAAAATAGAAGGTGATCATTAAAATATATTTAATACAGATAAGGTTTATATAAGTAAAAACAAAATTATGTGGACCGGAATGGTATAGTGTGCTATATGGTCGGTATTGACCAACTATACTTTTCTCGTTTTTTGTTTTTTATACGTATTTTTGGGATTTTGCAGCCATTTATTATTAGAAATCTATTTTTTTATATAGTTTTTTTTCCTATTACTGTACTTTATTCGGAATAAAATGAGCTATAGCTTAATAAAATCTGATGAAAATTTAAGAACATATGAATTTTTTTCAAAGTTGTAAAACTAATAAAATCCTGCTATTTTATGTGTATTTTGTTATTGCCATTATTTTGTAGAAATAAGTTTTGTTTGAAAAATATTAAAATAGTATATCATATTAAGATAGTATAGATCATATTCTCGACTACCAATAAAATTGTTCTACTGTTTTTTTTTATTTAAAAAGAAAATTTTAATTTCATCATTTGAAAAAACGTACTTTCTTTTAAATAAAATTTTAAAATCCTTTCGTATTTTATTTCCACTAAAAATACTTTAACAAGATTAAGAAAAAAAAAAAAAACTAATAAAATAAGCACAAGAAACATGATATGAACAAGATTATTGCTAAATCGATATAAATAAATTTTTAATGATTACGATAAGGATTTTATTTTTATTATTATTGTGCGTCCATTGAATGTTTAAGTGGATACTTGTATTAAGTTTAAATTTACGTTTATTACATTTATTTTTGTATAATATTAAATTGAGCAAGGATAGGAAATAGAATAAAAAATCTAAAAGGGTTAGATTTAAGGATTTTAAAAGATGACTATTTACATTTTTAATATTAATATTTAAATAAGTTATTTAAAGTCGTATCCTTTTTACGATTAGAATAGAAATTTAATTATATTATTTATTATTATTGTAATAGGTATTGTAATTTAAGATATAATGAAAGTTTTAGGTCATGATAAAAAATTGCAAGAATCAGTGCTAGTTTTCATATATGAACAATAAGTGAAATCTGACTTCTTTCATAACAATTATTTTAAAACCTACGTTACAATTAATTATAATCACAATAAAAATTTTATTAGAAATAAGTCTGTAACTGGGGAGTGTACAATTTTAACTTATAGAAATAGGGCCCCATAGACCCCTCAAGAACGGAGCTATTTAGGCTCAAAATAGGTATCATCGACATAAAACGTTAAAAACGTTAAATCGCTCGCCGAATTTTTTCCGATTTCTTATCCGATTTTAAATATTTTTACATCTTCCTAAAGCTATTGGTAAGATCCATAAAAAATTGTCAACAATCTTTTTGGTTATTATTAAAAAATACTTCAGATAGACAAGGAAATTAACTTGAAAAATAGGGTCTATAGTTGTCCTGTTTTTTGGAATTACTGTAAAATTTTTGAAACTATAAATATTTTAACTGTAATCAAATATTTATTAGTTAGTTAAGATATCTTAACGACTTCATTAAATAAAATGGTAAAGTTTAAAAAAACTTAACATTTAAAATAAATTGTGTACTCCTCAGCTGCGCCTATATGAAATTTTATATTAATCCAACCAGCCGATTAGAAGTTACAGGTTTATTTTCAAAAATTTTCGATTCTGCCCCATATTTTATTATTGTAAAGAATAGCATTTTTTGATACTTATATTTTTAATGTGTTCTATATTAGAATATATTTGAGAAAAACAAAATTTAGTAAAAATTCAATCATAAACATAATTTTAATTATTTTTTTTTTATCTCGTCAAACTTTACAAAAATTGTAGCTGATTGAAAACATAAACGTTTTCTTCTTCAAATGCTGAACTTTGGTACTCTCTAGCGCATTTCGTATTATAACAGAGTTATTATAAAATAATTTTTCTAAAAATTTTGGTCCTCTCCTACAACTCTTTCGATACGACCAGTACACAGTGTTTTTGTAGATGTGCGAGTACTTTATTATTATACTATGCAGAAACCATAAGTGTAATTAAAAAAAAAAATTTTAATTTCTTAGGATGTGGCTAAATGTGATAAAAATACTTCAGAAACCACAGGGGTCGAGATTAGTTACTGACATATGTATATATAAGTTAAATATGTTTTTGGCATTGCAGAATATTAAAAAATAGACATATTTAACTCGGCTTACTTATTTTCACACACATGATTTTATGAAAAAAAAAAAAAAAAAACGTTTAAACGTCTATTTATACCCTACACCACCATAGGAGGTTGGGGTATAATGCGTTTGTGCTGATGTTTGTAACGCACAGAAATAATTATCGGACCCCCACCTTAAAGTATACCGTTCGACTCAGAATCACTTTCTGAGTCGATTTAACGATATCCGTCCGTCTGGCTGTCGAATGTAAACCTTGTGAACAAAGTATAGGTCGCAATTTAAAAGTTATCTTGATGAAATTTGGCACAGATAATTATTTTGGTACAAGGACGAAGCCTAATGAAATTAGTTTTGATAGGTCCATTATTTCACTTGGCCCCCATACAAATGTCCTCCTGGAATAGGGGTTTAACGATCATAAATGCCTTAAATTTAGCAATATTTTAATGAAAATCGGCACAAAGGAGTTTTATATGTCAATCTTTGTGCCAAATTTCATAAGGATCGGTCCATAATTGACCATAGCTCCCATATAAACCCCTCTTCCGAAAATCACTTTAATGTGCATAAATCCCATACGAATGATAATATCAAGTTAATATTCTTCACAAATAAGTTTTATATAAGTAGAAATAACATTGCTAAAATTTATGAGAATCGGTCCATAATTTACCATAGCTCCCATATAAACCCACTTCCGGGAATCACCCTAAAGGATATAAAATCATATAGATTTTAGTATAAATGTTCTGTATTTGTATAATTTATTTTACATTTAGTAAAAGTTTTGGTCTACAATTGGCCACAGGTGTAATGGTGTAGGGTATCATATAGTCGGTCTTGACCGACTATAGTTTCTCTCTCGTTTTTATTTTATTTTTAATTACATAAAAAAGCATACTCGCATAATATTTGCACTATTAATTCTCATGTAATGTATAAAATATATATCTGTCTTTCATTCATGTTAAAATCATTTAAAAAGCTTTACAAACTAATTTTTGGCAAATTGTTCAAAAATGCATTTTAATACAATCCGACCAGTGTACATTGGGGTAAAAGCGGTCGAAAATGGCGATTAATTTAGGGAAAGATGATATGAATATTTTAACGATTACGTTTTATTTTTTTTATTAAATATTAGGTGAAATTCAGTTTTAGAATTTTTAGATTTTTTTTTTGGTAGAATGGTTATGTCCTTCCGTCCGTTTATACATTAGAGTTAAATGGGTTCAAAATTATGCATAATTCGGGAAAAGGTGATATCAACACTTTAATGATAACGTTTAATTTTCCTATTTATTAGTAAGAAAAAAATGTATTTTTAGAATTATAAGATGTTTCTTTGGCTGAATGGCAATGTCCGTTCTTCCGTCTATACATTAGGTTTAAATAGGACAAAAATGACACTTAATTCAGAAAAAGGTGATATCTAAATTTTGATGATCAAATGAGATTTTTGAAATTTTGAATGCTTATAACTCGAAAAATATATAAGATAAGTAGTATATGCAAGCATGTTTTATAAAGGATTTATCAAGGACTTTAGGGTGATATAAAAATCTTGGAAATCGCTAGAGGTTAAACATTTTCCATGACGCTAATACCCTATTTTGAACCCACTAGTTCCGCTCCCGATACTTATATTGGATCCTGCTTCGAATCTCAAAATACTACTGTATTCTGCTATGCTTATGTGAAATTTCATGCAAATCCAAAAAGCCGATTAGAAGTTACAGATTTATTTTGCTTCTGCCTCACTGTTTAATGTTTGCTAATGCAAAGAAAATGTCTGCACTTAAGCTGTTTTCTGTAAGAAATCTACTGGAGTTTTTTTTTCGAAAAAAATTTAATTCTCAAATCGAGCTATATATGCGCACGATTTTTTATTTTTTTTTTTTTCATAATATTAAAGGGGATAATATATACTATTTTTCAGAAAATTTTCAGAATAAACATCCTGTAATATTTTAAGTTGCATTCCATGAAAATTGAAAATTTGTGTATTTTAGGACAATTTTCAAAAAAATAACAAAAATATTAGGAAAAAATATAATTTACAAATACTTGAAGAAAAATTTACTTAAGTACTTAAAGTTGATGGTTCTATTTTAAATATCTACTTTAAATCATATTTTATGTAAAATAAATACACTGAAATTTGATGAAAATTTAATCTTTTACTCTTTTTTAAAAATTTAAAAAAATTCTTAACTTTGACTGCTGCTTATAAGAAAGCAACAAAATATTCCAAATAATTTTTTAATAAAATTATTAATTAACTTTATATTGGAATTTAATAATATGATTTATTAATATAATTAATTTTCTAATTGGTTTACAGTTTTGTTTTTTAATAAATTGACAGCTGTTAATAAAATATAAAGCAAAATTAAATATTTGTGTATAAAACTACAGAAATAAAATAAATTTAAGTAATTTTTCAAAAATTTCTAGTTCATTGCATCTATTTAAGGAAAAGAAGTAATAATAATATCAATTATTCTAGTTATTAATATTATAATTTTGATGATTGGAGCAAAATCAATTAAACAGTAATTAATATTACAAATTTCGTAATTGAAGTCAATTTTTACTTGTTTCTGTGTAACGTGAAGAATGTAATTGATATTAATATATAATTTTTCTATTTTGATTCGGTACCCAACTTTATTACAAAAATTAAAATTTCAAAATTAAATTAAACGCCACTTTTTGCACATTTTACCCCAACGTGCAGTGGATTAGAAGGTACAGATTTATTATCTTCCTTACTGCAGAGCATAATAAAATTTGAATGTTTCCAAAATATTAATTTTTTTATATCTCACCAAAAACTTAATCCTCCATATTTTATTATTGTAAATAGCATTTGTTTAAAATTTCTAACTAATTTTGAAACTTTTTTTTTCTTTATTCATAACAATCCAACCTTAAACATAAATCTCAATTTAAATGACCCGTAAACACACATGCTATTTCTCAACTGTGAGATAAACAACACAAACAAATAAGAAAAATAATAATGAAATACAAAAAAGTTCTCAAAACTTACTCATCTTCTTCGTCATCTTCATTGTTTTTATTGTTGTCCATGCCGGTGTTGCTTTCATAGAAGACATCATCTTCTTTGGATTCAATTTCATCATTATTGTTGTTGTTGTTATTAAGATTCATATTAAAATTATTATTGTTGTTATTGTTTGTATTCAAGTTGTTGTTATTGTTGTTGTTTTTAATATTATTAAAATTCATGTCATCATTTGTTGTTAAAATATCAACATTATTATCATCACCATTGCTCACATCCATATCATCTTCATCCTCATCATCATCTTCGTCTTCATCATCATTATCAATATTATTATTATTGTTGTTGTTGTTAATCATATTTATATTATTGTTGTTGTTATTGAGATTATCATTAAGATGAAGATTATCATGTTGATTAGCTGCTCTACGCTTGGCTTGTTCTTCCAAATATTTTGATTTTGTTATAATTTCATCACTAAGGATAGCGTAGGAAGAAGGATAATAACGATAAAACAAATGGATAGACAAAAACAAAAAAGAATAAAATTTCAAATTAGTTTATATTTTCTTTTTTTTAAATTGTTTACTAGGAAATTGTTGTTAAAGAGAAAAGTAAATTAATATAATTTGTAAGCTATTTTGATGAGATTATTATTTTTATTTTTCCTTTTATTTTTTAACAGGGCCACATTAATTTATTATGGCAATCAAATCTGTTCAATTCAAATTCAATATGTTTTATAATTCAAATTTCTTTAAAGCGAAATAACTTTTTTAACTTTTTAAATCTAAAATTAGCTTTAGCTTAAAAAAACTGCTTTCTAATTTATTTTAAACTTGTTTAAACTTACCGATTTTTATGTAACTCCTTTTTCGATACACATACAGCACTATATTCATTTTCTAGTAGACAAATTTCTCGCTTTTTACAACTCAATGGACGGCAGAGATCACCTGTAAAATTCATTTGAAAAAAAAAAAACCAAATATATATTAAATTACAAAAATATTCTTCTTAATAGAAACCATAGACCTGAAAACAAAATTTCTAATAATAAATTTAATAAATTCTTGTTTTTTTTTGTTGTCCTCTATAAAAACTCTTATTTAATTTAATAAAAAGTAGAACCTACTATTAAATAAATGAAAAATAAAACAAAAATAAAATTAAATTGCTTGAAAAAATAAAACAGGTCAATTTTGAAATTGTAGCTGTCTACAGGCAGCTGTTGCAGCATTTATTGCCACATATTTTTCAACTTAGCATCAACTGCTGCTTTAAGCTAAAGCAAGAAAAAGAAAAAAAAAAAAAAAAAATATTTAGAAAATAAAAAATGGAACATAAAAATGTTGTGAAGTCGTTTCAGTATTTATTATTTAACTTTGCTCTACTTTAGAAAAATCACCTTCTTTAGGTGTTGCCATTGTATAGAAATTGTTGCAAGACATATAAAATAGTATATTGTAGTTTATTTTAGGTAAGCTGAAGTTGACTTGATAAAAGCACTACTAGATAGAGATGACCGATTGTTAAATAACGTTGGCCAACAAAAAAAAAAAAAAAAAAAAAAAAAAAAAATTTTCGTGCTCCTTCGAAAAAAAATATGTTTACTAAATGGAATTCCGCATGCTAAACTCGAATCTGCTTTCAGTTTTTTTCCCATCAGGTCCAGATTTTCTTTTATGGACGTGTCTAATATTGAGCCCTAAATAAGTCGATTACTCGAGTATATTTCACTATAACTCGAGAACGATTTATATAAATAATACACAAAAATATGTGGAATAAAATTGAGTTTAAGTCGTTCTACTATCAAATTTTTATCCGCTCAATAGTTTAGGAGATATTTCGAAATAAGTGTCTGAAAAAAATTTGTTCATGCTAAATTCAAGATTTCTTTTTTTATTACTAAAACTTCTTTTTAAAAGTGAAAACATCTGGTAAAACTACGAGTAAATAAAGTCACGTAGCATAAAAATTGATGCACAAATCTTGATTGCATTCACAGTTAAGTTAGGATACCCATGCAAACCTACAGTTAAATGGAAATACACTAGTCGGCAAAAAATTTATTTATTTTTTTGTCTTAAATAAAAAAATAGGTGGATTAGATGGAATTTAATGTGTTAAATATGAATCAGCTTTTACTTTTTTTCTATCACGTATAGATATTTTATGGGCATGACTACTATGACCCCGCCTTTAGGCAGTCACACTTGTATAACTCGAGAACGGTTTGTCCAATTAAGATAAATTAAACTGAAATATAAAGTGATCTAAATTGTCTTTAAGTTGAATTTACATAATTTTTTGTTCAGTTAATATTTTCGTAGTTATTCGGTAATTAGTAGCACAATTTGAAAAATTGTGAAAATTTTGATCCATAACTCTGAAGTTCTTGAGCGAATAAAAAATATTGTTGACATACCTTATCAAAATCGTGTAAACGGTTCTTGAGTTATATACTAAAGTTGACAAACCATTCTCGAATGTTATAGTGTGACCGCTGAATAAGATGATGAAAAAAAAAAGTACGTGATAGAAAAAAAGTGAATGCAGATGCTAGATGGTAAATTTTATAAGAGGATATATTAGCAATTTGTGCAAATAAATTCAATAACGATAAATTTATGGAAAACATAATAAGTTCATTTAAAACCGCAATTATAATCGAATAAAAAGGAGTTTTCGAAATTTTGCCGCTATTTTACATGAATTTTCAGCTTTATTGATCAGTTTATACTTTTGAATACATTTGTTCCTTAAATAATCATTTGTCAGTAGTATTTAATGAGACCTTTCCAATGATTCCAAGCCATAGGGGTTTGAAGTTTAACGTATAAACATAGAAGTCCATTTATAATTTTCATAATTTTCGTCGGAGAAAAAAAAAAATTATATTTTCTGAATCTTTATAAGAAATAATGTAGATAGGATGATGTCCTTCTGTCCAAATTATGAAATATTATAATTAAAATAAATTTTAAAATAAGTTCACAAAAATTAAAAAATACAAAAATTTTTTTTTGTATGAAAAAATTTGAAGAAATATTTAAAAAAAAATTTTTAAATAGTGAACTATTTTGTCCCAGAACAATTTATATTGCAATTTTTAGCAAACATAATATTTTTTTCTATATCAGAAGAAGAGAAAAATCGAAAGGGTAGAAATTTAAAAAAATGCATACTAAAATTGCATTTGCATTATGAATGCATTTTTAAATGATAATGTTATTTTTAAATTACCACATTCATAGTAGACATATTCTTCTTAAATATGCAATTTAAATCATTAAAATCCGTTAACAACCTTTAGAGATATTGGTGTTTAAAGTTAGACACCTTTGCGTTTTTTTCACTTTTCGAAATACAAAAATTGCGGATAAATTCGCGAATTTGTAAAAGATAAAAAAAAAAAAATAATAATAAAAATTGAGATATTTTTGAATGGCTCCATAGGGTATGCGTATGCCAAATATTAATAAAATTGGAAAACATACAAAATATTCTTGAAAAATAAAAAATAAAAAAAAAAGTCTAAATTGTAAATTTTGACAGACCTTGGGACATTCATCTCTTCTATAATTAATAACAACACAAATTACATAATAAGGAGTGAGATCGAAAATATCTTAACACACATTTTGTCTCATAACTTTTTTCGGAATCAATATTAAAATTTTTTTTTTTGATCTAGTTATCATGGAAGAATACTTCAGTTATTATTTTTAATAACAACCATGTTAATTTGTCCTTATTTTCAGCAAAATAAGTGACGAAAAAGATTTACGTCCTACAGGTTATTAAAAAATTTCAAAAAATCCAAATAGGTCTTACAAATAATTGGCCACAGAATTAAATGTCGTCCGTAAAACCGTTTCTAATGTTATCAGAAGAATTGACTATTGATGTGAAACCTAGTTCGGTAAGAAAAAAGGACCACATGTTATTGGGAAGGCCAGATAATTGAAGGCATATTGAAAGGAACTACAAACACATCTGGTAGAAAATCAGCTCAGTTTTGTCAGTGCTTCGATTATTTGGTGCGAAAATTTAAAGCTAATGGGAAAGTTGATAACATATAAAGTTCAAAAAATTCCAAACTGGAATTCTGCAAAAAAAATTACAAGCCAAAAATAGGACTCGGAATTTAAAACCAAATTTCATACAAAAATACTCAAGATGTATAATTGACGAAGAAACGTAGGTGCTGGCAGAATCTTCGTAGCTTGTGTCTCAAAAATTTTTATTGCTAATGCTCGTAGCAATGTTGGAGATAAGTTTAAGACCCATAAATAAATACCAAAATATGCATAAAGGAATATTTGCAAAAAAGATTTCTTCTTTTCTTAAGAAAGCACAAGGTGTCCACATATTTTTGGACCCATTTGGTATCATGTCAGTACGGTAAGAAAGCTCTGGAGTGGTACCAAATCAATAACATAGTTTTAGTACCAAGAGAAGTAAATTTTCAAAATTGTCCATAGCTTAGACCAGTGGAGAGATATTGAGCTCTTGTGAAAAGTGAATTCAAGAGCACAAAAAAGGTGTCCCAAAATACCGAAGATTTTAATAGAAGATGTGCACACTGTTCCAAAAAAGTGACTGATGCAACTATCGAATCTCCAAAGAAAGGGTTTTCAAAAATGGTCCACAATTTTATAATTAGTGGTTATAACCATAAAAATTATATATTTCTGTGATCTGTGCTAAATTATCAAATGATTAAAAAAATAATGAAAACTCTAAGATCAACCGTTTCCAAGTTATTGAATATTATGTATGTTAAGAATTTTTCGATCTCACTCCTTGCTAAAACCTTACATAAAAAAGTATGTGAACTAACACGTATATAAATAATTTTCACTTACTTGTAGGATCATGTATCCATCTTTTACGTTCACCATTTAGACCCATACCATTCATGGCACCTCCTCCACCGCCACCACCATTCTTTCCCGACATTAGTTGGGCATTTTTATTGACCTGCAATTAACAAATAAAAAAAAAACAATAAAATTTTGTTATCAAATTTAACTCTTTAATTAAATGACAATTAAGCATAATTGATTTAAAATACATAGTTTTGATAAGAAAATATAGCTGCACGTTTTTTCCACTCCATTTAAAAATTGCTACAGTTTTTTTAATAATAAATTTAATAGCATTTTTTATTTATCTATACACATATTCAATTTATAGGTTTATTTTTATTTATTTTTTATTAGTAAATAAAAAAAGGAACACAAAGTTACATTCTCTGTATTTTAATAATTTCCTATCGATTATCATAAATATTTTTTTAATCGTTTTAATTGTGTATGAATGAGAGATATTGGTCAATGTTTACTTAATGTAGTTGTTTTTAATTTTATGAAATATATAAATATTTTAATTCTATAATATATTTTGTTTTTGTAATAAATACTTGCTGGGTTTTTTGTTCTTTGTTTATGTGTTTTTTTTTATAAAAAAAAAAACACTTTTTTTCTCCTTTTGTTTACAGATTAAAAGTGGAATATAAATAAATTTACGTTTAATTAATTTTTATATTTTATTATGTTCTTTTGTAAAGTAGGGCGTATGATTGATATTAATTTTGTTGGTTTATGCAGGCGTATGATTAATGAAAATTAAAATTAGTAGTTATGTTTGTTTTAAGATATTTCAAAAAGGATTTTTTTCTAAGCTTTCATAAATCATTAAATAAATATAAAGACCAATTGTAAATATGAATACTTGTGATTTTAAAATTAATATAAATTAAATTTATTTATTAAAGAAATGCTTTAATAGCTAATTTAATATATAGTTAGTAAAGTTAGTAAATTCTGAATTCGTCTTTTTTTTTTGTTCTTCATAACTTTATTTAATATTCAATATTTTATTTTTTTTTTTTTGTAATTCACAAAACTGATAAAACAAAGAAAATATACAATTTCATTTCATATTCAATGACATTCGAACAGTTACTCTTATGAACTGCTCCTGATGTAAATGATAAATGTATCAAACTATAAATGTATGTGTGTTTATGACCATCATTGCTAAATATTTGCCAAAAATGAAACTAAATATTACCTGTATATTCAATTCAATTGGAATTTTGTTACCAGATTTTTAGATCTTCTCTATAGCTCTATGCCTTCAATTTTAATACAACATGTTGCAGCAAAAATATAATTTTACAACTTAAATTCATCTAAAACCCTCATGTCTGTTAAAATAAGTCGGTATAAATACATTTTTAGAAAATATTCATAGAAAATGAATTTTTGGTTTTATACTATTTTTAACCACATACACACACTCGCAATGTTTTTTTACATTTATATTTTGTCTCCAAATACGAGTGAATATTTTGGGTGTTAAAGGTATTTTTGGTATAAACTCATTGTAGCAGTTACTAATTTAAACAAATTCCAAATGCATACAAAGTTAATAGAAATATACAAACATTTTCTAACTCTTGTCTATTTTTGAATATTGCAAAAAAAAAAGAAAAACGAATTTATATAGTAGAGAGTGAATATTACTTGGGGAATGAATGTCAAATAGTATGATGGTTTTAATTTTTCGACATCTGGTTTTATGTGGGAAGACTATAAATAGAGCATTGTATGTGGAGAATGATGAGAATGACGTCATTGGTGCCTAAACTGAAGAAAGGAATAAAACCATAAATCGTTGCATTATCAAAAAAAAAAAAAAAAAAAAAAAAAAAAGTCAGTGACAACATTTCGACATGTGCCATTATTCACTTATAGAAATACGTTTTACTTTTTACCAATACACATACAAAGTTTTAAATAGATGGAACACTTATATACACACATAGACTAAGTGCGAAAAAGCAATATCCTCTAAGCGTCTATAAAATTAATCGGAGCATGATGAATAATAATTTTTAAAGTCAAAGTTTTAAAAAAGAGCAGTTCGTAGTTTGTTAGGAAAATTATTGATTTTAATTAGATTCTTAACCCTCTAATGGTCAAAGCTGAATGAATGCATCGTTTCTTGTTATTTCTTTTAACTTTTTTTTTTCATAATCTAATAATTTGTTTAATTAATCTTTACCTTAAATCTTAAAAAAAAAAAATTGTACACTAAATATATTTTTAACCCGTAAATTAATTTTTAAACATTTTTGTTTTGACCACTAAAGGGTTACCAAGGAAAGGTATTCCTATTTATTCTAATCAGATAAGGTACCATATAATTTATCTGGAATGAGGAAAGACTATTATTTATTTTTCTCGTGGGAACAGTTATAAAAGTGGTGTTCTGTCGGCATTAAGAATCATAAATATTTTAGTAGAGAAGAATGTGACTAATAAGGCTTGTGGATTCTCAACACAGAACCATATATCTTTAATTTCACGTTTGAAAGTTAATTATTATTACAAAAAATTCCAAGAGTAATATTATAAGGAGTGAGTTCGAAAAAATCTTAACACATATTTTGCCTCATAACTTTTTTCGGAATCAATATTAAAATTTTTTTTTTGATCTAGTTATCATGGAAAAATACTTCAGTTATTATTTTTAATAACAACCATGTTAATTTGTCCTTATTTTCATCAAAATAAGTGACGAAAAAGATTTTCGTCCTACAAGTTATTAAAAAATTTCAAAAAATCCAAATAGGTCTTACAAATAATTGGCCACAGAATTAAATGTCGTCCGTAAAACCGTTTCTAATGTTATTAAACAGTATCAGGAGAATTTGACTATTGATGTGAAACCTAGTTCGGTAAGAAAAAAGGACCACATGATATTGGGAAGGCCAGAAAATTGAAGGCATATTGAAAGGAACTCCAAACACATCTGGTAGAAAATCAGCTCAGTTTTCTCAGTGCTTCGACTATTTGATGCGAAAATTTAAAGCAAATGGGAAAGTTGATAACATATAAAGTTCAAAAAATTCCAAATTGGAATTCTGCAAAAAAAAAATTACAAGCCAAAAATAGGACTCGGAATTTAAAACCAAATTCCATACAAAAATACTCAAGCTGTATAATTGACGAAGAAACGTAGGTGCTGGCAGAATCTTCGTAGCTTGTGTCTCAAAAATTTTTATTGCTAATGCTCAAAGCAATGTTGGAGATAAGTTTAAGACCCAAAAGCAGCAAAAATTTCTTACAAAATTCATGGTATGACAAACATTTTGCAGTTGCGGCAAAATAGGAAAGTCATTTGATACATTCGGATCTATAAATACCAAAATATGCATAAAGGAATATTTGCAAAAAAAGACTTCTTCTTTTCTTAAGAAAGCACAACGTGTCCACATATTTTTGGACCCATTTGGTATCATGTCACTACGGTAAGAAAGCTCTGGAGTGGTACCAAATCAATAACATAGTTTTAGTACCAAGAGAGGTCAATTTTCAAATTTGTCCATAGCTTAGACCAGTGGAGAGATATTGAGCTCTTGTGAAAAGTGAATTCAAGAGCACAAAAAAGATGTCCCAAAATACCGAAGATTTTAACAGAAGATGTGCACACTGTTCCAAAAAAGTGACTGAAGCAACTATCAAATCTCCAAAGAAAGGGTTTTTAAAAATGGTCCATAATTTTATAATTAGTGGTTAGAACCATAAAAATTATATATTTCTGTGATCTGTGCTAAATTATCAAATGATTAAAAAAAATCATGAAAACTCTAAGATCAACCGTTTCCAAGTTATTGAATATTATGTAAGTTAAGAATTTTTCGATCTCACTCCTTAATACAGAAAAGTACCATAAAGTATCCTCTTATACATTTTCATTCACTTAGGACCAAAGATATTTAATTTCATGATTTTAGATTAAATTCAAAAAGTACCATTGGAAGAAAAAAAAAATACAAAAAGTCGCCCTTGTGAATTCCTAACCTCATAAAACTATGTATCTTTAATTTCATGTTTCTAGCTTCAATATTGTAGAAAATTAAAAAAGTACCATTGGAAGAACAAAAAAGTATCTTAAATTTTCATTTCTGGATACTCATTCACTTAGGACTATATATTTTTAATTTTTAATTTCATATTTGGTTTAATATTATAGAAAATTCAAAAACTACCATTGGAAGAACGAGAAAGTACAACAAAGTCCCTCTTGTGAATTCTCACCCACTTAGGACTAAATGTATTAAGTTCATGTTTCTAGGTTTAATATAATAAAAAATTTATTATTTAATTTGAACATAATTTAATTTCCCGATCTCTTTTGGTACTTTTTATTTCTTCTGGATGTAATAAAAATTGTATTACAAGGAATTTTTAAATTTCTCTGGGATGTAATGTTAAAATATTCATATGTATGTGTCAGTAAAATGAAATAAATATTTAGTGAAAAAAGTACCAAAAACTGGTAAGATTTTCGATAAGGTACTAATCTGATGCACATTTTTTTTCTATGCTTAATGGATTAAAAGATAGATAGGTTGCCAAAAAATAACAAATTATAGTTTTTACCCGTTTTCTCCCTAAAACAATTGAATTTCAAAAAAGTACCAGATACCTATTGGATTATTTTTTTTGTATGAATAACGATAACTATTCAACATATTTTGTATCTCTATTAGTTTAGGAGATATAAGGTTACTGAATTTCCTTTTTTTTTACCCTGTAAACATTTGAATTTCCAAAATCCCTGTTTGAGCTGTGCGGTGATGATTTAGTAAGTCAGTCATTCAATCACTCAGTAACGTTACTCTTTTATATAAATAAATATAAATTAACATTTTGTTTAAATAGGTACACAGATGAAAACTATTCTTATTACTTTTTGAATTGCATCAATTATTCAATTTATCAAAATTCAAATTTTCTTTCAATTAGTTTTCTTATTGTGTCAGTTAATAAATTAATCAAATATAAATAAAAAAATAAGTGATAATTTGAATAATTGAATATACAATTTCATAGGTTGATTTTAAATTAATAATATAATTGAATAGGTCTTGTTCGTAATTGAAATTGGATTTTAGATTTTTCTATGTAAAATTTGAATTTTATTTGCTAGAAATCTGACTTTGTGTAATTTATTCATGAATAATTACAATTATAAAAATATTTTGTATCATTTTAAAATTCTGATTAATAATTTAATTTAAAATATTTTTATCTATGTACGTAATTTACCGCAAGTTTACATAAACAAGAAATTTTTCGAACATTTTCTAAAAATATTTCATAAAATTGATTGAAAATTCTACATAAATACGAAATTTATCATATATTTTCCAATTTCAAAAAAAAAAATATTCTTCAATTCCAAAAATTACCAAAAACTATCTATTGTACCATATCGTTTTCAAGATATGGTACAATATGATGCAACTTCTGTAATTTTACAAATCTCTTTTATTTCAGTGAAATCGGGTTGCAACGTAAACTTAATATTTTAAACAACGAATAAAATTGGATTTTTTTTTTTTTTTTTTAATTTAGAAAAATAAGCGTAAATTTTGCACTACCCTAATATACATACATATATGTATGTATATATATAGCCACTCTAGAGGAGATGAGAATACCAAAGATAATACTGTTGGCACTTTTTTGTTCTTTTGATTTTTTTTGGACGGTGTGTGTTCTTTTTGGTTTCATTGTTCATATCAATCGTACTCTGATGGTAATAGTTAGTAATTCTATTCAAAACCAAAGCTCAACATCAACATGGTTTAAAAAAAAAAAAAAATTCTCACAACTATGTATTATACATTTACTAACTGCTATTTTAGAAAAAAAAAAAAAAAAAAAAAAACAGGCAAAGCATCAAATGGAGGCCATCATTTATTTTTTGTTTCTAACATACAAAAATGAGCACGCAAAAAACAACACACACTCACTAATACATGCAAAGTATATTTCAAAAATCATTCATGTTTAAATGACTTTAAATATTTTGAAAAAGTAATACTTCCTTTGTTGCCAGAAATCTCACTGATATTGTTCATATAACTGTATTGCAATCTATCTATCATCACTACTTTGTTTGATGATGACGATGATATGTATGTATGTATGTAATACTACTTGAAAATGTATTGACTCGGCTGAATAGTTTTTCTCTGGTGAATGCCAAAATATTAAACAGCCAAAATTCCTATATAGTTAACTGCTGCAGCTCAGAACATGGACTATGAAATGTTCTAGTTTTTTTTTATTTGCGTTTTGTTCATTTAATTTTTATTTTCTTTTTTTTAGCTGCAACTAAATGCTTAAAAACCAAAAATCCATTATTTTAAGTATTTAGGAAACGACGCATTTAGTTGAGTTCAATTTTAAATGTTTCATTCATTAAACATTTAAGTCCATTAAATAGAAAATGAGCAAGTGAGTGAAAAAAAAAAAAAAAAAAATAGTAATAATATAATAATGATAAGGTTTTTTTTTTAGTTTTTTGGCAATGTTAGATGGTAGTTATCGGAAAACTATTAAAAGATTAAATTATCATTATATTAAATAAATTTAAATTTTGCAAATTAGTTGTACTTATAAAGAACGCCATATTGATTTTGATATAGGGTATTGAAGTAGCTACAGATTGACATATATCATCGCCAATTATAATTAGCGCCTTGGGTGTGCCTCGACGATTAATGTTAAACTAAAAACATCACGTTCTTAGCCCATGAAAACCGTTGTTGAATATTTTCAGTGAAATTACATTTTTTGCGTAAGTAAAACTTATCACAAGAACTTATTTCAGATTAAAATTTACTTGTAACGCCAAAATCCTTATAACAAAATACGCAACATTTCTGATTTTTTAAAATGACTATACACATTTAGCAAATTAATATTTTAAAATGTCATGCTGATTTTAAAATGCAATTTGGAAACCTTCTTTGATAACTCTATACTCTAGCTTCACTGAAATAACGTTGCCAGTGTGCCTCGCGAAAAAGGCACCTCTTGAAGCCATTCACGTTTTTTCTCTCCAAGTTTGGGGACCACCTGCAGTATTTCTGTTGAGGGCACTTTAACTAGATATATGTCAAATGATGCATAATTTTAAAAGCTATTTCGATTTTTTTTTTAAATTTTGCAATACCCGAAACGGCGTAAAATCCCTAGTAAAGAAACTGTAAAATTTAAAATTTTTTAAAATTTGGTTTCACGACGTTTGCACAAAACAATTTGGCACTGGTTAATGGCATGTTTATTAAATCCATGCTGGTCTTTTTCTACAAGTGTTTATATCCTACATTAGAAGAATTGGACACTTATGCTAAAAATCTGCGATAACACCAATAAAAAGAAAGAAAAAACTTGTTAGTTTTAAACATTTTTTTTTTTTTTACTTTGAGTGCTTGCCGGCACCACATAGAACCGTTTCTGGTTTTGAATTTTTGTTCTGTTACACTACCAAGTATTGGTAATATAATTGCATCAAAAGTTATTAAAAAAAATTAGAAGTTAAAAAAGATATAATATATAAGTAAGTACTATGCCCGATTTGTAAAACTAGAGAGGTTGCACCTTATATTATAGCATATTTCGAAAACGACTCGTCTGATTTTATTCCAAAAAATATATAAAAATTCTAATTAAAATTGTCTTCAATTGATTCTTACATTACCTTTTAGTTCAGTTAACAATTATAAAGATATTGAAATTATTTTGTGAAAAAAAAAAAAAAAAAAAAATTTTGTGTGCAAAATTTCCTATTAGTTTTTTTATCTTTTGATCATAAAAATTTCAATTTTTATTCTTTAGTTATACAGATAAATTTGTTGCAAATAAAACATGATACATTTCATAGGAAATATTTAAAAAATCACAAAATTATTTTGTTAATTTTTTAATATTTCTTTGTAATTTGTAAATTTGTGAATAAATTCAAAATTTATTCATTGATTTGAATGAAATATGACTTTTTTTTATTTGCAACGAATTTATAACTAAAGAGCAATTTTTAAAATTTTTTAAATATTTTTTCCATATTCTGCTCAATTTTACGCATCGCACATTGGGGTAAAAGGGGTCGAAAATGGCGCTTAATTCAGGGAAAGGTTATATCAATATTTTAATGATCACGTTTTATTTCTTTATTGATTATTAGGTAAAAATAATTCAATTTTAGAATTTTACGATTTTTTTTTTTAGTAGAACGGTAATGTCTGTCCGTCCGTCTATACATTAGAGTTAAATGGGTCGAAAGTTAAAAAAATGCATTTTTAAATACTAAAATATTTTTTGGTTGCATGGCAATGTCCGTCCGTCCGTCTATACATTTAGTTTAAATGGGTCGAAAATTTCACTTAAATCAGGGAAAGGTGATATCAAAATTTTAGTACCTTCATTTGGTTTCCATATTAATCGAGAAGTGGAAAAAAAATATTTTTCCAATTTCAAGAGTTTTTTCATTTGGTTTCCATATCAATCGAGAAGTGGAAAAAAAAATATTTTTCCAATTTCAAGAGTTTTTTTTAAAGAATTCTAATGTCCGTCCGTCTGTCCGTCTGTTTGTTAATTTTCGAAAACTTTCCAATTCAAAATCGTTTAACTTTTGACTCAATAAAGATAAGGACTCACTCCTTTGTTTGATAGATAATTTTGCTTTCTAACCAACTACATAAAATATAATAAAATTGTTTGAAAATATTTGGCTATATATGGAAAAATCTTAACCAAGAACTTGTAAAATTCAGATTTTTGAAATTTTAAATGTATATAACTCGAAAAATATATAAGATAAGTAGTACTTGCAAGCATGTTTTCTAAATATTAAAGGCTTTAAGGATATAAGGCTTTAAGGATATATACAAATTTTGGAAATCGGGTGAGGTAATTCGCTAGTGGTTAAACCTTTTCAATGACACTAGTACTCTATTTTGAACCCCCATAGTTTCGCTTCTGAAGCGTGTATTAGATCCTGCTTCTAAACTCGAAATGCTACTATCCTCTGCTAAGCCAGTATGAAATTTTATGCAAATCCATCCTGCCGATTAGAAGTTAAAGATTTATTTCGATTCTTCCCCACTGTTTCATGCTTGATAAAGCAAAGAAAATGTCTGCATTTAAGCTGTTTTTTTTTTATGAAATCTGCTAGAGTTTTTTGAAAAAAAAAAAAAAAAAAAAAAATAATAATAATTTTTTCTCAAATCGGTTTAAATATGCGCACGATTTTTTTCATAATATTAAAGTGGACAATATAGACTATTTTTCAGAAAATTTTCAAAACAAACATCTTGTAACATTTTAAGTTGCATTCCATGAAAATTGAAAATTAGTGTATTTTAGGACAATTTTCAAAAAAATAACAAAAATATTAGGACAAAATATAATTTACAAATACTTGAAGAAAAGTACACTTAAATACCCTGAGTTGATGGTTCTCTTTCAAATTTTTATTTTTAAAGACTTTTTATTTAAAATAAATACACTGAAATCTGATGAAAATTTAATATTTTACTATTTTTCAAAAATTTTAAAAAATTCTTAACTTTGACAGCTCCTTGTAAGAAAACAACATACCTAGCTTAAAGATTTTAATTGATATTGATACATAATTTTGTATATTTTTATTCGGTACCCAATTTTATTACAAAATTTTAAATTTTAAAATTCAATTAAGTGCTATTTTTGACACATTTTACTCCAACGTGCATCGTTTGAGGGGTCTTCCTACATCGAAATCTCAATATTCAAATAATACAAATTTATATTTAATTTGCTCCAATTTTTTTGCTTTAATTTTCAAGTTCTAAAAATTTGGATTCGTTTTAATGCACCACTTCATGGCATTATCGCACAGTTTTGTATGATATTTGTGAAGTAAATAAATACCCAGTACTTTTCGACTAAACTGAGGGAAAAAAATCGATTAAAAATCCACGACGGTTGACAATTTACGATATGGGTTTTTTGATACGATTCGTTTACTAACTCTAAATATGCAAAATAGAAAACAAATTATTCGATACTGAGTGGTGTCAACTTGATGCTAATTGGTATCAATTTAAGTTAGTTATTTGAATTAAACTTGAATTTAAATTAATCATTTGAGTACGCAGTGTTGAAACTGTGAGGCAGATACACTATTGGCACTAAATGGTATCGTTTTCAACACGTATGTGTTCGATTTTTCCCTGGGTGTAGCTGTAAAACTTTCTACTCTCAAAATCGTGAAATTGGGCAAAAGAATAACAAATATCTCCCCTGAAAACCTTGTCATCTTTTCCTTTAATACTTCTTATCAACTATTCTTTGAATTTTTTAAATTTCAAAAAATTTTAAAAATATTTCTCTTAAAATATTTAAATAATTGAAAACGTTTGAGTTTATTATGAAAACCATCTAGTAAGTGCCACTTAAAAGCAATTTAGAAAAATTTTACTCTACAACTAATTTGGAGTAATAAATCATTTTTACCACACAAAAACAGAAAAGAAAAATGAATAAATTAATAAAATACTACATAACTATACATACATATATTTTATGCATCAATTAATTTAGTTGCTAGTTTTTCTAAACAATTTTTATATAAAAAGAAAAAAAAAAAGTCCTTTTAATTTATATTTATTATTCTAAATATAAATTTGTTACGTTTGGCATTTTTTATATCTCTCTAAACAATTTATAGTAAATATTTTACATTTTCTATATGAACATAACAAACTAACTAACTAACTATAATATAGTACATATAAAAAAATTTAGTATATAAAAGTTTTGATATGCATTTAATAACAACAACAAGATCTACAACTAAAACTGCTACAATAACAGCAGAATAAAATGACATACATAAATATTTTAACAAGCTAAATAAACAATATTTTTATTTCAGTTTTATCACATCTAAAGTCATTTATACAAAACACATGTATGACAAACACCTACATACAACAAACATATGTATATAAAAATATACATGTGTTTTATATGCATATTGGTATGAATTTACTTATATATGTGTATGTGAGTGATTGTTTTTATATACCTTTTCATAAAATCAGTGGTAGTTAAATAAAGTTTTTTTTTTTTACATTTCGCTACTTTTAGTGTCGCCTTCATTCATACTTGGTGTGTCTCTGTAGTGTTATTTTATTGCAGAATATTTTCTTAGATTTATATTATTTTCTGCATTTTATAAAGGTGTAACATTTTTATGTTTGCTTAGAGTTTATATCCAGTAAATGTTGCTTAATAATAAACAATAAAGTCGTAAAGTTGAAGTTTTGACATTTAAACAATAAAAAAAATATTTGTTTTATATTCTCTTATATTTACATCACCGATAGGTGGTAAGTTTTTGGAATATTTTTGTTATTGCAACTTTTCGAAGATCAAAAAATATACCTAGCAAAAAAGGAACTGAAAAAGTCCTGAATTTAACATTGTGTTGTCATTGGAAAGAAGTACTACGTGGTGAAAAAGAACTGTACAAGTTCTTTTTTTAACCCATTTTTGTCTTTGGTAGGATGTTTTTCTGTTATACTTCTTGTTCATTTCTTTTGAAGTACTTCTCTTAAAACTATGTTTATACATGTTTTTAATAAAAATTATACTTTTGCCCTATTAAATAATAATAAAATGCTCTAAAATTTGTATAATTAAAATTTTCTTAGAAATTATAACCTTTTTTCCCGCTAAAACTTCATTTATTTCCACTTTTATGGAAGGAATTATTAAGAACTTCCAAAAAAGTTCAATATATTCACTTTGTTCTATTTCTGAAGTGGTAAAAATATTATTTTTTGGAAGCTCTATCTTTTTTGCTGGGTAAATAAACATTACTGTGACAAACATATTATATTTAAAAGTTATTCTTTTCACTAAAATAATTTATATAATTGCAGCAACTATATTATGCTTTTATTAACTAAAGATTTGTTTCTGTTGTCAAATGTTTGTATTAGTAAACAAAAAATAAACTTTTTTCAAGCATACTAAGCTTTTTTACTCTTTGTGACAAACATATTTTGATGTTTACTACAAAAGTAATTTGGTTATGAAAACGAGTGTTTAGTTACTGTATAAAAACACTTTTAAACATGATATGTTTGACATAATAATGCTTAACAAATTTAACAATAACTATTGATTAAATATTTAACAAAAAGAAGTACATATATATTTCTTATAAAGTTATCAATCTTCTTTATAAAACATAGTTATAAAAAAAGAAAGATCCAATTAAAAAAAATTACCAATTTTCAAAACAAAATGGGAATAAAAACATACATTTGATAACACACCTTTTATTTTATTTTATTTTATTTTATTTTATTTTATTTTATTTTATTTTATTTTATTTTATTTTATTTTATTTTATTTTTTTTTAATTTTTATAGCCTGCAAGAGAAGGTTAGCGAAGCTATTGTTCGAAATATGACAGAATGGAAAACCTTTGTGTCCTACCAAAGGCCGGCTTTCTAGAAAATAATTTTAAATCATAATCCTACCCAGGCCAAAGTTTAAACTATTTTCATTCTGAACGTGTCCAAAAATTTTACCATGGAATAATTTTCATAACAGAATGTGTCATATGTTAGGAGGTGATTTTTCTTAAATATTTGGACATTTTTTCACATTTCCATTTCTTCTTTTTGTGAAATTTTTAATTTCTTTTGGGTGATTGACCGAAATCAAATATTTCTTCTTTATCTATATTTAATACTTTGTAAAACATTAAAATTATTAAAAAAACTATTCGATTTTTAAGTTTTTAATTTTTGTTTAAATGTTGGTACTAATGACAAAAGTACTAGTTTTTAAAAATCTGCAAATTTAAAATTTATAAACTTTAACCCTTAAGTATAGAAAACCAATACCGGCGGAAAAGGCTTAATGGTTTGGAAATACATTTCTATTTATAAAATAGGGGGAAAAAAAAGTGGTACACAAAAGTAAAATAAATTCCCAGATCAACCGTAATCTGTTAAAAGGTTCTTCCGGACATAAAACTGACATTAAGTATAAAGAAAAATTTTCATCACGGAAAACAGCACTAACTGCCCATTGTGCGGAGAGAGGACACATACCAAACTTTGGGAGGATATTACAAACGGAGGGGAGATACAACAGGAGATATACACTAGAAATGTTACATATAATTAATGTTCCATTATCAAAGAGAATGAATTTTAACAGTGATACTGATAATTGTGCTCAAAGCTATAGGATATTATAGATATTATAGGATATTATATAAATAGGGAGTATAACAATAAATTAGTACAATAATAAACTTCAAGTATTTGATACATTTAATTGTTACTCGTAAGCCCCACTTTTTTGTATTTATATTTTTATATTTCTGTATTTCGTTTTATTTATGTACGTTACAGTGATGCACAATTGTTGATAAATGTTGTTTGTAAATATATTTTTATATTCCTGAAGATGACATCCAAAGGATGTCAAAATATTGAATAAATGTTACAATAAATAAACATAAAGACCTAGAGCACGAATATTTATTTTATTTATTTATTTATTATTTTTTTTTATTTTTGTGGATTTTATCGTATAGTAGGAAAATTTCATCTATTAATTAGGATGAATTTGATTTGAAATATTTATCTGAGGAAATAATTAACATTTCAGAGTGACCTACACAAAATCTAGATGTGTCACCAATAGAAATTGCATGAAATTTAATAAAAAAATATAATCCCCATAATTGACCAATCTGATGGAATTAATTATAACTAAAACATTTTGATTTTGTCCAGGGATATGCAGAATATATGTAGTCACTATGTTAAAACGTTTGGCACTAATGTATCAAAATATAGGCAGTCACCGGGGCAATTAAAAATCTTGTTTATTTATTTCTGGACCATTCATTTTTTCACTTCCATTAAAAAGAACCATATTCACTAACTAGTAATGTGTTGAATTGAATCTTTTGCTGTTTATTTTGCTAACAATACATTATATATTTATAATTATATGTTACTTTTGATATCTACGATCTACAATTTGAAAAAGAACCAATTGAGCTAAAGATACTACTTTGTTTACTTATTTATGACACCCATTGTACATACATATTATTAATTTTATATTAATATATTTTTCTTTTAACTTTTCCGATAACTAAATAAAGCAAACTATTTTTTATAATATATTTTTTTTTTTTTTTTGCTAAAATCGTATATGTCCTTGTTAAATTAAATATTAAATTTTCTTTTCCGACGTTCTCCACGAAAAAAATTTAATAATTTTTTTTTCTGCTTAAAGTTTTTTAGTTTTATTTAATAAAATTTCTAGCCTCACATATGGTTAACTGATGGTCGCCTTTGAAGCTGTTTGTTAAATATTGTTTTTATTAAAAATGTTGAAAGATAAAAACTCACAATTAAATGTGAATGAATTAAACAAAAGTTTTAAAAGTGCTTAATAACAAGTTTTTATTAGGATTTTTTATAATACCAGTATTTTTTTATTTTTTTTTTCGAAAATAAAAAACACAGCCACTTCAAGTCTAGCTAAATTTAAAATGTTTCATGTAAAATTTTATCTCCTACACATTTAAAAATATAAAGCTGCTTAAGTAAATGTGTTGAAGCATAAACAGTTTTCGAAATTTTGTTGATGATAACAGCAGTTTTAAAATATATTTTTTTTTTATTTTTAATTAAATTTTAGTTCGTGCTAACATATACATACATACATACATACATACATACATACATACATACATACATACATACATACATACATACATACATACATACATACATACATACATACATACATACATACAACGTGCAAAGAAGTGATAACATTTTTGATAATTTATGTGCTGGCCTGAAATATGAATGTATTTATGAGTTTTATATATTTTGTTGTTTGTTTACTTGCAATTAGTACTGTGCCTAAGTACGTATGAGTAATATTTGTTATGATAAATTGTTGCAAATCACTCATACGCTAAATAAACAAGGAACAAATCTGTGGCCAAAAGGAAAAACTACATAACTTGAGTTATGTTGTTTTCCGTTTTTGAATTTTTAGAATTGTTGTAGTCCATTACATATTGTGTAAATTTTTTAGAGAAATCTGTCCATTACTTTAGGAGATAGTAGTAGTAAAATGTGTATAAATTAACATATCGTCCCTGCGCTGACTGAATTACCTATGTAAACATTTTGGAATTTTTTTTATTGCTGCATTTAGATCCCCTACTAATTATACATATGACCACCAAAACATTTGTCGATATCTCGACTAGTTTAGGATTTCCAAATTACCTATGTAAAACCATATATAAAATGCTCCAACAGAATTACCTATGTACATAATTTTTCATACAAGTTAATATTATTAATGTTCTTAGAGAAAATGGTAATATTAAAATTTAAACATAAAATATTTAATATTGTATACTTATGATATGCCGCCTGAAAGTGTACATCCCAAGACTAGTTACACCAAAATTAACTGACACAGACTTACGTTAACTAAAGCTTTTATGATGCGGACAGACATCATCATCTGTCTTTCAGTTTCAGATTATTATAAAGTTTATTATTTTTTTTAATAATCCGAATAGGAAAAAGCTCGTTAGATCATACTGTCAATGTCATCTGAGCGATACCTATTATATGTTGGATTTTTTTTAATCAAAAATTAAAAGTTGTGTGTAGTGTTGATCGAAAATAATATTTTTGGAGGTACTTTAAAATTGGTCCAGCTCACGAAAGTGAAATAATTGATTCCTAATATTTTGGGAATTAGTTTAAGACACATAAATCATTACACTTGCAACATTTTTTGTCTTCGCACAAATTGAGGCACTTTATTGAGTTCAGGAATTTTTAGTAAATCGTTAATTTTATCTTATTTAAAATCTTTTTTCTGAAAATTATGAAATACGGGTTCATTAATTTTTCTTTAGATATCGTTTGATACATATAACATTAATATTGGTGAATTTTCTTTTTTAATTTTTTTGAAGATTTTTCTGGGATCATCAACAAATTACCGTTTAATAGCATGTTCCAAATTTCATTTTTAAAAAAATGTATAACTTGAGATATTATTTAAACAAAATATAAATTTTATAAAAGGAAAAATAACAACATCACTTTATTGCTATATTATTCGATAACAAGTATACACATCGGTTCCAAAAATATATCTAATATTGTTTATACGAATTGCGGATATATTTATACGGAAGGTAATTTAAAATTGTATACATATGACCTTTAATTTCAATTTTAAAACTTAAAAACGGTATCCTGAAAAGTAGCAAAAATGAATTATGTAGTTTTTCCTTTTTGTCACAGAAATAATGGTATGATGGTTTTAAAAAATAAAAAACTCTAAGTTAAAGATACAGTCTCTAGAAAATTAAAAATGTAGTATGTACATATATAGCTTTTTTAAATTAATGCAAAAAAAAAAAAAATAAAATAATAAAGTTTTAATTTCTAGTAACAAATATATCTAAATTCTTTATGTTATTGGAGATACCGTTAACATTTTTACATGAATCTAACAACTTGTCTGTCATTATAACGCATCACTTCATTTTGGACATTTTAAGCGAATTTGCAAACATTGACAGAAATTTTAATAGATACAATTTCAATAAATGCATGTTAATAAACAAAAAAATATTCCTCAACCAAACCAAATGTTTCCTACCTCAACATGTCTATTGAAAATATATAACTGGAAGATATAATCCAATAATTGTATGTTTGACACAAAAAAATTTTCTCATTTCAGCTAACACAATATTGTAGGACAGCTAATCCCCCCCCATTTCTATTCTAATATGTGACACTTTGATATTTCACCTACAAAATGAAGTCAACTAAAAAAAATTTGAAAACACGAAAAACAAGGTGTTGCTTGCTAAAGGTGTCGTCGTGTAGTTTGATTTTTTTTCCAGTTTTTCCAGTTAATACACACAAAAAATAATAATGAATGTTCTAGTAAAAAAAACCACTACACGTTCAACACGTTTTAATGTAAAATTTCAAATTATCATTGGGGTGTTATGACCAGGAAAAAAATAAACATCACTGATGAGGAACAAAAAAAAAACATGGAAAAAATATAAAAGGAAAATCCTATAATATTGGGGAAATTTTACCAAAAAAAATAATAATAAATGTGTATTTAAAAACAAGCTTTAATGTGTTATATGTATGTAACTGTGTGGTCTTGTGTGTTTATTCCCTTATTTAACTTTTTAGGTGTCATTAAATGTTCTTAACAGCACACAAATTATTACGACGTGCTATAAACTTTATTTGGTTTAAAAGCCATACAATTTAAGTACAACAATTTCCTAAAAAAAATCCAAAATTTTGGCCAGAAAAATTCAGGAAAAACGAAAATCTTAAACAACAAATAATAATTGAGATTTTAATCACCACCAAACTTTTTAATTCTAATTGCCAGCGTCGTCTATGTAAAAAAAAAAAAAATATAAAATGACATGAAATTTTAAAAAGCATTTAAATTAATGATTTTACGGCGTGATATTAATTTATCATTCATAAATATGAAAAGTTAAAAGAAACGATAAGCTAGAGATTTGTATATTAATAGATAAGAAATTATTATAAATGATTTTAAATAAAATAAATGAGAATGTTACATTTAGTTTGGCCGAATTTATATACGCACCATGTGTAATTTTTTGTTCGAGCGTAATTTTAAATAAACTTATATGGGAGCTGGGTGGTGAAATGGGCGAATCCATTTTTGTATTATTTGTTGGCGTACATGTTTTTTGTAAAAGATATCGACGGGAAAGTATGAACTGTAGTTACAATGGACATCCTGTGTTTCTAGTATTCCGCCCATAAATTTATGAACCAAATACCAAAGAAGCCTTATATAAGATAAATATTTAAACAAAATTTCATATCCCTAAGTGATAAGGCAGGGCTCGTGGCTCCTTCTTTCAACAGTCACACAGACAGACAGACAGACGGACAGACGAACATAGATCGACTCAAAATCTTACGAAGACCTAGAAAATATATATAATTTATGGGATCTTAGACGGTTATTTCGACATGTTACAAACGGAATGGATGGTGGGTATAATATAGAAAAAGTAAAACAAAAATTATCACAGAAATATCAATTTTGGACTGATCATTGTGAAATTTTGTACGACGATTTGTATTTGCAAACACTTATCTGTGATGAATTTTATATAAATACAACATGTGTTTATATTCGTTTCATCCTTATTCCGTGAAATATATTTTATACAATTTATGTAATATAATGGACCGAAAGCAATATCGCAAATATAGAAAAATCAAACAAACAAAAAATCACCCACGAGAAATTACCCATTTCCTTCATCCAGTGTCCATTATAACACTTTTTAATAATGAAAATTAATAAATTATTTTATTCAATTACTGGACAAATTCAGTCATATTCAGTATGCAAATAGTTTTAGTTTTGATCTGGGTAGGATTCTGGTCTTGTTTAAAACGGTTTCCTGAACGGTCGTCCTTTGCCCGACGCAAGAATTTTCAATTCTGTCGTATTTCAAACACCGGTTTTAAAAAATTAAATACATTACCAATTTATATATATCAAAATGCCCAAAATTTCTATCTAGGAAAAACATATATCAAAAATTGTCTCTCACTGAAATCATTACTTTGTCGCACAGTGGGGTCAAACGCAAATTTTTGGGTAATAAATCTGTATCTCCTAAACTACTGGTTGGATTAAATTGAAATGTATGAAAGAGTTGCAGAGGAGGACCTAAGCTTTGAGAAAAATCATCTTGCAAACTGTGATAACACAAGAAATTCTACAGGGTGTCAAAACTGACTACCTCGAGTATGTAATAGTTTAAAAAATCGTAACTTATACAAATGAATTCCGATTTTAAAGATTTTTATATTTCTGTAAAGTGCTTGGAAAGACAATGAAAAACGAAGCTTACCCAAGTTATCTATTACAGTATAAAAAATATTTACACTTGAATTTTGAATTTTTGATTTTTAGCCTCGACTTTCTTTCGTTATTTGGGAATAAGTCCTGAGTCCTGATGAAGAAAAAAATTTTTGAAATATCTTGTAATTTACTATGTATTTCAAAATAACATGTTGAAAGAATTTTTGGATTATCTTAATACGACTAGACGTCAAAAATATTCAAAGTCAGCATTCTGAAATTGGTATGAAAAATGGCTATTTTTTAAAAAAATATAGTACAATTCTTTCCCTTTTTACTCAAAGTTCCGTTTAAGAAAAAACTTATGCATAATTCACGTTTAATTTTTCTATTTATTAGCAAGTAAAAAAAAATTAATTTATAGAATTATAAGACGTTTTTTTTGGCTGAATGGTAATGTTCATCTATACATTTGGGTTAAATGGCACGAAAATTACGTTTAATTCAGGAAAAGTTGATATCAAAATTTTTATGATCACGTTCTATTTTTTATATTTATTAATTAGTAAAAAAACGCACTTTTAGAATTCTAAAATATTTTTTTTTTTTTTTTGGCAGAATGGCAATGTCCGTCTGTCTATACATTTGGGTTAAATGGGTCGAGAATGCCACTTCCGTCACTTTTTTGTTCGAATAAGTCCACTTATTTTTAAACTCCGCTTCATTTTAAGCTGAGCTTTTAATGTTTAATGCTTTTAATGTGTATAATGTTTATTTTTTACTAGATCCCAATATCTTTCAATTGCTCGAAATTCCGGACAATTTGATGGATTAGCATCTTTTGGTACAAACACTAACAATTTCTTTATTATCACTCCATTGTTTTGTTGTAATGAGTTAATGGATCCATTTTTTATGAATAAAGTGCTTCTTTTTCCGCATATGCATATGGCTTCCCAAAGCAAAAACATTCTTGGGAATTTTGATTTCTTTGATTTTTCTGCAATATGCCCTCTAGCATCTGCAACATAGAATTCCTGGCTAGAAAGTTGAAAAAAGTATATTATACCCTGATCATAATTATGGAAAAATTCGTCTGAAGAACATTCACGTTATTTTTTTAACTTCAAATTTTTGTTTTGGGTTTCTCTTTGGATTTTTTTGTACTTTATACGTGTTCAGGCTAGATTTCCTTTCAACTTTTCCATTAAAGTTCAAAGCAGTATGCTTTTTGTGGCACTTTTCTTCCTGAGATGAGGGTAATTTCTCTGAAAATCCTTTCTATTTTGTCTGAGTTCTACAGCCTGAAGATACTATTTTTCTTCCACTACCAGATTTCCATTCAGTAACCATGACTTCTTTGCATAATATTATGAACCAAGAAACTGTATTTTTTGACACAACTGGCTTCCTAGCAATTGTTTTACATGACCGATGTAAGATTTCATGAAAAATTTCTATTATGTGTTTTGGTGTTTTTTGTTCAATATTCATTTTAAGAAAAACTAGTTTCGCTATAACTATGAAACTTAGCATGTATCTAGTGAGCATAACGACAAATGTAAACCAGTTAATAGGATTACATATTTAATTTTCACCACATCAAAAGTTATAAGCCCTAGTGCATGCACGGATTTTTTCGTGCGCAGTCCTTAATAGATAATTTTTGCAAACTTTCCAATTCAAAATCGTTTAGCTTTTGACTCAATAAAGATAACGACTCAAATTTTTCATTGTTCGATATTATGAAAGCAAATCATAATAACATAATGTTTATCTTTAATATAAATATATTACAATTTAATTAAAGTTTTAGATGAAATTAAAATGCAGTATTTATTTTATGGTTAAAAATTCCAAATATAGAAATTAAAACTTTTAAATAAAAATAAAACAAATCTTTATTTTAAAAATTATTTTACGTATGTTTTGTATACTTGTACACATTTTCATTTATTTAGATGATGATAAAAAACCAATTTAATTCCTTTTGGAATTTCTGTAAACACCTAATTTAAAAGTCTTTAATTCTAATGACTTTTCCATCCCTCTATTACCAATAGAATACTTATTACTTCTTTTTCAATTTTCCCTCAACAAATATCTTGAAAGCAATTTTAAGCTTAAAACTTGACTAGCAGTCACTTACTTTTTTCTCTCTCTCTCTCTTTTATTCTAATTGTACAAGAATTGTTCTTTAGTGCTAACAAAATGTATTTTGTTTTATTTTTGTCCTCAGGGGAATTCTAATGGTTCTAATGCTTTTTTTTTTTATTTTTTCTAAAATTTTAGACGTGCTACTTTTTGTACAACAACTACAATTTACTTACTTTTTTGTATACATTTGTATGTTTCTAGTAAAACTACTTAAAACAACATTTAATAGTTTCCAAAAAAAGTAAAATAAAATATAGTTCTTCACACGTTAAAATGTGTGAATTTAAGTATGTGTGTTATTTTTCTTTGTATAAAAGTGTGTGTCAAGTTATTTGAAGTGAAAAAAGAAAGAAAAAAAATAAAATAACGTGATGAACCCCTTTAAAATGTCATCAGACTTGTTTCATTTTAAAAACATTTATATAAAGTACTTTAGCTCATTTTTTTTATATTATTTTTTTTAGTTAGTCCAACTATGATTACGCAGTATATTTAAAGGGGAATTTTTGCTGTATAAATGGAAAATAATTTGTATTTTATTGTTTTCTTTATTTTTAATTAATGAACCAAATAATTGTTGAATTCAAGTTATTATAGCATTAACTTTTTTTAAACAACTGATAGCTGTGAAGTGTTATATTGTTTTACAAATAATTTAGCAGTTAAAAAAAAAAAAAAAAATAAATAAATTAAATTTCAAAGACTACAATGTTATTTTATATTTTTAACAATAATTGGGTCTTCATTTGTAATTTTAGAATTTTTACTTTAATTTAGTCTATATTTGCTTACAAGGGCTAAACGTTTTATTTTCGTTACTATGTATATGTATTTGAAATCGGTATGTACATAAAAAATATTTATTTAAAATTGTTTACAATTTTCCCATATTATTATACCCTTCACCACAGGTGTAAAGGGTATATAAGTTTGTCATTCCATTTGTAATTTCTACAATATTCATCTAAGACCCCAAAAAGTATATATATATTGGATCCTTATTGATAGGGGAGTCGATATAAAGATGTCCGTCTGTCTGTTGAAATCAGTTTTTTGAAAGCTTCAGTTATCGGATATATAAGTTTTATATATCAAATTGTAGGAAAAATCCCATGTAAGAACGCTAATAAAAATGAGCAAAATCGGTTGATAAATAACTGAGATATTGGCAAAAAACCGAAGATACTCCCAAAAATCGTATTTGTTGTCGGCTTTTCTAGGTTCCTATACAAGCTAGCGACTTCGTTTCTTCAAATTTTTTTTCTAAAAAAAAAAATCTGTATATATGTATGTACATACATACATTTATTTTTTTAAAGAAAGGCTTGCTATAATTGTTTATTATTGTTGTTGGTTATATATGTATAAGTTTGTCATTCAAATACATGTATGTATATATGTATAATTCAGGGATGTTAAAATTGATAGTATTGTACTTTTTACAACATCCACGTCAATGTTGGTGAAGGGTATCAAAGAATCTTTTTTCAATTTCATTTTATTCTACATTATTATTTTGAAATTTAGTTTTTTTTTAATGTTACAAAATTTTTTTGTGCGTTATTTGATTTATTTGCTAATTTGAAATATATTACAATTATTACAACTCTAGCAACTCAGTGACATTTTAATTATATTGAACATTTTATGCTCTTAAATATTAGTTTATTCTAGGCATTACATCGTTTCCAGAAAAATATAAAATTTTATTAATAAAGTTATTCCAAAAGCAGATTGTATCTATTTGTATTCAAATAATTCAATATGTTTATTTTGGTATTATTAATTAGCTTTACAAAATTATTTCAATTCAGGAAGTAACCGCATTATTTTTCAGGGTTTTTTTCATTTGGAAACTCTAATATTCATTCACACGTTAGTGGAAGTAAAACTTGAAAATATCTCAATATTACGATAGGTCTTATGACGGCGTTGCCTAATCCGTTCCCCAAAAGCAATAAAGTTTTCTAGAAAGGGGACAGTTTTTGGAAGTCCTCCACAAATTTCGTTCAAGATCCAATTGCGTCCAATATTGAATTCCTTACATCAGTGATATAAGGTGTACATTAGACTGTAGCGAGGATAGCCTTTTTCGAGACTTCGATGTAGGAAGATCTCTTAAACGATTCATAAAAATTTACTTAATACGAAAAAATGATTTAAAAAATTTTGAAAATTGGTCTTTAGTTCCCTACCAGCGATTGAAAAATCAAGGGTCCCATACATTTTGGTCAAACAAAGTTTAGATCTCTTAACCGAAATGGGATTCAAAAAATTCGTAATTTTATGCTGGTTATGGAAAAAATATTTAAACAATTTTTCCCATGGGATTTTGTTTCGCTAGAAGATTTTTTAAGGCTTTTTGATGAACAATTTTTTGGAAAAATTTGGAAAATTATATATTATCTTACTACAATGCAAATTTTTAATATTTTAGTCTTAAAGGGAACAAAATTATACAATTCTTATCCATTTTTTAAGAAAAATATTGAACAAATTTTTTGCATGCTGTACTAAATGACGGTTTATGGTCCAAAATTTTTTGCAAAAATTTTTTAAAATATATATATTTTTTTTTAATTGGCTAAAAATTACGAATTTTTTCATATCTATTTCAAGACAAAACTCCACACTATTTTTGGGAAAAATGTTCTAGACCAGTGAATTTTTTATATTTTTTATATTTTTCCCATATTAAGCTAATTTTAACGCATAGTTTGAGGGGTCTTCCTACAAAATTTTTTTCTACGGGACAATCTAGTTTTAGTTTTTGTTTTTTTTCTTTCACTTTTGTTTTTACAACATGCATCAAAAAGTAAAATAAAATATGATCCAAATTCAGAAAAGTTTGCTTTAGCGAACACAGGGATTGAAATACGCAAGGATTGAAAATATTTGCTCTGAAACTGTTTTAATCCAAACTTGAATCCTAACAAGCCCAAAGTTAAAAATATTATCATTATGAATATGGCTGATTTTAACCAGAAATTTTATCATACAATGGATTAATTTTCATAACACAAAGTGTTATAATCGACATTAGATGATTGATATTTTTCGTAGATTTTTAGGCATTTTCACTTTTTTGGATAAAATGTCAATATTTTTGTGTCAATTTTTCATTTGGACAATTTTGTTTTAGGTAATTTTGCTGGCAGCCATATACATATGTACTTTTCAGTAACTTGTTTACAATGTAACAGACAAAACAAACAAGATATAAATCTGCATACTGTGCTTACCGACGCACAGTGTCACATTTATCCAAATTAGAACGACAAAAATACGAAAATAAAACCTTATTAATTGAAGTAATTCTTTTCGCATTTATTAGTAAACATATCATATATTATGGAAAAAATACTTAAAGTATTGGAAAGTGTCTATAGCGCGAATTAAGGATTTTCAAAGTTGCAACTTTTAAAAATATTTTAATTTTATTTACTTAATTCTGTAAAGAAGTATGTTAACTTTAACTTCAGATATCTCAGTAAATACTGCAGATATTGATATGGTTTTATTAGCAATTTTCTAAGAATTATTTAAACATTTTAAGGTAATGGCTGAAAAATTGTTATGCAAATGTTACACTAAGATTGGTGTGATTAGATCTTGCAACGCCTACTTTTAAAATATTCTTTATTTTAATATATTTTACAAAAATAAATCCAAAATTCTTACAAATAAAGTAATTTTTTTAGTATGGGAGTGGCAGTGATTTTTCCCGCCCATTTTTACTGGGAATGTTAACGGCCTTATCTACTAACAGAATATACAATTTCAGACCAATATCTCCAAAACTGTCAAATGTGACACTGTGCGACGGTTAGCTAGAGTAGTAAAACAACATTGTAATAATGTAGAAAACAATAAATATAAGAAAAAGCTTTTGTAAAGTTATTTCAACTTAATACTTAAGAATTCAGAATATGTAAAGTGATGAAGTTACGTATTCTAATTCTTCAAAAGTGTGAGTTAAATGAAAGATCTTTACGATTAGCACTAAAGGCACAAATGGATGCTGACGAAGATCGTAGCGGATCAGAAAATGCATTCCATTCTGCTAGTGTCTAATAAATCTTTTTCTGTATTCTGAGAAATTATTACAATAATGAACTTGAGCCTGAATAAATATTCAAAAATTATTATGTACCTCTACCCTCAATAGTTGATTAAAGATAACTGGTTCATTATTATTTATGTAATCGACATAAAATAATTGTACAAAACAAAGAATACAAAGAATGTATGGCTTGTCAAGAGAACCCTAACTTTAAGATTGTGTTAGTAAAATTTTCTTATATGCTGGAACCACTTTTACCGCCAGTGTGGGGATTTGTCCCCAAATCGGGAATAACAAATTTCAGATTTTCGGACAGATTTTCGTGGGAGAGATTTGGGGATTTTCGTAAAATATGGGGATTTTATTATATATTATAGAAGAAAAATAAATTTAATTAAATTTACCATTTAGAGAATTTTTTTTATTTTGTATACAAATTTAGATACATTTTATTTTTATAGAAAAATTTCTGTAGATTTTTTTATATGAAATTTTTAATAAATTTTCCTTTTATTCGATTATTTTTCTTTTTATAAAAAATTTTCAATAAATTTTGTATATATCGGAATTTTTTTATAAATCCTTTTATATGAAAATTTTCACTAAAATTTATTTCATTGAAAATGTCTGATAAGTTTTATTTATATAAAAAAAGTTTTTATAAAATTTCAATAAATTTTCTTTTTATTTGAAATTTTGAAAAACATTTTTTGGTTGGTAATTTTGAATAAAATTTATTTCTATGGAAAGTTTCGTTAAATTTTTCTCTTTTTAAATTTTCTGTAAAAATTAAAAAAAAAAAAAATTCTATAAAAATATTTAAAAAATGAGGATTTTTTCGAGTTTAATATTGGGGATATAAGGCAACATTTTCGTGGCAACACTGTTCACCACACATCATAAGCACACATAGTGGTAAAAAAGAGTATTAAAAAATTATTAATTAATCACATTATATTCGTAGATTTTAATAAATTTTCACCGTTTGATGCGGATTACATCCTCCAACTTAAATATATATAAATCAATTTAATTGAATATTTTAGAGAATTTGTATATTTTGGAAATAGTGTTATAAATATAATATTACATATTTTAAATAATGTCTATAGTATTCTATAAACAATTTATTTTATTTATCTTTTTTTTTGTCACTTAATTTGAGTTTAGTTTTAATTAGAGTGTAAAATAAAGTAAAAACAAACTTATATAATAAGTATGTATGAATGTAGTAATTAGTATTTAATATAATTTATAAACAGTTATTTTAAACTTTTTAGTAATTTTTGTATTTTTCCTATATGTAAAAGTAACAATTTC
This sequence comes from Protophormia terraenovae, assembly GCA_951394005.1. Lineage (NCBI taxonomy): Eukaryota > Metazoa > Arthropoda > Insecta > Diptera > Calliphoridae > Protophormia > Protophormia terraenovae. The sequence goes on along the minus strand of OX596073.1, from coordinate 160,888,103 downwards.
CAAAAAGTTAATATACATAAAAAGTAGTATAAACGCACACTTTTATTTATTTACTAATTACGAAATTAGTTCGATTTTAAAATTTTTGTGGCAACAACTATTTATTACTATTTACTATGATGGGTTACATGTAGGGAACTCAGTTTCCCGGACTTTTTGATTTCTCCGGATAGCGGGAACAATATTGCAATTCCAATCACGGTTTAAAAACTATAACTTTTCGTAATCCTTCAAAAACAAAAAAATAAAAAAATATTTGGACTGGATGGAATTCCGCATGCTAAACTCGAATCTGCTTTCAGTTTTTTTCCATCATTTTTCCGTGGCTAATATTGTGCCTTAAAAAGTCCTATTACTCCAGTATATTTCACTATAACTCGAGAACGGTATGCACGATTTATATAAATAATACACCAAAATATGCGGAATAAAATTAGCTTTATATTTTTATCCGATCAATAGTTTTGAAGATATTTCGAAATAAGTGTCCGAAAAAATTTTTTTCATGCTAAATTCAAGATTTCTTTTTTTTTTTTTTTTACTAAAACTACTTTCTGAAAGTGAAATCATCAAAAATGTTTCAGTTTATCATCTTTATCTCAAAGCTGGTAAAACTACGAGTAAATAAAGCTACGTATCATAAAAATTGATGCACAAATCCTGTTTGGATTTACAGTTAAGTTGGGATACCCATGCATGCCTAGAGTTAAGTGGAAATACACTAGTGGGCAAAAAAAAAAAAATTTGTTTGGTTCGCCTTAAATTAAAAAAAAAAAATAGATGAATTAGATGGAATTTCACGTGCTAAACAAGAATCAGCTTCTACTGTTTTTCTATCACGTTCTGATTCTTTTCTTTTTTATGGGCATGACTACCATGACCCCGCTTTAGGCAGTCACACTTGTATTACTCGAGAACGGTTACTCCAAATCAGATTAATTAAACTCCAGTAGATAGCGATTTAAATTATCTTTGAGTCGAATTTACATAATTTTTTGTTCAGTTAATATTTCAGTAGTTATTCGGTAATTATTATCAAAAAAAATTTAAATGCTGAAAATTTTGATCCATAACTCTGAAATTCTTTAATTAATAAAAAATTATGTTAACAAACCAAGAAGACAATTTTCGTATGCATCTTGCTGTATCATTTATCAAAATCGTGTAAACGGTTCCTGAGTTATAGTCCAAATTGTACAAACCATTCTCGAGTTTTAAAGTCCGACCGCTGAATAAGGTGATGATATTAGTCATGCCCATAAAAAAAAAATCAGCACATGAGAGAAAAAAAGTGATTGTCTAAAAAAGTTCTTGTCTAACTCGTCAAAATCCACCTACTCCACCTATTTTTGTTTCAAGAGGAGGATTCTTTTGTCGACCAGTGTTATTAGAACAACTTAGACTCAAAAAGGATATAAATATTTTTTTACCAAATTTAAAATTGATTTTAACGTAATATGTTTTATTTGCAAAGAATTTATTTCTATGATTGTAAAATAAAAATTTTGGATTTTTTTATTTTTATTTTTTCCTTTAACAGGCTTAATATCTCCGTAACTGTTAATTGTATAAAAAAGTAATGTAAGAATAATTAGACAAATTGTCTTTTAATTATAATTTTTTAACATATTTGTTTTTATAAAATAGTAGGCTTATTATTTATTAATACCGTGTATCCAAATTGTGAGATATCTCGTGCCGGAGAATGTAAGATATTTAATTGAATTAATGCCAATTATAATATGTAAAAACTTGTTAACGACATTGTTGTTAGTATATGGTTCCCAGCTGGATTTTTAGCTTATTTTTATTTCTTTTTAATAAAAAAATACTAAAATAGGTATACAATTTTTTGTTGAAATGCGTACAGTTTTTTTTCTTTTAAGTGCCTTTAAATTTCCCCGGAATTCCGGATAAAATTCACGGTAAAGCGAGACATGAAAAATTACTAATTTCCCGGGAATCTTAATGAATCTTAAAATTAAAATAATATAAGCAGCATAAGAAAAACGTTTTCACTTTCTTCTTATCAAAAAAAAAAAAAAAAAATAAATAAAATAAATAAATAAAAAAATAATAAAAAAAAAATCCTTTAAATATTAAGTTTTTGACCTTGTTTTCCTGATGTAAAAAAAAACTAATTTTAAGCTTTACATAATTTATATTTCGAAAATTTAGTTTAAAGAAATATTTTTATGAAAAAGTATTTGTTAATCATCTTTATTTGTAAATGGTTTTTATCAGCATTTGAAAAAAGTAAAAATCTTTTTATACTTGAAGCTTAAGTTTGCATTCAAGTTGTGTCACCTAGAATTTTTGTTTTTATTCTAAATTCTTTTCTTTTTCTTTTCTTTTATTTTACTTGTTTTGGTCTTTATTTCAAATAAATGGTATTTTTATTTTATTATATAGATAGCAAACAAAACAGCAGTCAAAATTCATTTTTTTTTTTTTTTTGAAGATGTCATTGCTTTTGAGCAGCAGATTAGAGTGTTGGGTGGCTTTTTGAATCTTTAAGAGTGCGTTTTTTGTGTTCTTAATAGAAACAAAAATTGGCTTTGTTTTAAAAAACCACTTTAAGTTTTTTATAGTATTTTCAGCAACCCTTTTTTTAGTCGGCATCTGTTAAATTTTTTAAAAACTTATCGGTTTGAGTGCAGAAGATATGAGAAAAATTAAGGCGAACTAAAGCATGTAAACGAAAAAAATTTTACATTTTCAAATTTAAATAATAAGTACCTATATAGGGTAGGTCAAAAATTTTATATTTTTATGAAACTAGAGACTCCAAAGAATACTAATATGCTTATTATTTTTGCTTAAAATTATCAGTCGCTGAATATATATATATATAAATTGCAAAAATTCAGAAAAAATGTTTGAACTCGTTTTCCACACCATATCTTAAGAACTTTGGTAAAGGTTCAAAATTTTTTTACATTTTACACGTTTTTTTTGACACTATGTCAGCGATGGATGTAAAATTTTTTAACTGGTTTTGATCCTTGTTAATTTTTTATAACACCCATATTCAGTGTTTTTTACGGTTTTTTATTATAACCTTTTTCCCGATTCACTTTTCGATTCGAAATTATCATTGTTAAAGTAGGATTTTTTTGACTTGAAGTTGGTTGATGAAGTGTTTAAAAAATTTTGCTGAAAAAATTATTTTGTGTTATTTTCCAATTTTTAAGAATATGAATTAACAGTTTGGATTTAATAAAAAAGTATTACATATTTTAAATCTTCGGACTTCGCAAATTCAGAAAAGTATTCGATCTATATCATATTGCTTATAGCGGCTGAAATATTTACGTTTAAAAAAAAAATTTTCGTTTACACATTTTTTTAAGAAATTTGTCCAAAAATTTTTTTCTGATTTTTTGCAATTTTTAAGCTATTTCGTTGACTGATATCTCGAAACTCAAAAGGTAAATGTTTATATATTCTCAAGACTTTACAGAATCAGAAACCTTTTAGCATTTTCCCATACTATATACTGTGGCTTAAATATATGCAAATGAAAATGTAAAAAAATTTTCGTTTACATGCTTTATCACCTTAAAGAATTTAATTTAGGCCATAAATAAAACCCTTGGTTTTAATGCTTAACTTTAATAACCCAGCAATTTATTTAGTGGCAATTAACCCGCTTTCAGATAGTAAGGTACATTGGTGTACAGTCACCTGCCGCTCTTCATCGGACTCTATGATAAATGGGAAGAATATGAAAAGAAGATAATCAACAATTTTAACTGTAAACAGTAACAAAAGTTATACTTTGTAGCCGTTGACGTGATAGTGGATGTAAAAAAGGGTCACCTCGTAGTCGTGGAAGTGCTTGTTGGTACCCTTATGTAGTCGGTTAGGTAACTTGTAGGCAAAAGCCACCACAGACTACTGGGAACAAACACAAATAGTCCTGTTGTCTTGTCTGTTTATAATTTAAGCCAGAAAACATTGCCTACTTTTGGAAAAGCTTAAGGTGAAATGTCTTTTGTCTGCATTTTGAAGAGCAATGTGTGTGTGTGTCTAGAAAGTCTAAAAATTGAATTCAAAGAAAGTAAGAACCAAGAAAAAATTGTCAGACAAAAAAATCCAGGGTGGTTTCATACAATTTAATTTTGCACTTACATAGAAACATTTTCAGAAATAAGATAAAATATCAAATTTTTTTTAAATATAAAAACATTTTGATTTCGGCCGTTTAAAATATGTATATGTACTATAATTTCACCATTTCTTAAATCTAGATTTACCAATTTTCATTTTCTAAAATAATAATTATAAATAAAACAATCTGTAGAGTACAAATATGTTTTAAATAAATCTGTAACTTCTGATCAGCTGGTTGGATTTTTGTGTAATTTGGTGTAGTCGTAGCAGAGGAGTGTACAATGTTAAGTTTGGAAGGGGGCCTAACAGACACTCAGGGGCGGAGCTAAAAATTTAAAAAAAATTTAAGATTTAAAAATAAAAGCATCAAGCTCTACAAAAAAATCCAACAAAACGAAAAAATTCGCATGTACTCAATTTTGCACTTAAGGGTTTTTAATATATTTTTTTACAACAATAAAAATATTTTAATATAATATAGTGTAGTTTATAGATAATGGTCAGTAGATTATTATACTATTTTTAGAATTTTTAATATACCTTTAAAATCTGGAGCTATATCCGAAGGACCGCTTTTTCGGACTTCGCGGTTTAAAATTTTATATCTAGAATACCAGTTGACCAAATAAAATTTTTGAAACTGTGTTAGAAAGAAAAGAAATTATCCTTTTTCAAAATTATATATTCATTTAAACGAACAGCAAAACTATCTTGAATATTTAAGACACAAATTCAGTTTTTGAATTTTTTCTTCTATTATTTTGAATTTATATCTATTTTTGACCCACACTTTATTAAAAGATATACTTTTTTTAAAACATAATCTAATTCTATACTTCATTTGTAAAACAAAAAGTTATCGCTTGATAAAATCGTACACATTTTAACACTTCACAGGATCTACAATTCTCATCTGATTCTCATCTGAATTTAAATATTCATTTTCTATTTTCCTTCATGAATTAATCACTAACAACTATTAAATTACACTAACAATAAATACAATTTTCTTTCTTTCTTTTATCTTTTTTTCAATTTCAATTACAATTTTAAGTTCTTCCTAAAAGCTTAAAGGTAATTTAAGTTTCTTAAATCGCATGAAACCGGTCAAATATTGAAGATCTCTTTCCCATTAAACAATTTATCCTTCGACTTAAAACTTAACAGTTTAATTCTTTTACCAGTTTATTTATTATTTACTATATAAAAAGGTAAAAAAAAAACAAAATACATACAAGAGTTAATACAACACAAACATGAACCAGCTAACACTTACACGCAGACACACACATACACATATGTGCCATTTAATAAAGACTAACGAACATATTTTTAAACACACACATTTGACACATGTATTTAAGTAGAAAAAAAAAAAATAGAAGCAAGAAGAGAGATAAAGAATCTCTTGAATTTCCCATAAAGAAAGCATAAAGCCAGACATTAAATAAAAAATGAGTAAAAGGAAAATAGAGGAAGAAAAAAAGCCATAAAAATGCATTTTATATCTATCTTTATATGTATGTAGTTTCTTTATGTGTTCTCTTTTCTTCTACCACACTTTTTCCTTTTTTGGTTTTTTCTTAAGCTTAAAAATATTTTGCACTTTCTTTTTATACCCTACATCACCATAAGGGGGTATTATGCGTTTGTGCTGATGTTTGTAACGCACATAAAAAATAATCCCCACCTTGTGAACAAAGTACAGGTGGCAATTTTAAAGTTATCTTGATGAAATTTGGCACAAATAATTATTTTGACACAAGGACAAAGCCTATTGAAATTGATGATGATCGGTCCATTATTTCACCTAGCCCCCATACAAATGTCCTCCAGGAATAGGGGTTTAACGATCATAAATACCTTGACCATAGCTGCTTGACCATAAATCCCCTCTTCCGAAAAACACTCTAACGTGCATAAATCCTATACGAATGATAGTATCAAGTTAATATTCGACACAAATAAGTTTTATATAAGTAGAAAAAACATTGCCAATATTTATGAGATCGATCCATTTACCATAACTCCCATATAAACCCATTCCCGGGAATAGCCCTAAAGTGCATAGAATCATATAGATGTTAGTGTCAATGCATTGTTCTGTATTTGTATAATTTATTTCACATTTAGTAAAAGTGTTGCTCTACAATTGGCCACAGGTATTATTTTTAGCTCATACACAATGGTGTAGGGTATCATATGGTCGGTCTTGACCGACTATATTTTCTCTCTCGTTTTTTTTTTTTTTTTTTAATGCATATTATTTATAAGTACCCAGATTCATTCTTTTTAGTTGGGTGCAATTTTCGTTGTGTACTGTACAAATATTTATGTATGTCTCTCTGTCTGTCTTTATGTATGTTTGTTTAAGAGTGTTTTGCTTTTGAATATGGTGCCGCTGACCGTTAGCATTTTATAGTAATAGCCATTGTACATATTATGTCTTTTTGGTCTTCCTTGTTTAATGAAAAACTACATCGATTTTGTGGCCACATATAACTGTATTTTACACGCAGCAATTATTATGTTTTATATTTTTTCTTCTGTTTCTGTTTCTTTTTTTATTTTTTATTTTTACGTTAAAATTGTATTTTATTTTTATTTTTTTTTTTTATTTTTCACCAAATAATTGCAAGTGTGTGTAATTTGTAAACGAGTATGTGCTATCAATTTAAAAATAATCTTTATATTGTGAAGCAAAAAAAGTAGTTACCTAAATTGAACATTTTTCCATATGCACTATGGGCTTTCTAAGACATCTAAAATACGTAACTGAAATTGAAAATGGTAACTAATGATGATTTATCGTGAGAAATAGAGTAAATTCAAAAAAGTGGATTTAAATCTTAGTACTCTAGTGGAGGATGTACCGGTTCAAAACTAGTCACGTGACAGGTTCTCAGGGCTAGTGATTTTTATTATTTTTTCTTTTATTTTTATTAAATTATATTTATTTTGTAATTTTCTGTTATATACTTTTATAGTCTCAACCACAGATTATTATTTATGAGCAATATAATAAAAATCATAATTAAAAAAAATTTTTAAGCAAAATGAAAAACAGTAATTGTTTTTTTTTTTTTTTTTTTTTTTTTAATCAATAATAATAATCGTTATTTTTTAAGCCAAAAATAAAAATCGAAATACTATGGTCAATTGTGAACCGATCTTCATGAAATTCGGCACACAGATTTAAACTTATATGGAACTTACATGTGTAAAAATTCTTGCTACATTTAAGGGATTTATGATCGTTAAACCCTTCGTTCTTAGACTTAAGAAACCTGTGTGCAAAATTTCAAATTTAATATGTGTTCAAAATTATGACCTGTATTTTGATTACAAGGTTTTTTACATGGACAGACATCATAATTTAATTATTATTTTTAAATTTTTATTTTTGGGTTAAAATATAACGATAATTTTTCATTTCTATTGTTCGAATTAAAAAAAAAAAAATTTTAAGCAAAATGAAAAACAGTAATTGTTTTTTTTTTTTTTTAATCAATAATAATAATCGTTATTTTTTAAGCCAAAAATAAAAATCGAAAAATAAGTAAAAAATAAAAAATAAAAAAAAAAAAAAAAAAAAACAAAATAATAATCATTATAATTTAATTAAAGCAAAAGATTAAACTCAAAAATAATTTTTATTTGTAAAATAAATTTTTTTGTATATTTGAATAGGAACAAAGTATATAAAATAGTCCGACTCTCTTTTCGTAATATTTATCTCCCTCAAATACGGGTATCGTGTGAATTGTGAGAAAACTAATACAAACAAAAAACATAGAAATTTTACCTCCAAATATTTGAATTATTAAGGATTTCTAAATCTTTTTACATAATCGCACAACATTTTATAATTTTTTGGAAAACTATTTGAAATTAAGTGCAATTAGTACAATAATAGGGTAATCGATTATTCGACGTTTTGGAGAAACTAGTTTTCGATTAGTTCGAATAGTTGGTATTTTAAAAAAACCGGTTGTACTTTTTTAAATTCAGAAAAACCGGTTAATCGGTTTTTTGCAGAAGTTAATATTTCTATCAAAAGAATTAATTTCTTAAAGAAAAATCAAAAGATCTTATAATGTTCAAGTTAAAATATATTACACATAATTATTTATGGAAATAACTATATTAACCCAATAAGAACGAGAAAGAAATAGTCGGTCAATCCTGACAATACCCTACTCAATTGTGTACACCGTGGAATTGTGAACCAATACTATGGTCAATTATGAACCGATCTTCATGAAATTCGGCACACAGATTTAAATTTATATGGAACTTACATGTGTAAAAATTCTTGCTACATTTAAGTGATTTATGATCGTTAAACCCTTCGTTCTTAGACTTAAGAAACCTGTGTGCAAAATTTCAAATTTAATATGTGTTCAAAATTATGACCTGTATTTTGATTACAAGGTTTTTTACATGGACAGACATACAGACGGACGAACATCGTCAAATCGACTTAAAGCCGATTGGTACAAATTAAGGTGGGTCTTAAACCAATATTTTTGGGTGTTACAAACATCAGCACAAACGCATAATATAATATAAAAATTCTAAGAAAATAATCATCAAAACTGATATTTTTCTTTTACTTAACACAAACAGAAACAATGGGTTAATATGAAAAAATGCCAGAATCAATTTTAATGAAACTTTTTTTAAAACAAAATCTTTGAAAAATGAAGAAAATATTGAATCAAAAAAAGACTTAAACATTAAAATTTGGTGTAAAAATATTACAGATGTTACAATAGAAATATTTATCACTAATTTAATTTACATTTTAATATTACAGAATTAATTTCGATTTAACCTTAAACTATATTTCTAAAACATTAGAAATAATACTTTAAAAAAATATTCATAAATTTCGATTCAAATATCCGTATTTAGTACATGTTTTTTGAAATAAAAAGCTATTTTTAAAACCGGTTTTTTTCTGTTAAAAAAAAAAAAAAGGTCTATTCGTCCTTTCAATCGAAAAATGAACATTTTGAAAAAACCGACAGCACATTGACAAAAAAAAACCGGTTGAAAAACCGTATCGATCACCCTACACAATACATATAATACTTTTTTTTTAATTTTTGACAATTTATTTTGAAATTAAAAAAAAATGTTGAATAAAAATGTAGTTACATAAAAATAATGTGAATGTTAACTAAGACCATACGATTATTGTTTTTTTTTTTTTTTTTTTGTTTTTTCCCACATTTGGTTCCCTTCGTTTGCAATATTGTTGCAGTTTTATGCCAATTTTTATTTATTTTATTTATCATTTTTTTTTGTGGAATTAAATAAATATCTTTTAAATAAAAACCAACACAGTCATATGAATATAACAGATAGGAATAATTGCATGGGTTTGTTTGAAATTTTCCTATACACATACAAAGCTACTCATACATATGGTTACCTGAACAGCATAAATGCTCAATTAATATTTGATATTAATTTTGTAATTATAAAATAATTATATTAAATTCTACATACATTTTGTAACAATTTTACATTTTTCATTTAATGCACTTAAATTTTAATTTTTTAGTTCGGGTAAAATGTTTACTTTATTAGTTCGGCACTTATACATTTTAAGGAACGTCATCAATTTAAAAACCCTATGTGTTTCAATGTTTTTCTTGATACCTTAGTGTTTGTGTGTCTGCTAGAGAGAGAGAGAGAGAGAAAAAAAAACGGGTTCACATTTACAATTTGTCACGCTTAAAATTACATTTACAATATAACAATTTACAATTTACATTAAAACTTTTTCTGCATATTTTTTTATTTGCACATGGAATTTGTTGTAATACAAATTGTGGAAAAAACATTAAATTGCAAGCAAATAATTTCTTTATTTCATTTATTTTAACTGCCAAATATGTAGTTCAAAAGAAACCAAAGTAAAACATAATAAAAAAAAATAAATTGCAAAAAAAAAAAAAAAAAAATACAGGAATTATTTTTCATTTATTTAATAGTTCAGATGAAAAATTGTAGAAAATGGTAAAATAGTACTTTTTGTAATTTTTAAACGACATTTACAGAATCTATTGATTTGGCAATTAACTTGAAACGTTTCTCGAATATATACATATTTATATAATTAAAGAAAATTTGCCATTTGAATTTCTTAAATTTTAAGAAAAACTTTTTATAGTTCTGATTAAATACCAAAAAAACTGAACATTTTGCTTAGAGGAAATACCCTAAAACTAGTTAGAAAATAACAAAAACTTTATTCGTCATTTAGATTTGATGTTATTTAAACACATAATTTTGTGCTCCATTTTGTAACTGTGAATGGAACATGGATCTTTAGAATAACGATTTCGATGAAATTTTACACAGTGATAGCTGAAGTGTGGGTGAGCTAAAGTTTCGAGTTTGCGTCATATAAACCTACTGGGGCTGGGTCCACATGGTTCCAAAGTTGGGAACCTCAGGTATGAACATTTTTAAAAACAATCCCGATTTGTTATATCTGAATCGATTTCAAATATTTTTACATGAACGGATTCTACTGGAAGAGATCTACAAAAAAACATCTTATCTCATTTAATTTACGAGATATTCGGCTTCAAAGATAAAAATTATTACATTTTGACCAAAGTAGGTGAAGATTTTTCATTTTAGCGGGTCCAAACTTCACTCGATTTTCTGGAAATATTTTATTTTTTTATTTTATTAACAACAATTAACAAAATTGTGTAAAGAAAAAAAATCGTACAAATGGTTTTTGAGTTATAGTCTAAAATGGACAAGCCATTCTCGACTTTTATAGTGTGACCGCTGAATAAAGTGATGATATTAGTCATGTCCTTACAAAAAAAATCTGTACGTAATAGAAAAAAATTAATGCAGATTCTTCTTAAGCTCATCAAATTCCATCTAGTCCATTTATTTTTCTTTAAAGAAGTATGATGTTTTTAGTCCGCATTTTTTAGTGTATCATTAATGTCAATCGTACATACCGTTCTTAAGTTATGGTGAAATATACTATGGACAAAATATTAAACATGTCCATAAAAAAATTCAGACCTGATGTAAATAAACTGAAAGCAATTTCGTGTTAAGCACATAAAAATGGACCAAGTCCAACTATTCGTCTTTGGTGGAGGATTTTTCGACCAGTGTAATTTTGTTCTTTTACTAACTGGTTAAAAATTTTACAAAATCGGATAAATCAGAAAAAATCCCCAAAAGCTCCGCTTCTGAGGAGTATGTGGGATTTCCCTTCCAAACTTAAAATTATACACTCATCTACTACGACTTAAAATTCAATGTAAAACCAACCAGCCAATTAAAAGATATAGATTTATTTCCAAATAATTTCGTTGCTGACCCACTGTGCGATCATAACTACTTTCAATACGCATCGTCCTTAAACGAAAAAAATTTAAAATCTTACTTGACAAATTTCACTGAAATATCTTTAAAATTGCGCGATCTAAACTTTGCGCTTGAAATTTATGGACAACCAGACAGGCGGACAGACGTCGTTAACTCATTAAGGGTGGAATTTTTTTCAACATTTATATGGAGTAGAGTATAATAATTTACATAATAAAATGCTTATATACAAAAACACTTGGTTACTCAAGATAAAAAATGTGTAAGGACGTAAAACGAAATAGAAATAAAATTACATTAGTTTCAAATTTTCAAAATGAGAGAAAAGATTAAACTTTTATTGTTTAACTTCAAGATAGCAACGATACGAACGATGTGTAGTTAGGTTTAATGGGTAGCTGTCTGAACAATACATGACGGCTCACTTGGGTCCATTTTGGTTCCGTTGTGATACCCTAAGGGATCATGTGTAGTTATTCACATGTCCGAAATTGTGTTCGAGTCGAACCAATCTGACACATGTATAAATGAATTGATCGCTCTGATGTCAATAACTGAAAGATGCACATTCACAAAGCATAGAAAATGCTCCACTGTCTCTTCCTCATAGTAGCAACTTCGGCAGAAGTCGTTGAAGGGAAGCTCTAATCTCCTAGCATGCGCACCAGCAGTGTTCTGTGACAACGGCTACCAGAATACGTAACCGGTGCCTTGGTAATCCCAAGATGTTTGACCGAAGTCCATCATAATGAAGCCATATTTCCCTCGAGGTTGAACATGTGGACTCGTTTGTCCATCTATACGAACCGTTTGCAGGTTCGTTCTAACGATGTGTAGTTATAAAGATAACTAATTAAAAGCGAAGAAGCTGAGTGACAGATATTGGTTAAGTACCGTTAACGGTTTTGCTCCCTAATTTGTAGTGTGGAAGCTATTAGCAAAGAAGTAAAAGTCGTTTGCAACTAATATTTACCAAAAAAGGAGTAAATAAGCAAAAAGAGTTAAACTTAAATAAAAGTACGATTTGTACTTAAACAACACTTTAGATGAAAATTAAATATGATCATTACAATAAACAACATAGGCTTTTAAAACTTTATGATAATCTTACTTCCATTTGAAGAAATTTCTTGTGACAAAATTTTCAGATATGTATGAATTTTATAATAAAATCTTAAAAAAAAAAAATTCGAACTTTCATTGTACACGTATTAAGTTAAGCACGTAAGAAAAGGAAACACAAGAGTGTGTATTCCATTATAATTTAATTCTATGAAATACATGTATTTATACTATGATTGGAGCTTATATCTGAAAACACAGTCTACACAACTTCATCGAAAATGTTATAAAATGTTTTCCACAAAAAGCTTGAGATGCAGAAATTATGATCTTTAAAATCCATCTTCACAGGAATTCGATTTAAAGAAAACAAATTATAAAATTACATTTTATTCATTGAAAAAGACTACAATTAACATTTTGTCATTATTATTATCATTATTATTATTAGAGTGTTCTTATAAAGTTTTAAAGAACACTGTAATAATAATAATGATGATAATGAACAAAAAACCTATGACATATTTTTACTTTAAGATAAATTATTTGAAATTTGTTGTCTTTAATAAATAAAAAATACTAATAATAAAAAAAAAAATACATTTTTACTTTTTGAAATTGCTATTGGAAGTCCTTGTATGATTAACATTAATTTATCTATATATTTTTGTTTCACAAATGTCATTTAGTATATTAAAATTCTAATAACTTAAAAAAAAAATTAAGGACATTTTAACTTTTTATTGGAGAACTCGTATAATTGTCATTTATTAGTCTAAAAAAATATGTATGACAAATGTCATTTATTTACATATTTTATTATTATTTTTTTGTTAATAAAAAAAAGTGTGTTTAATTTGTCCATTTATTATTTATAATAATCACACTATTCCATTACCTATTTTTTTAAAACAAAGATTTTTTTCATGAAAACTATTTTTATATTGTCCTTTTAAATTTAACATTCTGATTTATATTAACATTAACATATATTTGGATTGTTATATGTATATGTAAATGTGTACGTATGAAAATATTTGTTTGTTTAACCTTTATGTTTACAACCAAAAATTTATACGTATCCTTACAACCAACATACCTGGGTATGTCATACATTTTGTATGCAATTTTTAACACTTTAATGTTTTCAAGTGTTGCGGTTGTCAATATAAGGGTTAAGTTATTTATCTGTTTGTCGTTTTAACTCTTTTTTTTTTTTTGTTCACTCTAATTGAGTTTAATTTAAAATTTGGGTTAATAACTTTTTAATGAATTTGGCCTTTTTGGAGAAAAGTAAAACATAAAAAAAGAGTCTTGAACATTGAAGATAATAAATATTTTATTTGTTATAAAAATATTTAAATAATTACAGCTTTAAAGTGTGTTTGTATGTGTACATGTATACGTATATGGGTGTCATTATATATCTTTAAAAATGTTTTCCTTTATTTTTATTTTTTCTTATTTTATAACATTTACAACATGTTGTAAGCATTAATAAAAAAGGGACATTTATCCTTTATATCTATATGTACAAGTGTATGTGAGTATTTGTTAAATTACTGCGTATAGTTTTTTTTTTATTATTTCCTTCTCTTCAGTTTGTTTTTAAGCCAAACTACTGTATATTAATGTTGATTATAACAGTAATTTATCATGATCATTATTAAAATTGTATTTTTCTGTGTTTTTTATTCACTTTTTTGTGTAATAAATGGATTAATTACATGAGCTCGTTCGTTCATTCGTTGAAACTGAACATTTATTTAAATATATATGTACATATTATAATAATAAAAAAAATGTAATAAATTTATCCAATTGCTTGATTAAGGATTTATGCATGTATGTGATCATGATATATTGCAGATAAATGAGTAAGAAATTATTAAAATTGAATTTGCAAGAGCAAGTATTATTGTAAATTTAATTAATATATAATTATATTATATAAAATCTTTTAAAAAAACTGATTAATAAAAGGTATTTTAAAGTCATAATACACAGAAAAATATGTTTAATTAAATTATTTATTAAAGATTGAAGTTAATGCAATAAATTTTTTAATTGTATCACTTAATCATTTGCTCAAAATTATTGCTTTTATCATTAAATAAATTACTCAAAATTGATGTAGGGTAGAAAGAGGAACACTGACATAGGGAACACATTCGATTTTGCCAATTATCTTGAAAATGAAGTAAAATTTTATTTGAAAAAAATTTATTTTCTTATCCTCTATCACAGATCTTTCTTCTATCAAATTTTGATATTTTCAACATACAGTTGTTCAGAGGTAGACGTGATTAACTGTTTTTTCAATAATCTTATAAAAATTTCGCTGTGGCTATTTTCTAAGATAACTTTGATATTTTTTTGGAATTGAATTTGGTAGTGAACAAGAATTGATAACATATGTTTTAATATATTCCTTTCAAGTGTAAAAAAATGATTACTTTTGGGCAAGACTCCTCTTGGGGTACAAACTTCTGCTAGGCCGGTTTAACTTATCCTCCTGGAATGTCATATATATAGATTCGACTACTATACATATTATCTGTAGATCTTTCACTATACATATAAATTCTCTAGTGTTAATTGAATTCAAACAAAAATCGTAATTTTCTCATGCATAGATTTTGAGCTGCCATTGTTAATTGAATTTTCATTTATTTTCTAAAAAATTCTGTATTAAAATATCCAATGGAATGGGTCACTTCACAAGTTCATAATAAATTTACTTAACATGGAGATAGTCAGGACCAAAACGGCTTAACCCTGCAATACTAATGTACGTAAATTTTACATATACCAGTCCGAAAACTTTATGCGATCAACTTTCAGGGAAGTAAAAATAAAACGTTTTTACTTGTTCATATTCTTAGAATAGAGCCGAATAAAGAAGTAGTCAAAATAACGTTAGCATTCTAGGGTTAAATATAATCCAACATATCAAGGTTTTTATTACTAAAGATATATCGTGAACCGTTTTTGAAAATACAGCATTTTAAACACAAATGTGTCAATGATCCCACGTTTGCCCTATTTCGAAATTTGAACTCAAATTTTACATAAAAGAATAATAAAAACCGAATTTCTATTACGAATAATACATATTAAATTATATTATTAATTGAAATTCAACTGTTAATATAATTAATATAATTTGTAAACGAGTACCTTCATTAATTTGTGAATAAAATCAAGTTATACATTGATTCGAATGAAATATCTCCTGTTTTATTTGCAACAAATTTATCCTTATGATTAAAGAATAAAAATTTTAATTTTTAAAATTTTTAGAAAAAAAAAAAAAAAAAAAAAAAAACTTTTTTGGAAATTTTAAATCTTTTTACAGCATAACTGTTAACCATACTAAAAAGTAATGTAAGAAGGACTTGAAGACAATTTCAATTAGAATTCTTTGATATCTTTCTGAATAATATCAGACAAGTCATTTTAAAGATATGCTTTAATAAATGGTACAACCTACTTAATTTTTAAAATTTAGTTTTATCGCGAGAATTAAATTCATTTAAAAAAAAGTTTATTAGAGTTGTAGTTATCCCCGTGACACACACTTTTAAACTTGTGTTATTTAATGCAATTAGCAAAACAATTGAACGCTGATAAATAGAAATATAAGAAGATTTAAAATTAGATCACTTGAATAATTGATAATTGTATCAATTATTAAAACAAATAAAGTTTTTGTAAAATCTTTAGATCATATTTTTTCTATGTATTACGAACTTTGGTTATGGGCGAATTATTTAATAAAAAAAATAAAAATATTTGATTCAATTAAAAATAATTTTTAAATAATTTTTCCAGTGCATAGAAAAATGTTTACTATATATTTTAGACTTTAAAAAGGAATTTAAAATTGAGGATAATAGACTTCATGATTTTCAAAAATATTACTTGAAATTAGTTTAAAAATCTTACCCTTATGCCAGTAACCAAAGACAATTTTTTAACTCACCTGGAATGAAGAAAGAAAATTATTATTTTACAGATGAAATTTAAAATGCTAATTTTTAATTAATAGCAAAACGGAACTTATTATTAAATAACAAGCGCGAATGTTATATTCGGCCCGGCCGAATCTATATACCCACCATCAACTTTTTCAAATTTTGCATTATATAGAAGGGGGTGGTAAAGTGGGCAGTAAAGTGGGCGGACCACGCCCATTTTTTGTTTCCGAGTTTACATTGGTCCTTTAACTATTTGAACTCAATTTCGTTGATTTTCACCTTATATGGGAGGTGGGCGGTAAAGTGGGCGGACCACGCCCATTTTTGGTTTCCGAGTTTATATCGATCCCCGAACTATACTTACAAAATTTCTTTGTCGTAATGCTTTTGTTGAAGAAATATCAGCAGAGAAGTATAAAACGGACACCCTGTGTTTCTAGTTTTTAACCCATAACTTTTTTGTTTCTTGACCGATTTTGCCCATTTTCAATACCAAACAAACCTTATATAAGATAAACATTTGTGCTAAATTTCGTCCTCCTACGTTGCTCCGTTCGAGCCCTATCCTGCTTTCAACATACGGACAGACGGACGGACATAGCTAGATTGACTCAGAATCTAACCAGGACCCAGAAAATATATACTTTGTGGGGTCTTAGATGATTCCATCGACATGTTACACATGGAATGACAAAATCAATATACCCCCCATCTTTTTGATGGTGGGTATAAAAATAATGTTTTTACATAATATCTGAATTATTATTCTGTCTCACGTTAAGGTAAAATGTGTCAAAAGTGACGATTAATTGAATTTTGAAATTTAATTTTTTGTAATAAAGTTGGGTACCTAACAAAAATAGATAAACTTATGTATCAATATCAATAAAAATCTTTAAGTGAGGTTGGATTGTTTTTTTGTAAGGAGCTGTCAAAGTTATTTTTTTTTTACATTTTTAAAAAAGAGTAGAAAATTAAATTTTTATCAACTTTCAGTGTATTTATTTAAAATAAAAAGTCTTTTAATATAAATATATAAAATGGAACCATAAACTTTAGATATTTAGGTGTACTTTACTTTAAGTAATTGTTAATTTTATTTTGTCTTAATATTTTTGTTATTTTTTTGAAAATTATCCTAAAATATACTAATTTTCAATTTTCATGGAATGAAACTTAAAATGTTACAGGATGATTGTTCTGAAAATTTTCTGAAAAACAGTATATATTATTCACTTTAATATTATGAACAAAAATCTTGCGTATATATAGCCCAATTAGAGAAATTAATTTTTGTTTATTTTTTTTTTTCGAAAAAATATTCCAGTAGATTTCATACAAAATACAGCTTAAGAGCAGACATTTTCTTTGCTTTATTAAACATTAAACAGTGGGGCAGAAGCGAAATAAATCTGTAAATTCTAACCGGCTGCTTGGATTTACATGAAATTTTAAAAGCAGGATGCCATATGCGCTTCAGGAGCTATGTTCAAAATAGGACACTAATGTCATTGAAAATGTTTAACCAATTAATTTTTATTCCTTACCCTTTTATATCACCTTAAAGTCCTTGATAAATATTTTAGAAAATATTCTTACATGTACTATTTCTCTTATATATTCTTCGATATATATTCATTTGAAATTTCAACAATCTCAACTTTGCAAGATGTTGGTAAAGTTTTTTAAACAGACAGACGGATGGACAGACATTGGAATTCTTTAAAAAAGTCTTAACTATATTATTTTTTACTTCTTAACCAATATAAAAAATAAATCTAAATACTAAAGTATTGATATCTGCTTTCTCTGAATTTAGTGCCATTTTCGACCCATTTAACCCAAATGTATAGAGGGACGGACATTGCCATTCTGCCAAAAAATAATTTAGAATTCTAAAGGTGTTTTTTTTTATAAACTAATAGATAAAAAACTAAAACGTGATCATCAAAATTCGGATATCATCTTTTCCTGGACCTATTTATCTCTAATGTATAGACGAACGGACATACCATTCAGCCAAAAAAATCTTAAAATTCCAAAACTGAATTTTTTACTTATTAATCAATAAAAAATAAAACGTGATCATTAAAAATTTCCTACCTTTTCTTGAATTATTCACCATTTTCGACACCTTTTACCCTTATGTGTAAATTAATAAAAAATGAGAAAGGAAGGAATAGTCGGTCAAGACCGACCATATGATACCCTACACCATTATATGTGGGCATAAAAATTCGGGAAGGGGACTTTTATTAGACCTTAGGCCAATCGTAGAGCAACACTTTTACTAAATATAAAATAAAATTTACAAATACAGAATGATGTGTTGATACTAACATCCGCATGATTTTATACAGCTTAGGGCTTTTCTCGGAAGTGGGTTTATATGGGAGCCATGGTAAATTATGAACCGATTCTGCTTATATAAAACTTATGGGATTCGTATGGGATTTATGCATATTAAAGTGATTATCGGAAGGGGTTTATATGGCGGCTATGGTCAATTGTGGACCGATCTTCTTAAAATTTGGTACAAATATTGATATATGAACAAAACTTCTTTGCGCAGAATTTCATCAAAATATTCTTATTTTTGAGGTATTTTTGAGTGTTGAAACTCTATTCTGGGGAGACATTTGTATGGGGGCTAGGTGAAATAATGGACCGATCACAACCAATTTCAATAGGCTTCGTCCTTGTATCATAAAAGTCCTATGTGCCAAATTTTTTTTAATTATCTTCAAAATTGCGGCCTGTACTTTGTGCTCAAGGTTTACATCGACAGCCAGCCGTCAAGCCAGCCAGACGGACGGACGGACATCGTTAGATAAATTTAAAAAGTGATTCTGAGTCGAAGGTGGGTGTTGTATAACTCTTTCTATGCGTTACAAACATCAGCACAAACGCGTAATACCCCAACCACCTTAAAAAAAAAACGACGGAGCGTATGAGTAATATTTATTAAAATAACTTTGTATTAAACATACGTTCACATAATTTATCTTCAAATATCTACTTTCATTCCAAGAATTAAAGGTTTTCGAATAAATTTCTAATCTTATCAGCTTGGAAATAAATATTCTCTTACTAAACAATTTTAACAAACAATAAATCTTATGATTATAATAATGTTGGCAATTAAATGCAAATAATTATACTAACATTTTGTACTAATTAGCTTTTTGTTTTTTGGTTTTTTCTATGCTTTCTGTCTAGTTAGTTCTTATTAAAACACGCTAAATGCGAATTATTTAGTTTATAACAAAAGTAATAACAACAACCAAAAAATCTTTTTAAAGATACTTATTTCTAAAATTAGTTGTATATTAATGCAATCTTGTTATTCCTTTCGCTTATTATATGTTGGTATGAATGACTAAGTATTTTCTACTACCAAATAGAACATGCAATTATGTGACATGCCACAACACCTTGAGGGTAACCAACTGCACTAAACCAAACGAAACCAAAATGAAACGAAATAAAACTAAACCAAAAAATAACAAAAACTACAATATTATAATAATAATAAAAACATCATAATAACAAAAAGTAGGAAAAAAGAAATGAAAGAAAAACACAAACAACTATTATGAAAAATTTACAGAAAAACAACTATAAAATAAAACAGAAAAACATAACAGAAAACAAAAATGACAAACGATAACTGCAGTGCAGCAAATCTTCTCTAAGTACCATACGAGTAACAATGAAACAACAATAACAGTAACTGCAACAACAAAAACATGTAAGTAACAAAACGAACAACCAACAGACCAACCAAACGACCCCTTTATGATTTTACAAAAACACAGCAGAGCTTTAGTTCAAGTCATTATGAAAAGCAACATCAACATCGTCATTGTTGTCATGATGAGCAGCAACATTAGTAATAACAACTATTCAATACACTGAGTAAAGCAACTTCATTATCTTCAAAAAATAATATTATTCTTGATATTTTTGTTGCTTTTAATAATTTACTTCATTTAAGTAGAAAATGTATAAAAAAATCTCGATAAAAATTTGCTTTTGAATAAAAAGAAATGCAAAAATTGCATTAGAAATTAAACTAAAACTGAATAACAGTATTTTTTTTTTTTAATTTAGTCTAGAGTAAAATTTATTTTGTAAAGGCTCTAATAAAAAAGTAATTTCGAAAAGAATAAATATTTATGAAAAAGGTAATTTCAATGAACACATGAAATTCGTAGATTTTTTCCAAGAATGCATTAATTCAACGTACGAATTCGTTGTTTCAAAGAAAACATCCATTAAAATTCAATAAAAAAAAAATAACGCTCTTATGAATAGTATATTGAAAGCATTTGTTAAATTTATTTCTTAATAAAATAAGTTAATCAGTTATTTGATTTAACGTATTAGTTCAATAGTTAAAAAAATTTGTGATTCAACGTACAATTTGGTGACTTCATGTAATTATATATACTGATTTAATAAAGAAGAAGCATTACTCAACGAACAAGTATATTGAATCAATTAAATATTTTGTTAAAATATGTTAAAATAATCATACGGGAAATATAATAAAATGAAAACAATCTAGTTTGTATTTGACTCTTAACAAAAAATTACGCGTTTTAAACAAAAGTATTGTGTTAATAATAAAAACAAAAATAATAAGTTAATAATTAAAAAAAAGTAAATAAATCAGAAAACATTAAAATACATAAATATAAATTCATTCAAATAGAACAACTCGAGCAGCAGTAATGAATACATCGAATCAAAATAATATTATTTATTTAGATAAAATACACACAGAGAAAAAACATGGTCACAGCATGATCACTACAACTATGTATTTCAATTTGTATAGTTATTTATCATTGATTGTAATAATACCGTGTTCATGATAGCAACGTTTTTGTTTCTGTTTTATAATTTAATGATTACTCGCAATCAAAATTTGTATTTTGTATTTGTTGACTGCAATTATAATATGTATTTAAATATTTTTATATGAAACCATATTTTATGAAAAATCCAAACATTTAGTCAATTCTACAATTATTTAGTTAATTCTACACCATTCAGTTAATTTTAAAAATTTGGTTAATTCTAAAACCATAAAGCCAATATTTTTATTTGCTTTTAAGCCATATTTTGTTTTGTACAACTGTTGAATGTTTGTTTTTAAAAAAGGTATATGTTTTCATTAAATATAGTATATTTGTTAGACTATGATTTGATTTCACACAATTTTTTACCTTTAATCATATTTTTTTTTCTGCATAACTATTGAATACACATTTTAGTGTATCAGTTCAGTAGTACTAATTCTCATTTAGTTTATATATGAATAAATATAAATTGAAAATGTTTGTTTATATTCAGCATGATGAATGTACCACATATCGTGGTACAAATGAATATAAATGTGGAAACTTGGGAGTATACATATGATAAAATGGGATTTTATATATAATCAAATTGGTTTATGTAAAATGGGATTATTAAATGATAAAAACATGATAAAATTGGTTGCAATATTATAAGAAAAAGTTATAAACATTATTAAATCGAATCATGATAATTAAATGGAATCATGATAATAATTACGTACAAAAATACTAATGTTTAACTGTAATTAAAATCATAATATGTTGCTCTTAGTTCATGGTCACTAGAACCATATTTTTTCTTTGCGTGTTGTTTTGAGTTGATTTGAAGAAGTACAGATTCCTAGCGGTCAGGGGGGTATTGGGTTGCCCTCCAAAATTGGCCATCTCTATTATGTAATTTTTTTAAATCGTTAAACATTCATTTATGGTACGACAGAATAGACATTTTTTATATAGATAACTCTAGTAAATCTCTACAAAAATATGCTCATATGTGTAGGTTATCCCTTTTGGTTTATTCATTCATATTCAGGTCTAAATGAATTTTTGTCTCATTTTTTGCATCCTTTTTTTAAACTTATTAATATTGCCCGTAAATTTTTTTTAAAATATTCACCCGATTCCTTACAAAATTCTAAATAATATTGTTGCAAGAATTATATAAAAATTCGAATACCATAAAAAACTATACTAATATTTCAAATTTCAATTAAATACCTTTATACCTAAAAGTATTTTCTGACGGACCCCTCTTATAAGTACAAAGTGACGATTTCAATGAATGAAGTCAATTTTTGAAAGATGTTTTTCCCGGACGAGATTTTCGTCATTTTAGTAAAAAATAAATAAATAGAAAAATTGATGTTTTCCAGTCATTTAATTTAAATACAAATTTATTTATATTATGTAAAAATTTCAATAGGATGTCTTTATTCGTTTAGATTCTATTTCAATTTAAATATTAATATTATTTTTCAATTATTCGAATTTCCATTATTCGAATAAAGGTCTGAAAGAATGGAAACACTGTAATATAATTTATAGTCTAGTTTATAGTATAGTTTTTAGTCTACTCTATATACTAGTCTATAGTCTAATTTATACACTATTCTATAGAATAGTATAAAGTATAGTTTATAGTATATAGTGCAGTTTATATTATACTTAGCACAGGGGTTCTCACAAGCAACAGCTTCATGACACCCATGAAACATAACAACTCGAGAACGACCCAACAAAATTTTGTGAAATAAGAAATTATTTATTCGTATAATTTTAATGTTTTATATCAAGCATAGACTAAAGGTTACAATTTTAATTTCTAAGTGAGATTGAAATCATTCCATCCATGAATTTTTATGCAAGGATGAATATTAAAAAAATATTTTACTCTCAATTTGATATCAAAAATTTTAAAATAATTTTTAAACCTAAAAAAATTTATATATTTTGAAGAGAAAATATTTTTGCTTGAATCTCATAGTATTTTTAAATCAATCTTAAACTAAATTCAGAATTTTTTAAATTTAGGAATTAATAATTTGAAAAAAGTAAGTCATTCGGTATAAAATTTAAAATTATATGTAATAGGAGCGTATAAGCCTGCCAATGCCAGAAAATATAATATCATGACCAAAAAATGCGAAAATCTTAAAAAAAAAAAAAATTTTTGACGCTTTTCGTTTCCATAATCGAAGTTAAAGATTTTAAGCTGTAAGGATCTGAATTTAAATTTAAAAAAAAAAAAAAAAAAACTAAATTCCCTCTCTGACCGAAATGTAAAATTAGTTTTCTATGATTTTAAGAGCAAACAATGAGTAAAGTCAATAAAAATTTCTTAAAACCAAAACAGACCTAAAAAAAAATAATAAAAAATAAATAAATCATTAATATATATACAGTAAAAGCTCCCATAGTTGGACATCTCCGGTAGGCAGGCAATTTTTTAGGTCCCATGGTTTAGGTGTCATTTTTTTTTTTGAAAATAAATTTCTTTTGGGCTGACGTGGACATCTGTTTTTAAAGAAAACATCTATCGTAGACGGACAAAAATCATAAAGGATAAAAGAAATATACCGAATATTGTATAATAAGATGCTTCTTTTTTTTATTTTTGTTCGTGTTTGCATTCATATTTTGTCTACTTAAATTTTGTTAAGTTAAATAGTTTATTATTCGTTTTTTACTTAACCGGTTAGCCGACATTTTGATAATTGCTCTAAGTTGAAGATTAATAAAAATATTTTTGGTTAAAAAAAGTGTTTTTTAGATTATAGGTTCAACCATATACCAAATAATAAACACTGTTCTTTATAAATAGCGACTGCTTTACATCGAAAGTTTATAATACTTTTTTTTTT
Source organism: Protophormia terraenovae (assembly GCA_951394005.1). NCBI lineage: Eukaryota > Metazoa > Arthropoda > Insecta > Diptera > Calliphoridae > Protophormia > Protophormia terraenovae. Next base: position 160,863,839 of record OX596073.1, on the reverse strand, counting down.
AGACTAGTGTATAATTTATAAAAACAATTTTTCTGGCATCTTTTAGCACATCTTTTGAAGCTTTATAATGATTTAAAATTGTTCTATAAAGTTTTTTTTTTAATATTCTCTTTTTTAAATTTTTGTAATTTAAAAATAAAATTTAATTATCGAAATTTTAAAGCATCTCAACAAAAAGGAAGACTTAGGAAAATGTACTTTATATTATGATTTATATTTACCGCTTTTGAAGTTTTTCGCTTAAAGAAATGTTTATATAATTTTTATAAAAAAATGTAATTAATAAATATCTGTATAAAATTGGAAAAATAATTAACCTTTTTTCTGCTAAAGAAAGATTTGTTTTTAATTTTTAGAATAATTATTAATTATTTATAAGTACATTTTCTGCACTTATTTAGTTCTACTTTTGAAGTCTTTCTTTTTTTCCTATTATCCTATATAAAATCTTATTTTACTCTTAAGCTATACATTAGTAGGTGTAATGTTATTTTCTTCTTTTGGGAAATTTCATTCGTATGAATTAAAGTTTCTGTAAATGGAATGCTCAATTATCTATCTGATTTTATTATACATACAATTTTAAAATATATTGAACTTGCAACACATAAATATGTATGTCATCTGACTACTTGTTAACTCAAATAGCTAGTATTTTTAGTGGCTTCATAAAATTTTCTTATATGTAAAATTCAGAAAAAGGCAACAATAGAAGAAAATTTAGTGATATTTTTAGTAAAATTTTAAAACCGACACAAAAAAACCGAATAAACCAGTTAACCGAAATTGAATATTTCAAATTAACCGGTTCGCAAAAAACCGAAATTTGAAGAAAAAACCGGGTTTTCGGTTAACCGGTTTATAAACACTAACTGTTACATTTATGAAGTTAATGTTACGATCATTTGACTTTTGTCAATATTGATGTTATTTTTGAAAATATAATTATGAAATTTTTGCATATAGTTAGGATCAGTACATTACAATCCAGTAAATAAGACCAACATTTGATTTTAAGTGGTTACGGCCTTTTGCATTTTAGTTGACGATATAAATATATATATATGAATATGTATATCTATAAGCTTATTCATTATAATAAATTTTCAATTTGAAATAAATATATATAAGGAGTGAGATCGAAAAATTCTTAACACACATTTTGCCTCATAACTTTTTTCGGAATCAATATTCAAAATTTTTTTTGATCTAGTTATCATGGAAAAATACTTCAGTTATTATTTTTAATAATAACCATGTTAATTTGTCCTTATTCTCATCAAAATAAGTGACGAATAAGATTTACGTCCTACAAGTTATTAAACAATTTCAAAAAATCCAAATAGGTCTTACAAATAATTGGCCACAGAATTAAATGTCGTCCGTAAAACCGTTTCTAATGTTATTAAACAGTATCAGGAGAATTTGACTATTGATGTGAAACCTAGTTCGGTAAGAAAAAAGGACCATATTATATTGGGAAGGCCAGAAAATTGAAGGCATATTGAAAGGAACTCCAAACACATCTGGTAGAAAATCATCTAAGTTTTCTCAGTGCTTTTGGTGCGAAAATTTAAAGCTAATGGGAAAGTTGATAATATATAAAGTTTAAAAAATTCCAAACTGGAATTCTGCAAAAAAAATTACAAACCAAAAATAGAACTCGGAATTTTAAACCAAATTTCATACAAAAATACTCAAGCTGTATAATTGACGAAGAAACGTAGGTGCTGGCAGAATCTTCGTAGCTTGTGTTTCAAAAACTTTTATTGCTAATGCTAGAAGCAATGTTGGAGATAAGTTTAAGACCCAAAAGCAGCAAAAATTTCTTACAAAATTCATGGTATGACAAGCTTTTTGCAATTGCGGCAAAACAGGAAAGTCAATTGATACATTCGGCTCTATAAATACCAAAATATGCATAAAGGAATAATTGCAAAAAAGACTTCTTCTTTTCTTAAGAAAGCACAACGTGTCCACATATTTTTGGACCCATTTGATATCATGTCACTACGGTAAGAAAGCTCTGGAGTGGTACCAAATCAATAACATAGTTTTAGTACCAAGAGAGGTCAATTTTCAAAATTGTCCATAGCTTAGACCAGTGGAGAGATATTGAGCTCTTGTGAAAAGTGAATTGAAGAGCACAAAAAAGGTGTCCCAAAATACCGAAGATTTTAACAGAAGATGTGCGCACTGTTCCAAAAAAGTGACTGAAGCAACTATCAAATCTCCAAAGAAAGGGTTTTCAAAAAATGGTCCACAATTTTATAATTAGTGGTTAGAACCATAAAAATTATATATTTCAGTGATCTGTGCTAAATTATCAAATGGTTAAAAAAATAATGAAAACTCTAAAATCAACCGTTTCCAAGTTATTGAATATTATATATGTTAAGATTTTTTCGATCTCTTAATTAGTAATGAATTACCCCTTGTAAAAAAAATTTTGTACCAATTCCCATAGACGGACATCTTCCGATAGTTTGGAAATCTCTGTAAATAGAAAAAAATGCTTAGAAAAAGACACATAAATCCAATTATCTCCTATCCCTTATAAAAATTTCAAAAATCTGGCTCCTTTAGAATTTGTGGGACGAATTACTTTATAAGTAGCCGAGGAATTTGTAGAGAGAAAAGTTTTATAAGTGAGCCAATTTTTAATTTTCTACTTCATCTGGAAGCTTCAAGATGCTCTGGAAAGAGAAAAATGCTTAGCAAATTATATATAGATATAAATTCAAGTGTTGACGGTCTAGTTGTCAGGTATTCTATTTGAAATTATGAATCAAGTTGACAACCTATTCAAAAAGGTAAAAAAGTGCCCGCAACTCCTCTAAAATATTTGCACGAACTATTTGTGGGTTGCGGACCCCCATTTGAGAACCATTGGTCTAGTATATAGTGTCTAGTTTATAAGCTAATATTTAGTCTATTCTATAGACTAGTAACTAAAATAAACTAAATTACATTAAATATTTTGAAAATAATGCTGCGATCATACTGTAATCAAATCATTTGTATACAGACATACTAATCATATATACTTATAACAACTAAACTTTTAACATTTTTCATATTTCTTTGGTCAGATAACAGACAAATTATAATAATGACAAACAGCTGGAAATGAAAAATGACAAGCATTAATGTTGTCAGCGGAAACTTTTCTCTGTGTTCTCTTGTTAGGTTGTGTTATCAGCAAAAAAAAATAATAATAAAGAGTTTTATCCTTGTCAGTTGTTTAACTTAAAATACCTAGAAGCCTTTGAATGGTTAACAAAGTTAATGAGAAGGCTGTGGTAATTTAAAGTGGTTATTATTGTTGCTGTTGTTTTTTAAGGAATTTTAATTGTCTACAAAAGTTGAATTTGTAGAAATAAATTTCCAACTAAATATATGTTTAAGCGCAACGAGAAGGAAGTATTTAAGTAAATGGTGATGTTTAATAATTAGTTGTTGTGTTGTTTGTCCTTTTTTACATATTATTTTTTATTGTTGTTGTTATTGCTTGTCAACTGTTTTATTATGTTCATAATGTTCATATAATTTGTAAGGATTTATTTATAATTGAAATTAACCTACATATTTTATTCTACTTTGACTTTTTTTGGTATTTTATGTACATAATTTAGTTTTCTCTCTTATACTTGTAGGCATATTCTTTTGTATTGTAAAGAATTTATTTAATATTTTTTTGTCATCATTCATTCATCAGTCATTATTTGTTTTTTGTTGGCTTTATGCGTGTTATTGTTTTTGTCATGTCATCAGTAGCTTTAATATGATGGGTGTACGTAAACGCATTTATTATAGCGGGAATTATTTCTTTCTTTTCGTTTTCGTGCTTTGCCTTTGTGTAGCATATTTTTCTGCGTTATTGCCTGTTTTTGATGATGATGATGATTTTAATATTTATTTATTTACTTATTTATGTCAATGAATGGGTGAATAACTTTGTGTTTGAATGCCGGAATAAAATGTATTTTGATGATGAAAAACTTGTATTACATAAATACAAATACTATAAGAATAATGATAAGAGCAGAAATGAAACGGAGGAAAAAAAAAAAAAGCAAAAACATGACTTGTAAATTAATGCGGTTGATTAAATGTAAATGAAATTTTTATTATAAATTTGGCTAAATTGAATGAATTGTGATTATGAACATAATGATGACAATAATACTTTCTTTGCCTTTTGTATGCATTGAAAATGGTCTGCATTGCATATGATTATTATAAATGCTAATATTAATCCTACATCTAATTTGGGAGTGAATTACAGGTCAAAAGCAAAATAAATGGTAAGTCTGGATATTTGAAACCACTGAACCGATTTAAGAGGAGTTAGGATATCAGAATATTGTTGGCTAGATTCTGTAGCTCGAGCACAGACGCCGCTACAGTGGGCCAAAGTTGACCACCTCGAAGGTAAAAAACGTATCGGGGCTTATAACTTTTACAACTATGAACCGATTTTAAATATTTTTACATTTTTTAATTTTCCTAAGCATGGCAATGAATGGCTTACTCTGCTAAATTATCTCGTATGGTTTAAGAGATATTTAACTTAAAAAAAATAAATTTCTCAATTTTGGCCATGATTTTTTTGCGATTTTGCCCTATAACTTTTAAAATAAAATTTCTAAAATTTTTTTAAAAATATATTGGAATTCTCTTTAATATTCTAAATTATGCTTATAAAAAAATATTTTTGTTATCTCAATTCTATAACAAGAAAAAAATTGTCAAAGTCAAAAATTCAAAACAGGTCTCAAAAATTTAAATTTTAGGCCAAAAAAGTAATTTTATATATTTAATTTTTTTAAAAACTTTAGTTTAAAAAATGTAATATTTTTTTGGCATTTTTTGAAAGATGGGACATCAAGAAAAATATAAGTGTAATATTGAAAAGTTCTGAACGTTCATCCTACATACAGCAGTGGTCAAAAAAGGTCAATTTTGGTTGAGAAGTAGAACTTTTTGAGTCTGTTAAATAAAATTGATTGTTGATTTCGGTATTTCTGCGAATTAAATTATATAGTTCAATATGTTCCAAAAGGTTTTGCAAAACATTTTGACAGCCTACCGCTAAATTTAGTCACACGAGGCAATTTTCCAAAAATACCCATATATTCAATAATAAAAATTTCGACTTTTAAAAATATATAGTAATATTATATATATTTATCTGATTTTGATATTTATCAATTCTCCATTAAATATTTTATATCATGTGCAAAAATTATTTTAACACCTATAAGCATTTAGAAAATATTCAGCATCAAATTTTTGAAATATGTCGCTGTAAACATAATTTGCATTTGTTTGTTTTGTTTTAAGAAAAGTGTGATAAAAATTTTAAAATAGTAAAATTTATTATACATAGTTTTAAAGAGCACATAATTTCCTTTAAAATGATATATAATATGACTGTTTTGTGTTTGCAACGTTTCTTGTAAATAAATTTGAAATTATTAAAAAAAGTCAAGGCCAAAAATGAGAAATTAATTTTTTTTAAATTATCGTTAAAACCATTCGAGATAATTAACACAGTAAGCATGTTTTTTCGTTGCCTAAGGAGTGAGATCGAGAAATTCTTAAAAACCTCTAATTATGAAATTGTGGACCATTTGAGCTGAATTTCTACCAAATGTGTTTGGAGTTCCTTTCAATATGCCTTCAATTTTCTGGCCTTCCCAATATCATGTGGTCCTTTTTCACATCAATAGTCAAATTCTCCTGATACTGTTTAATAACATTAGAAACGGTTTTACGGACGACATTTAATTCTGTGGCCAATTATTTGTAAGACCCATTTGGATTTTTTAAATTTTTTTAATAACTTGTAGGACGACATGATAACTAGATCAAAAAAAATTTTGAATATTGATTCCGAGAAAAGTTATGAGGCAAAATGTGTGTTAAGATTTTTTCGATCTCACTCCTTAGGAGAATTCAAAAATGTAAAAATATTTCAAATCGGTTCATATTTGTATAAGTTATAAGCACCGATATGTGTTTCACCTGGCGGCGGCGTCTGTGTTCCACCTACACATATTCTGAAAGCCTAACTCCTTTTTCTATCGATGTTCCAAGTTTCAGCTAAATTGCTTCAGTGGTTTTAAAGATCCAGACATACTACCATTTATTTTACTTTTGGCCCCACTGTGCAGTGTATAACAGAATTATCTAGTCTATTTTATGGACCATAAAAAGCCAAATTCAAATTTATTTGATTTCAACACAAATTGTGGAAACGAATTATTGTTTTATTTTACAAAATCAAGCCCTAATACTGTTATTCATCTCCATTTAAAATATTTGATATTTAAATGTCAATTAACGTTTATCATTCAACCCAATCTACAAGTCTCATGAATTGAAACCATACTGATCATTGATGTTAAATCAAACCTAAATTATCTAAAATTACTGATACAATGTTAACTTAAAACCACTTAATATATCATTTCTTTGTTACTTTAAAAAGCTTTATTTAAAAATATCATACTAATTATTGTATTTGGAAAAACATTTTTTTCTCTCCTTTTTCCTCGACTGATTGCATTCAAGTTTTATTTAATTTATTTCCTTTGAAATATCTCTCAAGTATAAATATATTTAGTTTGCTTCCTTTCTTCTTCAGCTGTTTCCTTCTTTTTTTTTTATTTCATGATAAATTGTAAATATTTTATGTAATATCTTTGAAAGAATGTCTGTCAGATTTTGTTAATAAATCTAATTTGGTTTTAGTGTTTTTTTTTTTTTTATTTTTATCATAGAAACGAGTAAAACATCATAAAAATTTCTTCAAAACATCATAAACAAAGATTATGAATTGATGTTCATTTTATATGGGAATGTATATGTTCTCTTTTTTTATTTTATTTTTATTCCTCAGCAAGTAAGATTATTTACCAGCAGATTTACTTTATGATCTGTTCTTTAACAGTGGGAAAATATAAAAATATCATACATTTTACTAAATATAAAATAAAAACTGCAAGAAGAAGGAGATGATGGAGTAAAGAAAACATATCAACTAAAAACTTAATAAATTCATTTTTTTAGAAATGTATACTGCTTATATTTTATTTGTATGTGTAAGAAAAAAAAAACACACACACACAAACAAATAAAAATATAAAATATTCATAAAATCATATGCATTCCCGAAAACTTAAAATCAACGAGGTTATATTCTAAATTATATAAAAAAGTACTGAAAAAATCACAATAATAACTGTCGGAGAATTCAACAGTAGCCATATTAAAAAACTTTTTATACAGTCCTCGTATTATAATATTACATATATAACAGTGTTTATGTATATAAAAATAATATTTTATATATTTTGTTTAAGTTTGTGTGAAAATTATCACACATACAAGCATTTTTCTACTTCTACACCTGAGGAAGAATATTTGTTGAATGTTTGTAAATAAAAAATAATAAAATGTGTATTAAAAAATATTTACATATGTATATGTAGGTTAAAGTGCCTCACGAAAAAATGTTGCAAATGTACCCCTCTAGAAATGGAGATTAGTATGTTCTTATATGATTCCCAAAATATTATATCTCAATGTTAAGATTTACGTGAGCTGGACCATTTTTAAAATACTACTGACATTACATATTTATTTGAATATTATTTAGGGTGATCGATTATTCGATTTTTTTGAGAAACCGGTTTTCGAATAGTTCGAATAGTTGGTATTTTAAAAAAACCGGTTAACCGGTTTTTTGCAGAAGTTAATATTTATATCAAAAGACTACATTTCTTTAAAAAAATCAATAATTCTTATAATCAAGTTAAAATTTATTAAATACAAGCTTAAAACCTGACAATGTCAGGAAAAATAATATAATAATGAAAATATGCACAAACAAATCCGAAAATTAAAAGAAAAAATATGAACAACATTTAGACACCTTCCTTTCCCTAATCGAAGTCAATTATTTGAAGCCGTTAGAATTTATTGGGATAATATTGATTAAATTTTTAAATTCGTAAACCTTTCAATATAAAAAAAAATCGTCGTAAATGCGCTCCCTGGCCGAAATACAGAATCAGTTTTTGATAGGATTTGGAGAGCAAACAATAAGTATAGCAACTCAAAAGTTCTTAATACCTAAACAGACTTTTCGGTCCCTGATAGAAACATCTGGCTCTGTTAGAATTTGTAAAACGTATAGTTTTATAAGTAAGCCGATTTTTTTTCAGAAAGCTCTGGAGAGGAAAGAATGCTTTAGAAAGATATAAATTCATATATATAGATCCACGTATTTTCGCTCCCTGATAGAGATTTCACAATCTCGCTCCGTTAGGATTTGTAGGACGAATAGGGTTATAAGTAAGCCGAATTTAAATTTTTTACGTCTTCTGGGAGCTTTAGAAAGCTCTGGAAAGAGAAAAAAATTATTAGAAAAAGACACATAAATCCACTTATATCCGCTCCCTGATAAAAATTTAAAAATATGGCTCGATTAGGATATGTTGCATTGAAAGTTTTATAATTAAGCCAAAATTTAATTTTCTACGTCGTTTGGGAGCTTCAGAAAGCTTTGGAAAAAGAAAAAATGCTAAGCAAATTATATATCTAGATGACTAGAAGATAATTATGTTTCAAAATTGTAGAAAAGTCATCTAAATTTTAGTTAGCATAAACATAATCCATGGCTTAATATGGAAGCCTGTCTCAATTGAAACGATTCTGCAGGTGAAACTTTTAAACACAACACCTTAAAAAAATATAGGAAATATTGGATAAAAAAATTAAATTTGGTGTAAAAATATTACAGATATTACAATAGATTAAAAAATTCATAAAGGATAATTATTAATTATTTATTTGTTTAATATTACAGAATAAATTCCAATTTAGACTTAAACTATATTTTTAAAACATACGAAATCAGTCTTTATGAATATTTAAAAAATTATTCCTAAATTTCGATTCAAATATCACTATTTAGTACATGTTTTCTGAAATAAAATGCTATTTTTAAAACCGGTTTTTTGTGTTTAAAAAAACCGGTCTATTCGACATTCGAAAAATTAACATTTTGAAAAAACCGACAGCACATTGACTGGAAAAACCGGTTTTAAAACCGGTTGGAAAACCGCGTCGATCACCCTAAATTTTATTATCAAAATTTTAGTTATAAGAAAATTAACTTAGAGGCATACTACGAACTTCAATATTCATTTAAATAACTATTATGTTTCTTTTCAGTCGCGGAACATTAAGATTTTACTAACATTTTTTATCATATTTTCTTTTTTCAAACATGTAGTTTTATATATTTCGAATATTTTTCAAAATATATTAGGTTTTAATGTATCATAGAAATGGTATATCCTGTTGCTATAGAAGATAACACGTAATTAACCCATTAAGAGCTAGAGGGTCAATTTTATGCAATTAGTTCACAAAAGGTTAAATTTGCAATTTTTGCAAATAAGTCGCATGCAAATACTAATTACACTTAAATAATGATAAATTTATAAAAAAGATAATAAGTTCATTTAAAACCGTGACAATAATCGAATAAAAATGAGTTTTTTAAATTTAGCCGCCATTTTACATCAATTCGCCGCTTTTTTGATAAATTTATGCTTTTGAGGACATGTATGTCCTTAACTAACCATTTATTTGCCATTAAAATTAGCTTAACCAATTGTGGACCGGTAATCCCAAAATATTATTTGTGCAACTAAAGGATTAAATGAATGCACATATCAATATGTAGTATTTAATGAGAGTTTTCCAATGATGCGCTAAAATATAATTTACAATGAAAAATGTCCAAAATATTCAAACTTTAATAGAATACTATTTAAAATAAAAACATTGAAAATTTTACTAAAATTTTAATTTCGCAAGAATGAAAACAAATTTTGAAATTATTTTTTGACAAAAAGTTAAAAACTATGTACAATGTCGATCGAAAACCATATTTTAAATAATTGAACCGAAATATTTTGGGAATTAGCTTAAAACATATCAAACTTTAATTTTAGGGGGGTACATTTGCAATTTTTTTTTTGTCCCCATACAAATCAAGGCAATGTAATGTAGGTATACGTATATGTGTATAGTATAAAACATACGAATAGTTATGCTTTATGTAAATTAAGAATTTAATACACATATGTATATGTACATATGTATATGTATATATGTACATATGTATATGCTCTTACATGTTCACATTTCATATTTTTATTTTTTACACTTCAAATTCACTTTTTTATGAATTTGGGTAAAATAAACTATTTCTGGTTTTACAATCATTTATATCAGATATTTTTTATACAAGTATATTTTGTCATGGCATGTTAACAAAGAATGTCATGCTTTATTTTTGCAAATATGTATGTGTAGCAAAAAGGAAGTTTCCAATGTCAAATTTTTATACAAAACATAATAATAGGTTAAGGATATATTTTGTTTACAATTTAAATATAATGTTTATTACTTGTGGAGAAAAAAAATAATAATAATGTTTCAATTAATATTTGATTTTATAATTACTTTTTAATAGAGAAGCTATATAAATTCTTTCGAAATTCTCATATTCTTTTATTAATTTTAAACTCTTTTGTAAAGTAGAATGACTAATTTTTTCTCGTCATATATATTTTTGCTTATTTAGGTCAAATATTATAGTAACTCCGGAATTTTTTCGTTCAATACCGGGATTTTTGGGACCAGTATTTCTAGATTAGAGTTCCTAATAGAAATGTGTTCAGTAAAATAATCCAAAACCAAAAATCAAAGTCGAAATTTTATAAAAAAACGATAGAAAAAGATTTAGTCGGTCAAGCGCGACCATATGATTCCCTACACCATTGTGTACATTATAATTCGGGAAGGGGTCTTTTATTAGACTTGGATTCAAATGTGGACCGATATTCATATTTAGTGTAAAACATACGAATACAGAATATTACGTCGAAGCTAACATTTATATGAATTTATTCACTTTTGGGTGAATATTAACGAATATTAGCTTGATACTAATATTTTAATTTAACATTTTATTGTTCAAAATTGCGACCTGCAGTTTGGTTTACATGGACAGACAGACGGACGAAGAACATCGTTAAATTGACTCAGAAAGTGATTCTAAGCCAATTGGTATGAATTGAGGTGGGTCTTAGACCAATATTTTTGTGTGTTAAAAACATCAGCATAAAAAGAGAATAAAGTTTCTTTTCAAATATCTTAAAATTTAGTGAGTCTTACGAAATTTTTAAAAAATTATTATCTCATGTATTATCAAAAATGATTCAGTTACCAAATCTTCATATAAAAAAAAAATTCGCTTGCTTTAGTTTGGACTTTAAGACTACATACCATATATCTATTCTGGCTCCTTGTAAGATTCTGAGTCGATCTAGCTGTGTCCGTCCATCTGTCCGTATTACATTTGGTTCAACACTATTGACAATGAAGATTCATTGAAAATTTGAATTTCGTATTTTGTAATAAATTTTAATATCAGGTAATAGAAGATAAAAATCGTCATCAGTAACTGAAAAATTTAATTTAGTTATTATCTATTCTGGGTCCTTGTAAGATTCTAAGTCGATCTAGCAATGTCTGTCCATCTGTCTGTCCCACGTTCAGTTGAACAGTACTGACCATGAGTATTAATCAAAATCAAATCAAAACTTCAAAGTCTGAAGTTTGTATTTTATATTAAGATTTAATATCGGTAGCGTTGTCAACTCAAGGCAACTCAACTCAATTTGGACTCGGAAAAATATTGTGCTTTTTTCTGTGCTTTTTAAAAATTTTCAATGACACCAAATTTCAAAATTTTAATAGTACATAAATGATTATTACTATCGAAAACAATTTATATTATGCATAAAACAACAAAGGCAAATGTTTCAACAAAAGCTTTGCAACAAAACTACATACATTTTATTAATTAATTTGTATTTATTAGTTTAAATTTAATTACCTAATTTGTGCTATCATATTATATTCATGTATAAGAACAATGATGTCCAGAAATAAATATTTTCTCAGAGGTTTTAGTAAAATAACTTTATGATGCGTTCTTTTTTATTGCTTCAAAGTGAAAAGCTATTGCTGAGATTATCGTGATAATTGATCACAATTATTTTAAGAATCTTAATTTCTGAAAATAACATTTTGTGATTTTTCAAAATGTATACCCATTTTGTATTTAAATATAGCAGTGGCTTTTAATTCTAAATCACTTCAAATCTCAAAGTAAATAAAATCCCGTTATCTGTTTTAAAATTTGCAATTCGATATTGAAAACTGATTCAAAAAGGTAAAAAAGTAATTTTCAGTTATTTCGGTAACGGTATTTTAGCGTTATCGGTAATGATAGTTTAAGGGTAACGCTCATTTCAGAAATTTAGATTATCGGTTTATAACTGAGAAATATAATGTGGAGTCTAGTGTTACAATGTCTTTCTAGGATACCCAGAACATTATTACGAGTTTTATTTTAATTTTATTAAAAATAAAAATTTTTCCTAAGCCGAGAAATAACGGTAACAAGATTTAAGCGTTTTCGGAATTTTGGCCTATTTCGGTAAAGGTATTTCAGAGTTATCGGTATTTTCGGTAACGGCTGAATAGTTTTTTTTTTTTTTTATCGGTAAGGGTATCTTAGTGGTATCGTTACCTTGGAAATCATCATTAACTGTAAAATTGATTGTCATATATTGTCTACTTTTTGGCTACACCTTTTCAAAGTTTAATACTTTTTTTTTTAAATTTTCACAATTTAATTATGAAAAGAATTAAGGAGCGCGCACGAAAAAATCCGTGCATGCTCTTGGGCTTATAACTTTTGATGTGGTGAAAAACTAATAATTCTGTTAACAGTTTTGTATTTGCCATTATGCTCACTTGCCATGTGCTAAGTTTCATGGTAATAGCAAAATTGGTTTTTCTTAAAATGGAAGTTTAACAAAAAACACATAAACACATATTTCAAATTTTTCATGAAATCTTACATTAGTCATATAAAATAATTGCAGGGAAGGATGTTGTGCCGCAAAATACAGTTTCTTGGTTCATAATATTATACAAAGAAGTCATGCTCACTGAATGGTAATCTGGTAATGGAAGACAAATAGTATCTTCAGGCTGTAGGACTCAGGCAAAATAGAAAGGATTTTGAGAGAAAATCACTTCATCTCTGGAAGAAAAGTGTCAAAAAAAGTTAATTGCTTTGAATCTTAATCAAAAAATTTGAAAGGAAGTCTAGCCTGAAAACGTATAAAGTAAGAAAAAAGTCGTATTAGAAACGTAAGCAAGAATTTGGAGGTAAAAAATAACATGAAGGTACTTCGGGCGAATTTTTTCCTAAATTTTATTTCTGTATAATAGACGATGAAACGTTCGTACAGGCTGACTTTTTTCAACTTCCTAGCCAGGAAGTCTATGTCGCAGATGCTAGAGGGATTATGTCAGAAAAATTTCGTGTATCAAAGAAATCAAAATTCCCACGAAAAATTTTGATTTGGGAAGTCATATGCATACGCAGAAATGAACCACTTCATTCCTAAAAAATGGTTGCATTAACACAGAAATATACGTGAATGAGTGCTTTTGGAAATGACTTCTCCCTTTCCTAATAAAATTCAATGTATCCGCTATTTTCTGCCATGTTTCAGCTTCTTCTCATTACAACAACAAAACAATGGTATTGCAACAAAGAAATTGTAAGAGTTTGTGCCGCAAGAGGCTAATCCATCAAATTGTCCGAAACTCCGTGCAATTGAAAGATATTGGACTCTAGTAAAAAATAATTTAAAGGACATTAAAAGCTCACCATAAAATGAAACGGAGTCTAAAAATTAGTGGACTTATTCCAACAAAAAAGTGACCGAAACACAATAAAACCTTTAATTAGAATAATTCCGGAAAAGATCAGATATTTTCTTAAAAACCAACTGGAACTAATCTATTTTTTTATATTTAGAACTTGAACATAACAGTCATTAAAAAAAATATCACTTTAAAAAAATTCGCCCACTGGTTTAGTTTCTATAAGCAGATTTGCATGCACGGATTTTTTTGTGCGCAGTCCTTATGTTTTAATCCAACCATGTTTTTGGCGATTATTCCATTATTGAAAATCATTTATTTCTAAAAATATTTAAGACTTTTTATATAAACAACCCCTTAAACTACATTTTTAGTACAAAAAACAAACTAATAAATTCTAATTTATTTATTTATCAATTTATTTATATAAAATTTGTTTTTCTTTTTTTTTTAATAATTTTAACTCACTAATATTTCAAAATAAACTATATTTCAAATAAACTTTAAACAAAAACTTTACTAAATTATTTTTTAATAATTTTAATTTATTCTAAAAAAGTTGACGTTTAATTTTATTTATACATATTTACATAACGAAAATTATTAATATTGTTTGCAAAGTTTAATATTTCATTTTGGAACAATAACAACACAGATCCACTTATTGCCTTAATTATTCTGTTATAAGTATTTCTAGTTTAGTTTAATTTGCAAACATAAATATATTTTGTCTGTTTACTTTCTCAGTTGTATTTACACTTTTTATACGAACAAGAGAATATTTATTTAGCCATTTAAGGTTCTTATTGCTTTTAAGTGTTTGGATTTGAAAATATTTGAATTTAATTTGTGTCCACTATGACACTGAAAGAAATTGAGAGCAAAATGGCTAAAGGCTATAATATTATTTTGTTGAATATAATTTAAAATAAATAGGATTAATTAAAAAAGAAAAAAAAAATTGATCACAAAAAAACTATGTTTTTTTTAGAAATTTCTCGTAAGACATTTTCCCTGTCATCAGTGTTTTCTGCAGTATTTAAAGAAGAAAAATTTCCTAAACCTTGCTTTCAATGAAAATCTTTAAACTTTATTACTAAAGCGTTTTTGTTTAAATTTCTACAAATTAATTTCTTTAAGTGTAAGAATTTGTGTACATAAATTTTATAAAACTCTAGACTTAGCATAATTCCCCTTTTTTATTTTATTGTATATATTTTATATTCATTCTTTCCGTATATATGTATATTTTTTTTTAAGTTCCCTTTAAATAAAGGGTTTATATTCTATGAATTTATTATTGTTGGAGTATTATTTGTTTATTTATTTCTTTGAAAAATACTTGGCAAATGTTAAGAAAAAAGACTGAAGTTCTGGTTTATTATATACAGTGGTGGCCACGAATTTAAGACACGACATTTCACTTATATATTTCTGATAATTTTTACATCTTATCGAACAAATTTTAGATCCATGTTATTTTTTAAAGATCCTAGTAATGTTATGAAAAAAAATCAACAATAGTTTGTTACCTATATTTAGTTTCCAATTTTTATTTACATATTATACAGATTAATACAAGTTTAAGCCTGGTCATGAATTTAGGACATAGGCAAAATAAAAGTTAATTCACAAAAGTAAAGCTCAGCTTCATAAAACAATATTAGTATTTGGTGGGAAATCCTTTATTTTGAATCACAGCAGCGCATCTCCTGGGTAAACTTTCAACTAAGGCCATACAGCGCTCCTTTGGAATGGCATACCAAGCCTTTTGAATTTCTTCCCATAAATCAGTCAAATTTTTTGGCTTTACTGCTCGTACATGCTCCTCAACATCATTCCACAAGTTCTCAATTGGATTGAGATCCGGGGATTGAGCTGGCCATTTCAGAACTGTGATATTATTTTCCTCTAAGCAACTCTTCACTAGGCGTGAAGTGTGCTTAGGGTCATTATCATGCATAAATTTCCACATTAGAGGCATGTTGTCTTCAGCGAATGGTATCATGATGCTTGTCAGTATGTTTTTGTAAATATGCTGGTCCATTTTATTGATAATCTTCTGAATGGGACCTACACCATGCCAGGAAAATGCTGCCCACACCATGACATTTCCACCACCATGCTTAACCGTTTTAAGGGTGTACTTTGGGTGATGCTCCAGGTTTGGAGGACGCCATACGTACTGTTTTCCATCAGAACCAAAGCGACAAAACTTCGACTCGTCGCTCCAAAGCATATTTTTCCAAAATGTCATCGGCTTATTGAGATTTTCTCTTGAAAACGCTAGTCGGGATTTAATATTTTTTTTTGACACAAGTGGTTTACGTTGTGCAATACACCCACGTAAGTTCTTCTCATTCAGACGTCTTCTTATTGTCCTGGACGATATATTAATACCAAAATCCGATGAAATCTCATTTTTAATTTTACTTGAGCTCTTGAAAGGATCTTTAGCAGCTGATTTATAAATTAAGCTATCCTCCCTGGGTGTAGTTTTTCGGGCTCTAGGGTGCTGTTTGACATTTTTGGTAGTGCCATGTTGCTTGATGTGTTCCAGTGCATTGTAAATCTTGGATCTGGAACATTTTAGTAGCTTGGAAATTTCCATTACTGTTTTTCCATCAGTATTCATTTGTTGGATCAATTTTCGCTCGGCATCCGAACTCCAAGTACCTCTGGCCATTTCTAACTAAATATTTTGATGTATTCTAACATTAAATGGAATAAAACATTCATTACTTACCTTTTAGCTTCAAAAAACACCAAAAAATCACTTAAAAACCAAATATTTCTTATATGTTTTAAATTCGTGACCAGCTTCAAAAGCACGTTTTTACGAAAAACAGCAACAAAATGTATACACAAACAAAACCAAATAACGGTAATTGATCTTAACATTACAGGGTACACTGAAAAATTAACAAAATCTAATTTTATATTGCAGGGTTGTAATAATTATCACAACTTAGTTCGTTACATGTCGTGTCTTAAATTCGTGGCCACCACTGTATAAAAAAAAACTACTATAAAAGATAAAACGAGTATTTCAAATAAAAATAACAAAAATTATATTTAAATAACACAACAATAAAGTAAATTAAATTTATAAAACAAATTGAGTATTTATTTATTTTAAGAAATTTATAAAAGTTGTTGAATTTAAGCTTTGAACTCTACAATCATAAGACTTATAAATTTTAAATAAATTGAACTTTTTTGTTTTAAAAAATTTAATTTCTTATAGGTAGTTTTGTTAATAAAAAAATTGTTTAAGAAGAAAAAAATATTTATTTAATTAAATTTTCTTAGAATATATTTTGTTTTAAAATTTCATATGTTACTCTTATAACCATTTAAAGCTTTTTCCATCAGAAAGTTTAGGTTTTAGTGTGATGGAATATTGAGTATAATTTGATGATTTATTTAACTTAACAAATTTTTATACCCTTCAATACAGGTGTAAAGGGTATATATAAGTTTATCGTTCCGTTTGTAATTTCCACAATTTTCGTCGGAGAGCAAAAAAGTTTATATTTTCGGGATCCTTGTAAGAAGCGATGACGATAGGACCATGTCCGTCCGTCCGTGTGTCGGTTGAAATGGCGTTTATGAAGCCCAACGATATCTGGCATATATAATATATATATCAAACGATCGGAAATCCTTTCGAGAATTTTGGTATTAAAATTCTCCAAGATCGGTTCATACATTGCGGAGATATGCTTAAAAAACCGGTTTTTAGAAACGGTTTTCCAGTTTCTGAAGCCTCTGTATATACTAGGGACTTTGTTTTTGCAAAGAATGCTCGGAAATTTTTTTCTTAATTTGTTTGCTAAAAAATTAAATAAATCTGTTTATAATAACTGAGATATCGGGCAAAATGCATTTTTGATTTTTTATAAGCCTTTGTTTAAGCTATAGGTTTTTATTTTTATACAGATCGGTTATAAATATTTTTATAAAATAGTAGTTTAGTTAAAAATAAATAAGGAATTGTTGTTGTTTATTTTTTAAAGCAAAGCTTGCTAGATTGCTTTTTTATTCAAATTTTCGTAGTTTGAAAAAAATGTAGATTTATAAATGTGAAATAATGAAAGCATACGTTAAGGCGAATATTTAATTATTTGTCGGTAAGATGGTGAAGGTTATCAAAGATTCGGCACAGCCGAATATTTTTTCAATTTCATTTAAATTATAATAATTATAATAAAATTTATTTTAGATCTAAGGTTACAAACGATATATATATATATATATTTTTTTTAAACCATTAACCAGACGAAAGACAAGTCTTTGGAAATTCATTTCCTGTATAACAAGTATCCTGTTTACAATCCGTTGAAAAGTTATGCGCTGATAAAAAAAATAAACCAAAAATATACGATTTTTGAAATTTTGCAGTTTTTTTGATAGAAAATTTGCGTCATTCAGTGAATTTAAATTTAAAGCGCAGAATTTTATAGATGAAGTGATTACCTATAGTTTAATGTATATCTCTTTGATGTCAGGAAACCAGACATGGGACAGCAACTTCTCAAACTTTCATATAATTGGCGTAAATATTTGAAAAAGTGTGTTTTTCGCTACTGACAAATACCGCTTTTATAGAAATTGTCCAAAATATCGTGTAAACCGGATTTATTAATAAATTACACGTCCGAGTCAAAATGGCGTTAAAAAATTTTGAAATGCAAAAATTTTATGCAATTTTCAGTAATTTTAAAAATTTAGATCATCGCATATTTCGCATTACTATTCAAATTTTGAAATAATAAAATTAATTTTAAAAGTAAATATTATCATCAAACAAAAAACAAGTTAAAATTTTTGCTAACTCACTTTTAAAAAAATTAAAATCGCGCATTTTTTAAGGAATGTTATTATGAGTACTAATGTTTAAACGACTCTATTTGCCAAACTAAAACCGATATTCACTTAATTTTTTCAGCAAATGATCCCAAGATATGTTTTTTATTACTCATAATTTTGTAAAATTTTAAACCAATGTTATTCTTTAGCTATTTACGAAATTGTCCAAAAATTTAATTTAAACATTTTTCTTTTCAGTGTATTTCGATAACTTTTGAAGATTCTGTAAAAATTTTAGCATCGCGTTATTTTAATTTTAATAAAGCCAAAGATCTATTTTTAAGATTTTTTTTTAAGTTTTAAATTCAAACCTCCACAACTTTTGTGCGCATTGATAAAAATTATTAACACAAGCAGATTTTGTATGCATAAATAGTCATTAATAAAACCACAAATCGATGTTAGTGTCAGAAGAAAAAAATTTGAAAATATTTTTACTTAAAATTTTCAAATTTTTTGATTTTCCTCATATACATCAATCGATAGTTAATAAAAAATTAGTATATCCATATTTCGTAATTTTTCTAAAATAGTTAATATGTATGAAAGAAAAAAGGATATTTAATATAAAATTAGTAAACTTTTCGTTTTATTTCTACGTAACTCTAATAAGAAAGATAAAGGTTGCGGCTAATATGTTTTGTATACTGCTTCAGCGCCCTATACTTATTTGTAGACAAATTTTAGTCCAAAATCATTGCTAGTGCTTCATCAGGCAAGAGAGTTTTGGGTGTTTCTGTTGTCAACCTCAATTTTTATATACTAGTTCCACTTTCTGGATATGCTAAAGCCAATTATTTTACTAATATCTCTGAATTACGCTTAGCGGTTTCCACTACCATTACTAACTATTAATTACTTGCAACAATATTTGGTCTATCTTTATGACCACTATGTTTATAAAATAGAAGTTGTTGTAAAATTTGAATATTCAATCGTGTCAATAACCAATCGTTATGATCATGAAAAAATCGGGTTCTTGTTCTGTGGGCTTTTTTCCATTTCTTTTAAAACTGACTGCAAAGGTTTGAAGTTAAAATCTTTAATTTATCAAATTGTATGGTAGTTACTGAATTACTGCTGAAATTTGCAGAAATAAAATCAATTATTCGATAGTGTTAGTCTTTTTTTCAAAGAAGACAGCCACAAGGCAAAAATATCGCTCCGAATAATTTTATCAGAGGTCATATTGAACTTTAAACAAAAATTGTTCAGCGGTGGCAGTTTGGGGCAGGATTTCTGTTCACATTATTTAAAACTAAGGTTGATAGATTACAGAACCGTTTGCAGATGTGGTTCATCGGATGACGACAAAAAATATCGTCTAAGAAAGTTTTTTTCTTTGTTTAAAATTGTAAAAAAAAACATCACTTTGCTCAACACTTAACAGAAGAATTACCTTAAATTAGAAAAGAATGTTATTTTGTGCGTTGATTAAGCACACTACCACAATTTTAACAAAAAGAGAATTTTTAAAATATTTCAATTAGCACACTTTTTAAAGATTTTTAAATTCGCATAAATTTTGGACGCAATTGTTTGTTTTTCTTTATTTACTTTATTGACTTTATTCGATATTTTAATACCACAATTAGTTATTTGATGGGCTTCAATCTCTCTTCCCCCTCTCATTCCAAAAAAAAAAAAAAAGGCAAACGAATTTACACTCTATTTTAAACATCTTCGCGATCCCCATAAAAAGTTGCTGGATACCCTAGTCCCACTCGAATATTGTTTGTTCGATTAATCGACAAATGAAAATCAAATAATTGTTCGATTAAATTAAAATCAAGAATTTCGAATAACAATTTATTCGAGCAAATTATGCCGATAAATCGAATAATTCGAGTAAAAAAATATTTTTAATATTTTCTTTCTTAACTAGTTTTTAGGATGTTTTAATTTTAGTTTCCTTAAAAATTTAGCTTAGAAACCATGTTTCAAAATTTGTATAGAATGTTTCGAATCTAAAAGTGGTACCATAAATTTAAATTTATTAAAAAGATTGTATTTAATAAAAAGAAACGAATATATGCCTAAATTACAATACGCAGTTAAAGGTCGTTTTTTAATTACAAAAATTAAATACAAATTTAAAAGTCACTTTAAAAAATTATAAAGTAAAATTCAAATAATTTTAATATAAATATAATAAATAATAAGAAATAAATTTAAGTAATTTAAGCTTGATTTGGAAAAACATATTTTTGGTTCTACGAATGAAAGTACGAATGAAAGTACACAGTTTATATACCAATAAATGCTCAGTCTGGTGTAGAGGATGTGATCGTTTGAATGAAATTTGTAATATAGAAATAATTTGGACTTAAAATTAAGTTTAGCATGTAAACTCGTTCTTTATGTTAAGAATAGCTGAACCACTTTATCTAACAAAAGGATCCAGTGCTTTTTCTCATTTTCAAAATGCAATAACTCAGAAACTAATAAATATATTTTCGCATATCTTTCACAGCCTAACGGACAAATATCCAAATAATATTTATGTAAAATATTATACTGAGTCGTTTTTACTAAATTATAACAAAAATAGGAAGAAACGAGAAATAAACTATTTTACATTTTGGTAGAAATTGTGGTTTAACTCAAAATAGAGCCAATTATAATTCCTACGCGTACATTTAGGATAAAGAATTATTTATTTTAAATTTACAATAAATTTGTCCATTTAATGGAGAAAAGTAAGTAGTTCTAACTAAATGTATATTTGACTAATTTATTATATTTCTTATATTTTTACACTGATATTATTAAAAGTTTTTCCACAATATGGAACTAAAACATTGTCACGAGATCACTATAATACAAATAAGAGTAAATTATCTGAAACATTGTATACATTTGTATAATTTTAAATGATCATCTTAATGCCTTTTAAATATTGAATATAATTGAACAATGAATTATAAAACCTTATACCCAAAATAAATCTGGGTTTAGTAGATCTTCGATACTTAAAAATATTGTACAAACATTTTGTATATAAATGAAAACCTCTGTTGTACATAGGTTAGTATGTGTCCAAATTAAAAAGCGAGGTTATCAGACAAAATCGTAAATTATTCCAAAATGGATAAAAACTCATCATTAGTTTTAATTTTTATCAAAGGAATTTATAATTACCTTTAAATGGGAATCATTTTTTTTTTCACAGTGTAAAAACTAGTCATTTTATAGCGTCACAAAAGTTACAAAAAGCACTTCGGACTACCCTTAATAGAAAAATTGGTTCAAATTGATAATTTGGTCTATCAATTAGACCAATTGGTCTATTATTAGACCAATTTATTTAAATATTAATGATATATATTAAATATAGAGAAACAACGGCATTATCAAAGCAAAAGAAACAAGTATTCATAAATATTTACGCACATTTTAATTTTATATTATTTTGGAAAGACTATTTCTTATTTTAAGCTATATTTTTGTTTTCTTTTTTGATAAGCATTGAAAAATCTAGTAAAATTGTAAGGTATAAATTAATCGAATAACTCGAGTAACTTAAAAGATTTATTCGATTATTCGAGTAACTTAAAAACTGCATTTTCGAGTTATTTGATTATTCGAACAATGAAAAAGTCGAGTAAAATGAATACTCTACTACGGACCCGGATTTGAGAATCTGTGATATGGAACACAAATAATTTTATGAAAAGAAAATAGCAGTGTTGTAGTTAAAAAAAAAAAATTGTACTCTTTTATACAAAGAACAAAATATTCTATAAAAAAATATATAGTTTTATGCAAGAAATTATAGTCTCTTTAATTTCTAATCAAAAATGTTAATCTCTCATACAAATATAAAATTTTTTAATAGAAATTTGTTGCTCTTTCTACAAAACCCTATGCAAAAAGCATTTCGAAACTATTTCGAAATTGTTGTCAATTACCAACTTGTTATACGAAACTATTTAATACAATGACAACTTCTACAAAATCTCTCACCACCACTGAAAGCCATCATTACTACCTCTTCTACAACTACTAAACTTACATATTGGTATATACACACACAAACACAAGCAGTCAGTCTGTCTGATATAATCAAGGAAGAAATTGTTATAAATAATACGAAAAATTAAAAAAATAAATGAAAAAAAAAAAAAACATTCATTCCATTTCAACCTAAAGTTTGTCATTAAAAATAGAAAAATTAAAAAAAAAAAAAAAAAAAACACTGATGTGCTGCTACAAACAACAAATTTGATGCAGTTGCATAATGAAAAACGATAAGTTTTAAACGACTGGAAAAATACACAACTTGAATTGAAATATTATGTACATAGTACATTTTTCTTTTATATGTTTATGTACATATATTTAGTTGAGATAATAACAGACTTACCAGGAAAAGTTTTTTTTTTTTTTCTTATCCTAAGATGAAAAGGAGACAAACGTAAATGCAACTACGCATTTTTTTAAATAAAAAATATATTGTATACTACATTAGTCTGCGCCAAAATTTAACAACTTTCTAATTTTTATCGAAACTCCAGCTAGAAATGTTCTTGGGTAACAAAAACGTACTGTGTAAAATCTTTGCATTAGCATTAGATCTGAAGTTTATAGGGTATTTTTAATATAGGAAAAAGTTGTCCTCTTTACCGTTTTGTGTGATTAAGCCGTACCTTGGATTTTAATTCTGTGAATTTTAACTTATATTCAAACTAAACAAATAAGGTAAAATATGTCAGGAATACATTCTGACGTTTAAAAAAAACTGAAGCAAGTATAACATCTAAAAAACTACAAAAAGTTCCTTTTTGCCGAAATCCGCAGAATTCAAACCGAAGGTACGGCTTAGTCATGCAAGGTATTAGCCTAATTCTCTTTTAATTTTATTTTCCATAATATTGTCAATAAGCCTGCGAAGTTTTTTCGAACTTTTTTGAAAATTGTTTAACAAACTTTTTTAAAGTTTAAAGTGGAAAAGTGTTTGGATTAACTTGCGTATCTTGAAAATAGCTTTTTATTTAATTATTTATCAAAAAATTTAAAATTTCGTTGGCCACTAGGGAAAAATTTGACTGAAACTCAAAAATATTTCTTTGTCGTAATATGACCATTTGTTGCAAACAACAAATCAGCTGATTTTTGGTAAACACACATAATTATTTATTAGCAAAAAACATAATGTTCGTAATGTGAACACGGTGTGACCACATAATTGACATTTTTCATGAAATCTTACATCGGTTATTTAAACAATTGCTAGGACGGCAGGTGTGTAAAAAAATAAAGTTTCTTGGGTAACAACATTATACAAAGAAGTCGTGGTCACTGAATGGAAACCTGGTAGTGGACTCAGACAAAATTAGTGTCTATAAAAAACCGACTTTTCAAAAGCTTATAGGTTTATAGCGACTGATTTCCATCGAAAGTTTATAATACGTTTTTCGAGCTTTTAGACTAATGTTAATATAGTTTATAAAAAAAAAATCTGGCATATTTTAGCACAGTTGTTGAAGCTTTATAATGATTTAAAATTGTTCTGTAAAGTTTTTTCTTTTTTTTTTTTTAATATAAGCTTTTTTCAATTTTTCTAATTTAAAAATAAAATAAAATTATCGATACTTTAAAGCATCTCAACAAAAAGGAAGCTTCAGACTTAGAAAAATGTACTTTATATTATTGATATTAATTTTTATAAAAAAATGTTATTAATAAATATCTGTATAAAATTGGAATAATAATTAACCTTTTTTATACTAAGAGCGATTTGTTTTTAATTTTAAGAAGAATTATTAATCATTTAAAAGTACATTTTATGCAGTTATTTAGTTCTACTTTTGAAGTCATTCTTAATGTTCTTGGTGCTTGGGGCAAAACACATGCTGCTGAACAGTCTATGCCAATGCCTTCCTCTTCTAAAAAGCAATCGAATCTGCTCCACATCGTAAATCAAAAAATGTTCTTTGTTATATTTTTAATAAAAATAAATTTATTGTTTTTGAAAGTTTGACAAATAACTTTTCAAATGTGAACGAAGAGAAAACATGTTTTCCTATTTGATTATATTTGTTGTCTGTTTGAACAAACAAAAATGGGAAAATAAATGTGCGTAATGTGACCAAAAAAAAGTTTATATACTTTCGGGCAAATAAATTTGAATCAAACATTTGCCTAATGAGACCGTACTTTACACAAGTATCTTAAAAAACACAAATGGTCTGGGGAATACGTAATAATTTTAAAATTTTTTTTTAACCGATTTGCTCTTTTTATGTCTTATTTTATAGATAATTATGTGTAAAGTACAATTTTTTAAAATTTTGTTGCTAAACAATGTATTTAATAGCATAATTTTTTATTAAAACTGCAAAAAGAACAACTTTTTCCCATATAAACGTACCCCACAAACTTCAGGTCTGTTTAACGATATTCGATTTCACAAATATTGCAGTACATTTTTGCCACCCAATGAACGATTCAAAAGTTGGTAAATTGTGGTGCAGTATAATACATACATGTGTATATCTGTGTTTATCTTTTGTGTGGAATAATGGTTGAATTGTTGTTTGCTTGATTTTATCCTGAGATGAATGACAAATAAATATAAAAAGAAAAATAATACTTTTGAGCTCATTAAAAATTATTTAAGTAAATTGTCGATAGTGTACTACTACACATGTTACACTTACAGTATGTATTCACTTTCCAAACCAATTGTAAGGTAATATTAAAAAAAAAAAAAAAAAACTTTTTAATATTTTTTGCAGCAATATAGGTAAAACAAGCCATTTGGAATATCGGTAAAACAAGTTTTTGGAACTTGAATTTTTCCATCAATGGAATTACTGAAAATATTGCATTTAACTGTAAACTTTACTTCATTCATATTTTATATGAAAAATTAAAAATAAAAAAAAAATAAAAACGAATACATTAATTTGATCCCTCATAAATTCACACACCTTTACAACAAATATTTATATAATGTTTATTTTTTAAGAAAATTGCTACATCTGTAAATTCATATATTCTCGTTATAACTGTAAGTGTGTCTTTATATAAAAGTTGTCTGTATAGGTGGTATAAAAGTATACATATAAGGATAACAGAATACGTAAAATGAAAATATTTTTTATATATAACACACATTCATTATTTTACACTCATACGCATACTACATACGAGTAATTGCAAACATTTACATGGCAGCCAGCATTAATTGCATGTAAACTGTCACAAGTGCAAAAGTAAAAAAAAAAAAAAAAAAAACTACAAATACTTATACAAGAATAACCAGAAGATGAAACTGAAAAATAAAATAAAAAATCACTCATACGCATACACACACCTCTCTTATATAGTGTAGTCACTTATAAATTACTTTTTATTTTTCTTTAATTTTTTTATTATTTATTTCTCATTGCATTCCATCAAGTGCTGTTACAGCTTCCTCTACGGTTTCATTATAAAGTTGGTCGTATTAAAAGTCTTAGTCTTATATTTTGAAAAACTAATACTAGAGAATGTACAAATATATGTCTGTGTATTTTAAGAAAAATACTCATTTATCTGTATGAGTATGTATGTGAGCATAAGGGAGCCAAGGTTTGTGTTTGTGTAGAGCAATACTGAATGACTTTTCAAGTGTGAAAAAAAGGTTTTTTCTCCTACTACTTCTTCTCATCAAATGTTCATCTTACAACTATGAGTACTTATGGTGGCAAAGGACCTTAAAGTATAGTTGGTCTAACCGGACCATATGACTCACTACACCAATGTGGAGGTGCATCAAAATTCTGGTTCTTCCATGGGTTCTGTGGCCAATATTTCTATAAATCATACCTATGCATTATATTATGTTGACACTAACATTTGTTTTTATGCACTCTGGGGTATTTCCCGGAAGTGGACCGTGTGTAAGAGGTATGGTTGATTATGATCCGATCGTAATAATATTTTATATAAGTAGTTTCTACTGTTATAAAACTTATTTCTGTAAAATATTAACTTCATATATGATTTTTGAAAGAGGGATTTATAAGGTAGCCATGATAAACTATGGACCGATCTTTGAGAAGGTTTATACTAATATAAAACTGGACCGCAAAGGCCGCAAATTTAAAAAATTAAAAAAAAAGAAACTAAGAATGAGAGAACAGTTTATTTCGACCTGAATATATCTTAAATTAAGGAGATAACCTACACATTTAAGTATATTTTTTGCAGACATTAATAAGGAATTTCTAAATATTAAATTTATTTTCTGTTATATAATAAATAAATTTTTGGTGATTTAAAAAAAAAAAAAAAAAAAAATTCATTTCCGAAAAGGTCATCTTTGGAGGTGCACTCACTACCCCTTCTCAAAAACATCTCACCTCTCACCAAGTGAAATTTTATTGAGATATCTAAAATGGTTCATAAATTACAGAATTTTTTATAAAAACAAACCTTTTGGAAACATTGTCTGTTCATCGAAAACCATATTTTTGGATGTATTTTAAAAATGGTCCACCTTACAAGAACGAATTAATTAAACCGAAATATTTTGGTTATTAGTTTAAAACAAAATTTTTTATCTCCATACAAATAATTGCACTTTAATGGACATTCAGCCAGCCGAACGTATGCTGTACACAGCGTTACCGTTTGGCGACTTTAGTCGCCATTTGCCCCTTTTTCAACCACCTGGCCCCTTTTTTGGCCTCTTTTTTAAATGGCTTCTAAATGGCGACTTTTTAAGACTATGTGCTTAATTACGATAAACTAAGTTGTTTGAAATATATCGACCCATTATATATTAATTTCAACAAATAAATTAATAATTTTGGGACTGTCTTACAGTATAGTGATATAAAAAATCGCGGAGTATTTATAAATGAACTGAAACTGTTAGTAATTAAAAATAATAATAAAGTTTATGAACAGCTATTTATATCATCATATGCCAAATTTTTTGGATTGGATTGAAAAAATAAGAAAAGATTCGATGAATACTTATATCCTAATTTAAATTTTTACATTCCTAAGAGCAATTCCTTGGGGGAACGTTTTTTTTTACGAAATTATCAAAAACAAGAAATAGTTTATCTAACAGACTTGTGAATTTATGCGTTCCATCCTAAATTTGAAAGTGTAGAGTACGAGTGAAGAACACCTACAAATGTACAGGAGTTTAACTTAAAAGAGGATTGAGTGCTAAATATTTTTGTGAATAAATTTTTATTTTTGCAATAATAAAAATTGTTGTAAAATAATAAATTATTTTGTTATTAATAGAACTGAATTTTGTAGTTTTTCTTAAAATATAACAATTTATTGTTATCAAATAAACAAATTTTAAGGAGTTTTTTAAGTTTTAAACTGGTTGGCCCCTTTTTTTCAAAAAATCCCCTTTTCTGGCGACTTTTTATTTTGAAATCCCCTTTTTTGGACACTTTTTAAAAATTCTCAACGGTAACGCTGGCTGTACAGACAGACGGACATCGCTATATTCTGAGTCCATTTGTATATTTTAAACACAATTGCATAATAGCCCAACCACCTATGTTGGTGTAGGTTGTACAAATGTAACCTTAAATATATATTTTTTAATAGTATTAAAAAAATGTGTACCTACTATATTGTAAAATACTAACACCCATTTTGTTGTTGTGGTTAAACTGATGCTGCTGTTGCAACTTGCAAGTTGAAATATACTATTAACACGTATTAAAGTAAAATATATGTATGTACTTTAGTACATTTAATAATTGCTCTTGCAAAATAAAAAGAGCAGAGTGAAAAAATTTTGTGTTAATTAAAATTTACTTAAAATAGAAAAAGTTTGAAATGTGTTTTGAATACTATTAAGTGTTTTTAATCAACTAAATTTAAATGCATCTTACTAATTAAATATAATTTATTTTTGGTTGTTAGCAAGTTGAAAATTATTACACAGGTTTACAATATGGAAACAAATTACGGCGGCACGAGGTTTTTCAGTCAATTTGGATACACAGTATTAATAAGTACTAAGCCTCTAATTTACTCCTTGATAACACTGGTCGACAAAAAAAAAAAAAAATCCTCCACCAAAGACGAACAGTTGGACTTGATGCATTTTGATTTGCTAAACCTGAATCTGCTATCAGTTTTTTTCCATTAGGTCTGGATTTTTTTTTTTATGGGCGTCTCTAACATTTCGCCCAAAGTAAGTACACCAAAAGATGCGGACTAAAAATATCTTCAAATAATTTCAAATTCATTTTTTTTATGTGCTCAATATAGCTATATTTTGAAATCAGCGTCCCAAAAAAACTTTTTCATGCTAAATTTTAGATTTTTTTGTTACTAAAATGTCTTTTAATAAATGAAAACATCAAAAATGTTTATCATATTAATCTAAAAGCTTGTAATGATGCGAATAAAATAAGGTATGTATCTTCAAAATTTATGCACAAATCTTGATCTTATTCACAGTTAAGTAAAAACACATATGTATACATACAAATGAGTGGAAATTAGGGTGATCGACGCGGTTTTCCAACCGGTTTTAAAACCGGTTTTTTCAGTCAATGTGCTGTCGGTTTTTTCAAAATGTTCATTTTTCGAATGTCGAATAGAACGGTTTTTTTAAACACAAAAAACCGGTTTCAAAAATAGCATTTTGTTTCAGAAAACATGTACTAAATAGTGATAGTGATATTTGAAAATTTAGGAATAATTTTTTAAATATTCATAAAGACTGATTTCTTATGTTTTTAAAATATAGTTTAAGTCTAAATTGGAATTTGTTCTGTAATGTTAAACAAATAAATAATTAATAATTATCCTGTATGACCCAATTTATTTTTTTTGATCCAATATTTCCTTTATTTTTTAAAGGTGTTGTGTTAAAAAAGTTTCACCTGCAGAATCGTTTCAATTGAGACCAGTGTTGCCAGGACTTGAGAAATAAAGAAGCTAAATTAGACTTTAAAAAAAGTCAGAAAAGGCTAAATGTCCCAAAAAATAAAGCCAGAAAAAAGCTAATATATTGTTTTATTTAAAAACGCATTTATTTATTTTTTTCGCATTAGATTTTGGTATTTCTTAAAGATATTTTAGTGAATTTTTAAATATAATTTAAATAGTTTTTATAGGTAACAAAGTTTGTTAAAAAATACTTATAATATTTTCGTAGAATGAAGTGCCGCTGGCGAAAATTTTAGTCAAATATAAATAATTTCGATTTTTTGTACGAACTAATACACAAAAATGATTAAATTGATGATTCTGTAAAAATAAAATGAGTAAATTTTTAGCCTTTTTAAGGCTATTTTAAAATTAAAAAAAAGCTAGAAAAAAGGCTAGAAGCTAAAACGAAAATTTTGAGGCTAAAAGCAAAATAAAAAGGCTAGATTTAGCCTTAAAAAGGCTAAACTGGCAACACTGATTGAGACTTAAATAATATACTATCTCCATATAAAGCCATGGTTTCTGTTTATGATAACTAAAATTTATATGATTTTTTCTACAATTTTGAAACATAATTACCTTCTAGTCATCTAGATATATAATTTGCTTAGCATTTTTTCTCTTTCCAGAGCTTTCTAAAGCTACCAAACGACGTAGAAAATTAAAATTTGGCTTAATTATAAAACTTTTTGTCCAACAAATCCTAATGGAGCCATATTTTGAAATTTTTATCAGGGAGCGGATATAAGAAGATTTATGTGTCTTTTTCTAAGAATTTTTTCTCTTTCCAAAGCTTTCTAAAGCTCCCAGAAGACATAGAAAATTAAAATTCAGCTTAACTATAACCCTATTCGTCCTACAAATACTAACGGAGCTAGATTTTGAAATCTCTATCAGGGAGCGCATTTACGACGATTTTTTTATTTTGAAAGGTTTACGAATTTAAAACTTTAATCAATATAATTCGAATAAATTTGAACGGCTTCAAATAATTGACTTCGATTAGGGAGAGGAAGGTGTCTAAATGTTGTTCATATTTTTTCTTTTAATTTTCGGATTTGTTTCTGCATATTTTCATTATTATATTATTTTTCCTGACATTGTCAGGCTTTTACGCCTGTATTTAATAAATTTTAACTTAATTATAAGAATTGATTTCTTTAAAGAAATGTAGTCTTTTGATATAAATATTAACTTCTGCAAAAAACCGGTTAACCGGTTTTCTCTGAATATCAAAAAGTGTAACCGGTTTTTTTAAAATCAAACTATTCGAACTATTCGAAAACCGGTTTCTCAAAAAAGTCGAATAATCGATCACCCTAGTGGAAATACATTGGTGAGCAAAAAAATTTTTATTTTTATTTTTTTTTTTTTTTTCTTGAAACAAAAATAGGTGGACTAGATGGATTTTGACGAGTTAAACAAAAATCTGCATTCACTTTTTTCTACCACGTACTGATTTCTTTATGGGCATGACTAATATCATCACCTTATTCAGCGGTCACATTATAAAACTCGAGAATGGTTTGTCCAATTTAAACTATAACTCAAGAACCATTTACACGATTTTGATAAGCAATACACCAAAACATACATACGAAAATGTCAACAACATTATTTATAAGAGTTAAGGATCAAAATTTTCACGACTTTTCAAAAAAAAAAAATAATAACAAAATAAAAAATTATAATTGTTTCGCTACTAATTTCCGCATAACTACGGAAATGTCAACTGAAAAAAAAAAAATACGTAAACTCTGCTCAAAGACAATTTAAGTCGCTATATATTAGAGTTTAATTTATCTTAATTGGACAAAACGTTCTCGAGTTTTACAAGTGTGACTGCCTAAAGGCAAGGTCATAATAGTCACGCCCTTAAAAAAATCAATACGTGATAGAAAAAAAGTGAAAGCTGATTCTTGTTTAGCACGTTAAACTCCATCTAATCCACCTATTTTTACATTTAAGACGACATTTTATTTATTTTTTTTTTTTTTTTGCCCACTTAATTGTAGGTATGCAAGTTAAATTGTTTAATTTATATATATATATATATATATATATATATATATATATATATATATATATATATATATATATATATATATATATATATATATATATATATATATATATTATATTTTTAATATTCAGCGATTTTATTTTTAAACAATTTTTTGTAAATATTTTATTAGCTGTCAGCAAATAATTTTTAGTTTCAATGAAACTTATTTAAGACAGTCTTGTAAATTTGTATAAGAGCATTTTCATGCTGTATCCATAACTTGCATGGGTATGTTAACTTAACTGCGAATGCAATCAAGATTTGTTTGCATCAATTTGTATGATACGGGGCTTTATTTACTCGTGGTTTCACCAGCTTTGAGATAAAGATGATAAACTGAAACATTTTTGATATTTTCACTTCCAAAAGAAATTTTAGTAAAAAAAAAAAAACTTGAATTTGGCATGAACATTTTTTTTCTAACACTTATTTCGAAATATCTCCTAAACTATTGAGAAGATAAAAATTTATTAGTAGAACGACTTAAAGCTAATTTTA
This sequence comes from Protophormia terraenovae, assembly GCA_951394005.1. NCBI lineage: Eukaryota > Metazoa > Arthropoda > Insecta > Diptera > Calliphoridae > Protophormia > Protophormia terraenovae. The sequence continues at coordinate 160,831,657 of OX596073.1, read as the reverse complement.
TTCCACATATTTTGGTTTATTATTTATATAAATCGTGCATACCGTTCTGGAGTTATAGTGAAATATACTCGAGTAATCGGCTTATTAAGGACGCAATATTAGACACGCATATAAAAAAATCTCGACCTGATGGGAAAAAACTGAAAGCAGATTCGAGTTTAGCATGCAGAATTCTCTCTAGTCCACATATTTTTTTGAAGGAGCACGAAACAAATTTTTTTGTCGACCAGTGTAATTCTGGTGATAAATTGCGATTTGTAAAATTAAGGAGGTTGCACCATATATGGAAACATATCTCAAAACGACTTGTCTGATTTTATTCAAAATGATATCAAAAAATTCTAACTAAAATTTACTTTAAATCATTAGTATATTAATTTTTAATACGCTCAACAGTTATGGAGATATTAAGCATATTTTCAAAAATAAAAAAAAAAAATTATATAAAATTGCTATAATTGTTTCCGAGTTTACATTGGTCCTTGAACTATTTGAACACAATTTCGATGAAGTTTCACCTTATATTGAAGGTGGGCGGTAAAGTGGGCGAACCACGCCCATTTCTTTTCTAAGTTTATATTGACCCTCAAACTATTTGTACAAAATTTCGTTGCCTTACATGATATCAGCAGAAAAGTATGAAACGGACACCCTGTGTTTCTAGTTTTTAGCCCATAACTTTTTTTTTTGTTTATTAACCGATAGTGCCCATTTTCAATCCCATACAAACCTTATATAAGATAAATAGTTGTGCCAAATTTCGTCCCTTTATGTTGTCCCGTTCGTACCCTATCCTGCTTTCAACAGACGGACGGACATAGCTAGATCGACTCAAAATCTAACCAGAAACCAGAAAATATATACTTTGTGGGGTCTTAAATTATTTTTTCGACATGTTACACACGACAAATTCAATATACACCCATCTTTTTGATGATGAGTATAAAAATGTTTTCAAAAAATCATAAAAATTCGAAAATGTCTAAAATTCCAATATTTTTGTTTTTAATCATAAAGATAAATTTGTTTCAAATAAAACAAGACTTACTTCATTCAAATCAATGCATAAATGCTGATTTTATTCACAATTTAGTGAGAATACTTATTTAAAAATTTCCTAGAAATATTAAACAAATCACAAAATTGTGTTTAATATTTTTATAAAATTTGTAAATGAATATCTTCATTACATATTTTTCTCAAACCCCAGAGAAAAATGTTTGAACTAATATATATATATATATATATATATATATATATATATATATATATATATATATATATATATATATATATATATATATATATATATATATATATATATATATATATTCTATTCTTTAATTTGAAAATCTTTATCTTAAACTAACTACTTTAATATAATCACTTAAAATATTTTAAATTTATATATATGAGATAATAAGAATTTTATTTCCATTAAACTCTTAAAAAGTTATAACTTTATAAGATTCCCATAAAACAAATAAACATTAAAGAAAGATTAGCCTTATGTTGACCTAATTTTAAATACAATTTTTTACTTTCTTTTCAAACAAAAATAATTTTACTTATTTTACAATTTTAATTACAAGTTTTGCATAAAAAGAAAGAAAAATCTGCAATCAAAATTTAAACATCATTTGTTAAAAAAAACTATTACTCATACGTATTTCTTCAAGTTAATTGTTTTTTTTTTTTTTTTTTTTTGCAAAAAAGAGCATCCATAAAATTCCTGCAAAATATTTGTAAAAAAACTTTTAAAATGTATTTATTTTAAACCTCTTGTTATATCAACAGACTCACACATACATACATAAATACCAAAAATTGCATGCATGTATGTTACAGCTTATTTTATAGTTTTATACTGCAAACAAAAAAAAAATAAATAAGTTTTTTTTTTTTATTCATCTTGAACACAAAAGCTTAAACATTTTCAATTAAAATTGTTTTTCTTTTTTTGTTGTTGTAGGAGTTTAAATGCAACAATATATTTACCAACATCATGCACTCATGAAAATAAAAATCAACAGTTTAAGATTAAATTTTATCCAAAAGATCAAGATATTAAATTTTATATGTGTAAAGGAATAATAACATGCATGTGTATGAGTAATATCCCAGCTAAAAAAATAAGCACTAAAGAGACATTATGCAATGATTTTAAGAAAAATATGCAAAAATAGGTATTTTTGAGTAAATATGCAAAAATATGCCGTAACAAATCAATGCCATTTTAGTAATATGTTTGATTCGGATAGATAACAACACACAGAAAAAATATTAGATAATATTATTATTTAAATTTAATAACCCAGGAAAAATTTTAGAACATGTTCTAAAATCATTATTTCTAGAACTGATGTAATCAAAACCACTTCAAATTCTTTAATAAAATACTCAGAACTAGTAGTATCACAACCAATTCTGACACTAATGGAGAAGAACCTTATTCTGATTCTAAATTCGTTTTAAGGAATGTTTTAGAGAACTAGTGCTTAAGAACAAATTCTTTATGACTTCTACATCACTTCCGAGAACAAATTACTGGTTCTCTAATGACTTCCTAGAACTGTTTAAAAAACTTTTATACAAAATTTCAAAAATTAAAAAATGAGTATTTCAAAAATTAAATTGGTTTCAAAAGTAGCCTTTAGAAAATAGTCCATTAGAATAAAAAATAAAAAACAGATTCTGAAACCGTTCCCTAACGCTTCTATGGAACTAGTTCCAAATGTGACAATTTCGAACTAAAATCACTAATTAAAGAACTAGTGCTAGAACAGTTCCATAGAATGGGTACTGGCTAGCTAACACTTCCACAGAACTAGTTCTGGAGGTGACAATTTCAAACAAAAATCATTGGTCGTAACTCCAAAGTAGAACAAGTACAGGCTATTTTCATGTGTTCTGGAACTAGTTGTAGAAGTGATACAATTTTTCCTGGGAAATTTCATTTTTAATACGATTATACAATTAAGAATTTAAAAATTAAAAAGGAAATATGAAAAATTTGGCATTTTAAAATTTAAATAAAAAAAATAAATCAAATAAAACTAAAATTTTGTACGACGACCATTTTTGAATTGAAAAATCTAGAAGAACTTAATAAAGGATAGAAAATTTGACGGTTTTAAGCGTTACGTATGCATTTCTAACATTATTTGTGCAAATTTTGTTAATTTTTTGTTAATTTATGTAAATGTTCAAGTTACGCAGCGCACGACACTTCCATTTATGGTTTGCTTTAATTGCAGCTGACAAAAGAAATGTTTGCAAATATACTTCGGCTTAGGTAAGCATTATTTCGTCCATTTTACCAATCGCTATCATAAAATATTCTTAAAATTGTCTCATTCCATAGATTGTAAAAGATATCTACTAAAGTGTTAGTCTGTGTATTGGAATGATCCGCAAAACAATAGCAGCTGTAAGTCGACTGAATTTTCGGAAACGAATCGTGAATGAGCAATTTATATTTGTAAGCTTTGAAAATAAATGTATGTAATTTATTTATAATTTATAATAATGAAAACAAACTAAAAAACGGCATTAACTTTTGTGCTAATTTAAAGGAAAGTTTTTTGCAATGAGCAGAATTAATTAATAACTGAATTGCATCAATAAAAATTTTAATTGATTTTAGAAAAATTTCAATCATAAAAGAAATTAATTTGATTAGAAAAATAATTTAATTTTGTTACAGAAAACAATTCACTTAATTAATTTTTTTCTCTTAATATTATCATTTTGATGATAGGAGCAAAATCAATTAAAAATTTAATTAAAGTAAACAATTTCGTAACTAAAACTCATTTTTATTTTTTTCTGTGCATAATATAGTCTTTTAATGCTCCAGAAAAAACCTGAATTTTTATGAAATTCCGGCCCCAAACTTACACTTCATTTTTATAATATATATAAGTAAAAGAATTGTTGCCAAAAGTGGGCGTGGTGAACAATGAGAACATATTTTTCATACAATAGGGACATATTTTTGCATAAAGTCAATGACATTCTACATACATGTGTGCCAAATAAATTAAAAAAAGAAATACTTTTTTTAAAAAGTAGGCGTAAAATATGGATGTGGTATATTATCATAGGTCATAACATTACTTCACCCAGAGAAAAATTTAACACATACGTGTTGATAACGATACCATTCAGTGTCAATAGTGAATCTGTCCCGTATATGTTCAAATTCAACACTTTGTGTTCAAATCAGAAACGAAATTTGTTACAAATTGGAATCAATTTGAAACCACTTTAGTATCGAATTATTAAATAACATTATGTTTATTTAAATTTTGTAAACGAATGGTTTAAAAAAATCGATACCGTAAATTGTTAATGTGTCTACAACCGTCGTAGATTTTAAAACGAATTTTTTCCCTTAGTGTAATAAGATACACTTTCTTCCCACCACGTTTTATGTTTCTAGACTTGGTAGTTTGGGTGTCATAAATGGTTATTTATTTATCATAGCTCCCATATAAACCCACTTCCGGGAATCGCCGAAAGGGCATAAAATCATATGGATGTTAGTATGAACGCATTGTTTTGTATTTGTATATTTTATTTTACATTTAGCAAAAGTTTTGATCTATAATTGGCTCTAATATAAGTCCCTTTCCCGAATTCTTATTCTTATACACAATAGTGTAGGGTATGGTCGGTCTTTCTTTCCCGTTTTTATAATATATATGGATTATTATTTCCTCTTTACTTTGAATAGTGAAATAATTTGTTACCGGTAAATTGAGAAGTCATTTAGTTCTTTAATATCTCATAATAAAATGTTGTCGGTTCAACACCAAACATGTACAAAAATACTTACTATTTATATGACTTCTAGCAAGTAAACACTTATTCAATCACTTATTTGCTGGGAGATAAATTCTACATTCTTGGATAGTTCCATACAAAAGTAAGTTTTACATCCGAATTATAGGTAATTACCAAAAAAAATAGCAATATTATTTGCTGGCTTACGAGGTTAATAAAATGTTTGCCGGGTTATGTTAAATATTTAAAATAAACTAATAGTTAACTAGTTCTCTACAATTCAGACCAATATTTATTATTATTACTATTTTTTAAAATCTTTTGCTATAACTTTCTTTTGTGCCTTATAAATATTCTGTAGTAGCTACTAAATATCCTTTAATCTACTTCTTTTTCAATTAAAGTTTCTTTTATTTATTTTTTATAACTTTGTTTTAAAATAAACATTTTTTTATTTACATGTCTGCATAAATATTACTAACATAAATCCATAGACATCAGAGTAAATATTTTTGAAAAACTATTTTTTTTAATATACTTTTCCCATATTGTAAGAGTAAATAATAAGTACATATGAACTAGTTTTTAATTTAAAGTTATTTTTCAAAAGTAATTTGAATATACATATATTCCATTTAGTACTCCTGTTAAATTGATTTAAAATGTTAACTTTTTTAAGGCATAAGTTTTTTTTTAGCAAATAAGTAGTTAAAGATTAAAGAATTGTATAATTCCCATGGATTTTATTTTTACTATTTTTTTATTAACCTAAATCTTAAAACCATTTTAAGCGTGGTAACTAAAACATGTGCAGATATTTTATTTATTTCTTAACGGGTTAAAATAACTAAAGTATGTGTGTTTGTTCGTTTGTTTGAAAAAATAATGTAAATAAGTTTTTCCGCTTGACTAAATTTTAATCGTCATGTTTCAGAATTTAAATAATTACAAGGTACATTTAATTTTGAACATATTTATTTGCTTGTTTGTTTGTTTGTTTGTTTTCTTTTAATGCTTGACATGTGCTCTTGAAATTATGATAATTATGTATTTGAGTAAATATTTATAATAAAAAGACATTTAACCATGTAAACATAAACAATTAATTGAATATAAATTTTTAAGTAAATCAAAAAATTATCCATAATTAACCATATGTCATTTTTGTGATGTTCTTTTGTATAGTGTTAAAGCGTATACATTAGGGTGGTCCCAAAAATGAAATTTAAAATTTCGTCATTTTCGACATTATCCTGTCGTGAGCTGAATCAAAATGAGAATAAATGAATCAAAACATAAATAAAAATTAAATTAAATAAAGATTCGCTGTGCCGAATCTTTGATACCCTTCACCATCTTACCAACAAATAATAAAATTTTCACCTTAACGTATGCTTTCATTATTTCACGTTTATAAATCTAAATTTTTTTCAAACTCCGAGTATTTGAATACAAAAAAAAAAAAAAAAAACAATCATAGCAAGCTTTGCTTTAAAAATATAAACAGCAACAACAATTTCATATATATATCGTCAATTCCATGCGAGATATATAAAAAATGCCAATTTTTTTGCAGCGGGTCATCCGATTTTGTTCATATTCTATACGTATATAATCTATGGAGCCATTTAAATATCTCCATTTTTTTTTTTTTTTTTTTTTAATTTTGAAAAATTCGCGAATTTATTCACGATTTTGATTTTCTGAAAAGTCAAAAAAATCGGAAAAGTGTGTAACTTTAAACATCAATAACACTAAAAGTTGTTAACGAATTTTAATGATTTAAACTGCATGTAGAAGATGAATATGTCCTCCATTAATGATGTGTGTGAAGATAAATTTAAAATATGAAACCCTAGACACAAACCTTTAGCTTTTACAGAGCTCTGTTAAGGCGTTAACATACTTCTGTTAAACTCTGTTAAATTGGGTGTTTGGGTGTTTGAAATTTAAAAAATTTCAAATTTCATATTTTTTTAAAGGACCTTTCAGGATTTCAGGAAAAAGGAACAACATGGGCGGATGAAAGTTGGTGGAAATTATAGTCAAGGTAAACATCTATCATAATCAATAGTCAGAATCTTTAACAGAGCGTGTTTTGATAGAAAAATATGAAATTTAAAAAATTTAAAATTTCATATTTTTTTTAAAGGACTTTTCAGGATTTCTGGAAAAAGAGACAACATGGACGGACGAAAGTTGGTGGAAATTATAGTCAAGGTATACATATATCATAAACAATAGTCAGAATCTTTAACAGAGCGTGTTTTTTAAATTTAAAATTTTTCTATCAAAACACGCTCTGTTAAAGATTCTGACTATTGATTGTGATAGATGTTCATCTTGGCTATAAATTCCATAAACTTTCATCCGCCCATGTTGTCCCTTTTTCCTGAAATCCTGAAAAGTCCTTTAAAAAATATGAAATTTGAAATTTTTTAAATTTCATATTTTTCTATCAAAACACGCTCTGTTAAAGATTCTGACTATTGATTATGATATATGTATACCTTGACTATAATTTCCACCAACTTTCGTCCGTCCAAGTTGTCTCTTTTTCCTGAAATCCTGAAAAGTTCTTTAAAAAAAATATGAAATTTTAAATTTCATATTTTTGTCTCTTTTTCCTGAAAAGTCCTTTAAAAAAAAATATGAAATTTGAAATTTTTTAAATTTCAAATTTTTCTATCAAAACACGCTCTGTTAACGATTCTGAATATTGATTATGATAGATGTCCACCTTGACTATAATTTCCACCAACTTTCATCTGCCCATGTTGTCCCTTTTTCTTGAAATCCTGAAAAGTCTTTTAAAAAAAATATGAAATTTGAAATTTTTTTACATTTCATATTTTACTATCAAAACACGCTCTGTTAAGGATTCTGACTATTGATTATGATAGATGTCCACCTTGGTTATAAATTCCACCAACTTTTATTCGCCCATGTTGTACCTTTTTCCTGAAATCCTGAAAAGTCCTTTAAAAAAAATATGAAATTTGAAATTTTTTTAATTTCAAATTTTTCTATCAAAACACGCTCTGTTAAAGATTCTGACTATTGATTATGATAGATGTCCGCAAAGTCTATAAATTCCACCAACTTTCGTCCGCCCATGTTGTCCTGTTTTCCTATAAAGGATTTGTATCCTGAATGCTTGTTGGTTTTTTTTGTTTCGCTATAAAATTTTGGGTTAACAGAATATTTTTGATATAGTGTAATTTTCCGAAAATGCGTACAATGGACTTCCGATACTAAATTTTTTGGTTCATTTGGTCAGGAAATGTCGCCAAAAATCCTTTTTAAAGTCATACACCCAATTTAACAGAGTTCAACAGAAGTATGTTAACGCCTTAACAGAGCTCTGTTAAAGCTAAAGGTTTGTGTCTAGGGTTTCATATTTTAAATTTATCTTCACACACAGCCATTAATGTAGTAATTTAGAAATAATATTGCAATTCAAAAATGCATTTGCAATATGAATGCATTTTCTACCCTATAGATTTTAATTTTTTTTTTTTTTTTTAATATGTTAAAAAGCAATATCTACTATAAAATGCCAAAATAACTGTACTGGGACAATAAAATCTACTATTTATAATATTTTTTAAATTTTCATAAATTATTTCTTACAAAATTTAAAATTTTTCAAAAAATTTTGATTTTTAACATTTTTGATTATGCTCTTTTAGTAATATGTAGCTTTAAATGTTTATAACTCCTTAAGTATACGTCGGATTTTATTGTTTCAAAAACTAATATACGATAAATATTGCAAATTATATTGTATGAATCAAAAATAATATAATTTTTTAATGATGCGCTAACGAAAAGAATGCTATTTTCGGATGCATTTTTAAGAAATTTCTACCCTTTTGATTTTAAATATTTTTGCTTAATATTGAAGACAAATATGTTTATTATATAAAAGATTAGCACCTAATCTAAGACAAATAGGTTTTCTACCGCAAATAACAAATTATGAAATATTATAATTAAAATTAATTTTAAAATTAATAAAAAAACTTAAAAAATAAAAAAATTTTTAAAAAATATTTTTTTTTTTTATATGAAGAAATTTAAGAAATATTTAAAATTTTTTTATTTTTATTTTTTTTAATTGTGAACCATTTTGTCCCAGACAATTTATATTGAAATTTTTAGCAAACATAATAATTTTTTTTTTTTTATATCAGAAAAAGAAAAAAATTGAAAGTATAGAAATTTTTCAAAAATACATACTAAAATGGTATTTGCATTATGAATGCATTTTTAAATGATAATATTATTTTTAAATTACTACATTTATAGTGGACATATTCTTCTTAAATATGCAATTTAAATCATTAAAATCCGTTAACAACTTTTAGAGATATTTATGTTTAAATTTACACACTTGCGATTTTTTTAACTTTTAAAAAAATCAAAATTGCAAATAAATTCGCGAATTTTTCAAAATTCAAAAAAATAAAAATGGAGATATTTAAATAGCTCCATAGGGTGCCAAATATTATTAAAATCGGAAGACATAAAAAATATTCTTGGGCGTTCTTTCATGGAATGTACGATATATATTTTTGTATTTATGTATGTACTTATACAAACTGACTGCATATACAAACAACAGCAAGAACAACACCATTAATCATTATATCACTAAATTACTTGCCTATACAAAAAACAACAACAATGCTTAATATAAATGTTTTTGTGTGTATTTATAATATTAATAAATTTTTTTAGTTTTTGACCCATATCTCGGTTGTTTATGAACGAATTTGGTTGATTCAAAAAAACGAAATTTTATAAAAATATTTATGACCAACCTGTTCAACCCGTAGCTTATATGGGAACTTCAAAAAGTCTAAAAATGCGTTTTGGTCGATATCTCGGATACTAATAGACCGATTTTTTTCAGCAAAAAAAGATTTTGAATTTTTTTTTGCAAAAACGAAGTCGCTAGAAAAGCCGACAACAAATACGATTTTTGGGAGTATTTTTGGGAGTATCCACAGTTTTTTGCCGATATTTCAGTTATTTATCATTTTTATTGTCGTTTTTTAAGGAATATTCCCTACAATTTGATGTATAAAACATATATATCCGATGGAGCTTCCTAAAAACTGATTTCAACAGACAGACGGACATCTTTATATCGACTCCCCTATCAATAAGGATCCAGAATATAAATACTTTTTGGGGTCTTAGATGAATATTGTAGAAATTACAAACGGAATGCCAAACTTATATAAACCCTTTACACCTATGGTGAAGGGTATAAAAATGGGAACAAAATAATACAGTTATATTCGTTTTTTAATTTTCGAACTTGTTTGATTTGTATTATAATTTTTCAAAACTTAATTTCTTTCATATACAAATGTTTTTATATGAGAAGAATTTATATTAATTTAGCACCAAAATACGCTTATTTTTATAAGCTTTTTAATGATATATAACACTTCTTTTGTAACAAACAATGAAATAAATTATGTATTAATGAAATTTTTTCATACTAACCTCAGAGTACTAATTTTGAAAATTGTTCACATCTTGACGAATAGAGACAATTGAACAATTTATTCAGCACATTATTTCGGAATATATACCAAAATACAGAATAAAAAAAATCCCTCTAATACCTGAGAACTTATTCCCGAAAAACGAAATAAAGTCGAGGCAAAAAATCGAAAGCATTAACTATGAAAGATAACTTTGGTGAATAAGCTTATTTTTTCTTTATCTTGTTAAATATTTTATAGAAATATAAAATATTTATAACATCTTAATTTGCAGATGTTACGATTTTTTTAAACTTTTACATACTCGAGGTAGTCAAATTTTTTATCTCGTGCTATCACAGGGTGACTACAAGGTAATTTTTCTAAAAGCTTAGGTTCTCCTCTACAATTCCTCCATACATTTCAATTCGACCTGTAGTAGTTTAGGAGATACAGATTTATTACCAAAAAATTGGTGTTTGGCTCCTCTGCGTAATGGTTCACAAGTTACAGAATTATTTTCGAAAAAGAAAAAAATTATTTGGAACCACTGTGCGCTGTTAATTATATTAAAAGACTTTAGTAATTATTAACTATACACAAATTTTAGAAAATATTAGTTACTTTACTTTGTAGAAATTTTGGAAATTTATATTCCCCATATCGGAATAAACTTTAATAATTTTTTAAAATCTGATTTTAAATTTAAAAAAATGAGCGGTCAAATTTAAATATATATGTACTAATTGTCATGACTATAGGACAATTCCTTATACTTTTTTTAACATTTTTTTTGTGATTTCCTGTGGATCCTAACGACTTCAAAATGTTTTAAGAGAAAGAAATAAATACGAATATAAAAAAAATAATTGAATATTTATTTTATATTTACTTTCATCGTTTCAAAAGATAAATATTTATAATAAATTCTATGTACATAATTGAAACACATACATATTATGTACAAAATATATGTATTATACAATATATACAGTGAAACCTGTTATCATAGAAAAAGTATTTTCTCCAATATCGTTGCTACTATATTTCGAGAATTAAAAAAATACAAAATTGAACCATAAACTGTTGTACAAATGAATAAAGTTGTCCATGTCTTAGATACTTTACTCTTGCAAGATTTTATAGAATATTACTAACATATATATGTACTTATTTATATATGTATGTACATAATAGTACATCACTTTAGTACATTTTTAATACTTTTATGCATGACGCGTTGACTTCTCTTTTTTTATTTTTTGGGTCATAAGTGGAATAATATAAAAAAAAAAAAAATATTATTTTTTATATCAGTAAAATGTACTTCACTGTTATAAAAAATATTTTTTCTATATATTATTTCAAGTGTATAAAGATAAAAAGCTTTTAAGCAAAAATAAAAACTCAACAATCAAAAATGTTCAAATACAAATATACAAAAAGATGCAAACAAATATTATAGAAATAGATTTCAAATAAAAGAACAAGTTGGCAACAACAATTAAAATAAATAAAAAAGATAATGTATATTTTTAAAACATACATACATACTTAAGTCAACATTATTACAACTAACAATATATGTATGTAGGTATGTAAATGTATGCTGGTACTTTAAAATAATTTCCTTTTTCACTTTTAAACTCCTTGAATATTGATATTTTAAAATATATTTTAAAAAACTGTTTTCCTTTTAAGTTTTCTGGTCAGTCAAGTGAAAAAAACCATTAATTTTCTTGCACTGCTTACTTAATGCACAATCAAAATATTTGCCACCTTAAAGGATTTAACGATTTAGAGGATAATAGAAACAATATGTGTTTTTATAGGAATATTGTCTAAAGGAAATTAAAAGTAATTACTTAAGAAAAGTTTATGGTTCAAACAAAAGAAAAGATTAATAAACAAACATACAACCAAGCATATAAATTAATTTCATTACTTATTGTTTGATTACAAAAAAAAAAAAAAAAAAAAATAATAATAATAATAAAACAGACAGTCTTACTGACAGACAAAAAAAAAAAAGACAAACAAAACTTTTAAAAGTGAAAAAGTCATTAAAAGTTCATTAACAATCTTGTTATTCATGCATATAAAAATGTTTTCACTCTCTTTTTCTCTCTCTTTTACAAACAGTTTATATATATTCCCTCAAATACTTATTGTTAACAAATACATAGATATACACAATTACACACAAATTTACTAATACATTTGTAGTATATAAAGGTCACAATTATTTGGAAACTTTTTTTATAAGTACCAATTTGTTGTATAACGATTTTTGGGTTAGAAAAACGTATTTGAATTGTCAACACAATTAAAGTAGAAGATTTTTTTAGTTTAGTTTAGGTATTAAGGGTATTCAAAGTTTGCCGAAAGATTATTATAAGAAATTATTTAGATAACAGAAGTAGAAATAATAGTAATATTTAATTATCAAATGTAGTTATAAAAATGTGTTCAGCCATTTTAGAATATAATATAATATTAAAAGAGTCAAGTAAGAACACATAAAAAATATTTCCGAAAAATTTCAATTAAATTATTACACTGAAAAAATATATCAAATTATTTTTTAATAAAATGATTAACTAACTTTGTATTGGAATTTAATTGAATTATTTATTAATATAATTACGTTTTTAATTGGTATACATTTTTTTTTTAATAAATTGACAAACTCTTAAAAATATATACAAAAAAAATATTTTTTTTTTTTTTATTTTAATTTTTTAATTTTTACACAGAAAAAATATAGTCTAGTAAACGATTTATCAAAAATAAAAACTATTCTAATTACTTTTTTAATGGTATCAATTATTCAGTTGATAAAAATTCTAAAATTTTTTCTTGAAATAAAACGATTTATCGGCTTTCAATTATTTATCTTATTGTATCAAATACAAATTAAAATTAGTGATAATTTGAATTATTGAATATATAATTTTTTCATAGGTTGAATTTCAATTAATAAAATAATTGAATACGTATTTATCGTAATTGAGATTGGAGTTAAATTTTAACTATAAAGTTTGATTTTATTTTTAAAGCATGTAAACGAAAAAAATTTTACATGTTCAAATGTAAATATTTAAGTATCTATAAAGGGTATAGCAAAAGTGTTATACTTTTATGAAACTAGAGACTCCAAAGAATACAAATATGCTTTTTATTTGTTTAAAATTATCAATCGCTGAATAAATATAAAAATTGTAAAAATTCCCAAAAAAAATTTTGGACACGTTTTTTGGACCATTTCTTAAGAACTTTTGTAAAGGTTCAAAATTTTTTTAGATTTTACACGTTTTTTTGACGTTATGTCAACCTTGAATGTAAAATTTTTTAACTGGTTTTGATCCAGTGTGTTTTACGGTTTTTTATCATAACCTTTTTCCCTACTCAATTTTCGATGCCAAATCTAGCCGGAGTGTTAATCAGCACATTATTTAGTATTTCAATTGATAGATTATGACATTGTCTTTTCTTTGATGTATCATTTACCGAAATTATCATTGCTAAACTAGCATTTTTTTTGACTTAAATTTGGATGCAGTGTTCAAAAAATTTGCTCAAAATTAATTTTCTGTTATTTTCTAATTTTTAAGAACATGAATTAACAGTTTGGATTTAATAAAAAAGTATTACATATTTAAAACCTTCGGACTTCGCAAATTCATAAAAGTATCCGATCTATATCATATTGCTTACAGCGACTGAAATATTTACGTTTTAAAATGTAAAAAATTTTTCGTTTACACATTTTTTTTAAGAACTTTGTCCAAATTTTTTTTTTCTGATGTTTTGCAATTTTTAAGATATTTCGTTGAATGATATCTCGAATTATTCATATATATTCTCAAGACTTTACAGAATCAGAAACCTTTAAGCTTTTTTCAATACTATATAATGTGGCTTAAATAAATGCAATTGAAAATTTAAAAAATTTTCGTTTACATGCTTTATTTATATTTGATAAATACTTATATTAATTTATACAAAAAAAAAAGTAATATAAAGCCGATGAATTATGTTAAAATATTTTTATAATTAAACGAGAAAGAAACTATAGTCGGTCAGTACCGACCATATGGTACCGTACACCATTGTGTATTTATTTTTTGTATAAAAAATAAAATATAGAAATACAGAATAATGCGTCGATACTAACATTTATATGATTTTATGAACTTTAGGGCGATTCCCGGAAGTGGGTTTATATAGGAGCTTTGGTAAATAATAGACCGATTCTCATACATTTTCGCAATATTTTTTCTACATATATAAACTTATTTGTGCCGAATATTAACTTGATACTAAAGTTCTTATGAGATTTATACACATATTATGCATATATAAGACTTCTTTGCAACGAATTTTGTTAAAATATTGCTATATTTAAGGAATTTCTGATCGCTTAACTTCTATTCCGGGAGGACATTTGTATGAGGGCTAGGTGAAATAATGGACCGGTCATAACCAATTTCAATAGGCTTCATCATTGTGCCAAAATAATTACTTGTGCCAAATTTCATTAAGATATCTTTAAAATTGCGACCTATACTTTGTTCACAAGGTTTCCATGGCCAGACAGAGAGCCAGCCGTTTAGACGGACGGACATCGTTAAATCGATTCAGAAAATGATCCTGTCGAACTTTAAGACGGTATACTTTAAGATGGGGGTCCGATGAGTTATTCTGTGCGTTACAAACTTTAGCACAACGCATAATACTCCAACCACCTATGGTGGTGTAGGGTATACTAAAGTGACTAAAAATCAAGGAATTCTAAAAAATTTAATTCAAGTTTAACATAGAAAAATAATAGTAAAGAATTCAAAAAGTAATGGGAATTTACCAATAAACTAAAGGTAATTATGGCATTTGATATCGATATTTCCATTTAAATTGCATTTAAAATTCGATTGGTATTAAATGCCACAATTTTTCCCTTATATTTTAATTTATTATTCGCAAGTAAATATTTTTAACTTGAGCCATTTTTTTCACAATAAATATATAATAAATTTTTTTATATTAATGGCAAAGGAACCAACTCAATTTATGTCATAATAATACATAATTATGCATACACAAACATAAATTAAGATAAATATTGTCAAACATGTTCAAGGTAATCTCATTTTTTATATACAGTCAAACCTTGATATAACGTATGAGCAAATTTTTATATTAGGTATCTTATATAACGAATAAATATATAATGAATTTTAGTCCTGATGTATTGAATTGAAAGGAAAAACTTTATTTAATTGCTAAAATATTAAAAATTTTTATTTATAGGATTTTAAAATTTTTCTTTATTAAGTAAAATTAATTAGATTATTTTAATAATCAAGAAATATATATGATAACCTATTCAAATTTAATTCTAAAACAGTTAAATTTGTTGATTTATTTTTAAATTTTATAAAAGTATATGAAAATGATCATGTACAACATAACGAACATTCTTGTTAAGCGAAAGAGTCTGACATTATATTATTCGTTTAATTATGCTTAGCCTGTATATTTTATTAAACCTTTAGGATGCTTTTTATTTTGAAATATATTTTTACTAAAGGAAGAAATATTTTAGTATTTTTTTATTTATAATACAATGGTCGAAATAAATATAAGTTCACTTTATAAAATTTTGGTTTTTAATTATAAAAGTTCGGTATAATGCTGTGGCGAATTCTGTATTATTAACTTTTAATTTTTGATGATGGTGATATCTCGGTGAAATGTATGGACCAAGTTCCAATAATCCTTTTTGAAAGAAAAGGAACGTTTATCATAAATTTCTGTAGTTATAAAACCCTTTAGGAATATTTTATTGAAAGTATTTGCACGATATTCTATAATAAATCCTACCAGAAATTTGGTAAGTATTTGATTTTCTCATCCCGCGGTTTATTTTGTATCAATACACGAAAGAACCATTTAGTAATACAAGTTAAATATTTTACTGTCACTAAGAACAACTTCCTCCAATTTTTGTTCAAAATCGTTTATTTTCGGTGAACGACAGTCTTGGTGCTTTGTGAGAGTACAAAGATTTAAATTTTAGTATCCCTTTTCGCATACTATATGTTAGGATATAATTTTTAAATGTATGAATACGACTCAAAGATAATATCAGTTTAAAAATGGTTCATATTTAGCGAGGCGATACTTCTTTTTTAGTGCGAATTCTTTTTATCCCCATAATATTCTTATTAAAATTTTTTGATTTATTTTTTCAAGACTGTTTTTTCGATAACTTTCGAAATTGTTTGGACACATAAATATGATAACCTTTATTTCAGATTAGTTTTCAGATATTTGGCAAAAAATCCAGTCACATATTCTGTATGCTGTCAACCTGGCGGACTGTTATTTAATTCAATACGTTCAACGGGACATTTTGTTAATTATTGTTACATTAATGCAATGAAACATTTAAAATCATACAGGGTACCATTACTAGGGAAACATTAATACCAAAATGTGTTATTTTAATGAAATGCTGACTAATGAATCATGATTATCTCAAAATTTAATTTTGAATGCTTAGGTTATTTCATTCGGAGTTTTAAAAAATTTTTATATTTTTCCAAAAAACCATATAAAATATTACATTTTGCATAAACCCTTTAATGCACTTAGATTGCAGTTTCTAAAAAGATAATTCATATTTTAATTATACTTATAGGTAGCAAAATATGTAAACTTTTACTCTGTATGCTTAGGTTTTTTCGTGCACTGTATGTCAACATGTTAACGTTCTTTTAGTTACAATAGTTAGCTTTAAAATTATTTTCTATAAACGTTATTCTCAAATAATTCGTGGAGATCCCTTTTTTTAAATTAAATTAAAATAAAGTTATCCCACTAACAGTTCCAATGTTAACTCTGCACTAAAAGCAGCTTATTAGTCGATCGGAATACCATCTACTAGAATTTGAGTCTCAATTTAAAAGATAGTTTTGATTTCCAGTAATAATTAGAAGAGTTTAACAGGTTTTGTAGAGCTTAGAACACCTTACTTTTACAAAAGTAGTAGCGTACCGCATTAACATAAGATCACAATAGTATGTTTTTGAGTTGGTCAAAAAAATCTCATGAATTACGGCGAAATAAAGAATGAAATAGTTTTTAATGATTAAAGAAAATATAATTTTGCATGTACCCTTGGAATCCAGAATTTTTTACGTTAAGAAAAGTAGTCAGTATGAGCAAAAATTTTGGAGGAGGCGCTTTTATGATATTGGCTGCGCTTTTTTTTCCAAAGGAAAGCTTACCTGGCATGGATTTGAATCAGAATGAAATCCGAAAATAATGTGGAAATACTAAAAACATTGTTAAATGAAAACAGTTAAAATTTAATGGGTTTTAGCAGACTTTTTCAGCAGGACAATGCAGTCATTCACAACTCCTGGCAATGTAGGGAGTCAGTTTCTCTAAAATCATTAACATTTTATGTTTCCCAGCCCGTAGACTTGTCCTAAGTTTTATGGAAAATTTATGGGAAATCTTTGCTTGCTTGGAAAACTTAGTAAATACAATTCAATCCAACATTTTTGATGTGATAAAATGTAAAGGAGGTGAAATAAATTACAAATTCTTAAAAAAAGTAATAATAATTAATATTTTTTTTTTTTTTTAGTTTTTGTTTAGTGAACTCATTTTTATTATTCTTGAAAAAATGTTGTTAAAAAAATTTAAACAAAATTATTTTTAAACTTTTTTAAAGTAAATGTTATTAAAAAATATAAAACAAAAGAAAAGTTTAAAACAAAAATTTAACATCGATTTTTGCTGAATTTTGTTGGTGAACTTATATTTATTTCGGCCGCTGTATGTCCAAAATGTTTAAATCTCCTAATTAAGCGGATAGATTTTAACATAATAAAATAAGTTTGGCTTACTTATGTTATTTCGTTGAAATAATGAAAATTTTTTATCATTTTGAAGTTTCAATTCTAATTTCGTCTTTTTCTATTTAATTGGAGTTTTCAGGAATGTAAAATAGAAATTAAGCTACAAATCTACAAAAAATCCTTTACCAAATCTTATAATGTCCTCTAACTTCGAAATGGGTTAATTTTTTTATTATGTGTGTGTCTGATTTTCATAATCTTTTTTTTTAATACTTTTATTAAAAATTATTATTATCCTGTAATGTCGAAAACATATACCTACTAACGCATACAACAGAAGTAAACTTTCAAAAACACATATTTGAAATATTTATTCTTGACGTGCCTGGCCGAAATACATACATAGATATACACCACACATGTACAGAAATATATGTGTATAAATATACATGAGCTTAATTGTTTGTATATGTAATTTTAGTAGGTAAATTTAAATTGAAATTTACCAAAAATTTATGTTTATACAAGTATAAGCACAGCCCAGCTTCAACTCAATTGTTGTAAATATATTATGGTTGTTGTTGCCACACACACACAGATAATAAAAAAACGCCACGTAAATCATTGGTAGAAATGTCTGTATATACTACATTTACTTATATTATATGGATATATAAGGATATATGTGTGTAAGTTTGCACAAATAAATGCATAATTTATTTTTGTCAATTCTATAAGCATCATTAAAAATTGTGTTTTTTTGCTGTAGTCATAATTTATAATCTTTATTCATGTCTCTTAATTTTATTTTTTGGGTCAATTAGTGTTGTCAAGGTTTATATAATAAAATGCAGTTTTACGAGTCTTTATATTTTATTATTTGCTCTACTATAAACATACATATTATTAATTTACATACAAAAGTTTTTATTCGGTCACGATCAAAATGTTTGAGGACTAGTTTTGTGTTTTTTTTTTTTTTTTTTTAAATTGACCTTAATTTGAAGAGGGGTTTTTATATTATTCTTGAACTGCTATTGTTCTTGTAACCATTGTTATTGAATTTAAATTTAAAAAAGAAAAAAATTATAGCAAAATACTTAAAAATTACACTTAAAATCATTAAAGTAAACTGTAGACTATTATTATAATTTTTCCAAAATTTCAGATTCCAATTTCTATTAAGAGCATTAAGAATATTTCTTTTAAAGCAAAAAAAAAAATGTATTCTTTTTTTCCAACAACACAACAGCATTTTTAATGACTCATTTCAATTCATTTAATATTCTATTTAAAAATTTATATTCTCCTTATTACTTCAACTTTTTCTTAAAGTTTGTAATATAAATATGTATGTGCAAATAATATTAAAATTGTAACAAACAAAAATATGTAAAAAAAAGACTCCTATGAAATCATCATCTTTATAAGTGACTTACATGGCAAAAAAGGATGAGCCATCTGTTGGTTTTCCATTTTGAACTTTTGGAACGAATATGTGTTTTATTTTAAGCAAAACACATTTTACGCTCGCATAAATGACTTTCAAACTTAACTAAAATGGCGTAATTCACATTAAATATCGTATTATAGAAAAAAAGTTTCATTTTGTAGCCATTAAAATAAAAATAAATATTCAAAGCACTTTTCTCCAACAGCAAAAGCAGTCAGAACGACAACGGCAACGACATCATGTCAAGAAAAAGTTCAACAATTTAATCTTTAATGCTCAAGTTTTCAAGTTGTCCATAAGAAATAACAAACTAAAGTGAGGACAGGGTTTTTCAAGGAAAAAAGTGAAGAACAATTTTTTCCTATATAAATTTTTTTCAACGTCTTTGTTGCTGTCTAAAACATATCCCTAAAAAACGAAAAAAAAAAAAAAAACAATTTTTCACAAAAGCCGTCACTATGTCTGGTCACAATGACGACGATGTTTCTATACACCAAAGTGAAGATAAATACAAAAAAAGCTGCATTAGCAACAACCATATAGACTATTCAGGCAGCCAACCAGTCAGCCAGCCAACACATTTTTCAATTTTACCAAATCAAATACAAAAAGATGAATGTAAGAAAAATAAGTAAATAAACGGCATATTGGCAGCAGAAAAAAATAGAACGCAATAAAAAATAAAGAAATAAAATAACGTTATTTCAACTTCCTGTTGCAATGCCCTAAATTATGCAATAAATTATTTAGTTGTATAGCGAGAAAAAAAGAGTAATGCACTCATATAATAAGTAAAATGGCATTAAGGAGTTTTGTTTTCAAAACTATAGCGATTTAGAACACAAATATAAAATATAAATCTATTTTTAAGGCCTGCAAAAATACATATGTATAAGTTGTTATAAAAAAGATATAAAATTACTAAGGCCAAAGAAAATAACAATGTGATACCCTAAATAACAACACAACTTTTAATTAACGTAAAACAAACTAAACCACTTGGATTACTTTAAGCTATTTTATGGATGACATAAGGGGAGTCTAGTTAATAAAGATGCCGATTTACGAAAAAAAAACATAATTTCGAGCTTTTGATAGTTTTTAAGTTACTGTGATTTTATTATTATATTTTTGTATAACACTGTTCTCCAGAAATATCCTCCCTTGAGTAAGAATAGATGGAATTGCTAAATACTAATCTGTTGTCAGTTTTTTTCTATCAGACAAGCCCATAAAGAAAAATCAGGGTGGTTATTCTTTATGGACTTGTCTAATAAGTATTTCTGCCTTTATAAAGCAATTACACGATTATATTAGATAGATGAAACACCAAATATTCAGACCAAAATTGTCTTCAGTTTTGCACTATTTTTTATTTGCTTAAGAGTTTCGGAGTTATTCCGAATAAAAATAGTTTCACGAAAAATTATTTTTTAAGAAGCTTATTTTATACTTTATAATAAATTTGGTAATACTACGAATAAAACAAACCATGTGCTATCAAAATTTATGCACAAATCTTAATTTTATTCAAATTAAGTTAAAATACAAAAAAAAATATATATATATAGTCGGTCAAGCCCGACCATATATGGGGCCAGGTGAAATAATAGGCCGACCATGTCCATATTCAATAGCCATATATAATAAATTTCATCAAATTATCATAAAATTACCAACCAGACGGACGGACGGACATCGTTAAATCGATTTAAAAAGAAATTTAAGGTGGGTGTTGGATAACTCTTTCTATGCGTTACAAACATCAGCACAAATAATAAATAATGTGTTTCTGCTTTCACTTTTTTTTATCACGTATTGATTGTTTATGGACCTAACTAATAAACCCTCTTTTAAGGCAGTCATACTTGTATAACACGAGAATTTTTTGTCCTTATTTAGATAAATAAAATTTCAATGAAAGCCGATTAAAATTATCTTCAAGTTTATCTATATACGAGCTTAGCCCGGTGCGATTTGCTACCCCTTATTAGGCAATATCAAACATTACAATTAATCCTCTTTTTATCGACAACTATCTTTTCACGGAGCGCTTAGCTACCTCTTTTGATGAAATAAATAATTTGGCCCTGACCGCCAAAATATCGTAACTGACAAAATTTTCGAAATTTGTATTTTGATGAAAATATATAATTTAGAAACATTTAGATCATCTGTTAAAATTTCATTGACGTATCAAGTGTCCTTTCAGATTTTTTGCGAAAGCAATTTTATCGTAAGTGACATTTTTCATACATATAACAATGTGTAAACAAAACAAAAATGCTTCTCCTGTAAAGTTTTGTGTTATGCACTTACGACATTTACGCAGATAGGGCCCGATATATAAAATTCTATAATTTGAAAACTGTTGATTATAGACTTTTGATTCGTTTCTATTTAATTGATATTATATTACAGATCACAGAAGAATATAAATTTTATAGCTCTAACTTCTACTTTTTTGGTTACCTTCCATTAGAGATTTGATAGTTTTTTGCTGTCACTTTTTTGGAACAGTTTTCCTATCTGCTTTTAAAATCTTCGATATTTGGGGGACGCTTTTTTGTGCTCTTTAATTCTCTATTCACAAGAAGCCAATATCTGTTCACTGGTCTTAGCTTCGGACAATTTGGAGTATTGACATCTCTTGGTGTAAAAACTATGTTATTGTACCACTCCAAACCTTTCTTGCCGTAGTGACATGATGCCAAATCTTATGAAAGGAAAAAGCATTTTTTGCTAAATTTCTTTGATGTACATTTCGGTATTAATAGAGCCCACTCTAACAAATGATTTGCATCTTTTGCGGCAACTGCATAAAGCTTGCCATTCCAAGAATTGTTTAGAAAATTTTGTCTGCTTTAGGGTCCTAAACGTCGCCCATCAACATGAGTTGTCGTACATGTACATATCAGCAGAAATGTATGAAACGGACACCCTGTATTTCTAGTTTTAAGACCATAACCTTTTTGTTTATTAACCGATTTTTAAGACAAATATTTGTGCCAAATTTCTTTCCCCTTCGTTGTACCGTTCGAGCCCTATCCTGCTTTCAACAGACGAATGGACATAGCTAGATCGACTCGGAATCTAACCAGGACCCAGAAAATATATACTTTGTAGGGTCTTAAATGATTCCTTCGACATATTACACACGGAATGTCAAAATCAATATCCCCATCTTTTTGATGGTGGGTATAAAAATATTTAATATTTTCGTTAAATGGGGGGTGTCATTTCCCTGGTCTTATCCATCCCATTTTAATCTTCAATTATGACGGTTGATGAGAAAGTTATTAGTACCAATTAGTATTAGTTCTTAAGATATCCGATATTTATTATTTTCGTTGTATTAGGTGGTACAATTTTCCATGGTCCTCTATAGTTATCCCGTTTTCATTTTGAGTTTTGTGGTTGATGAGAAATGTACTCCTGCAAAATAATATAAGTTTTTCTATAACAGTATTTAATTTATCCGATAATTAGTATTATATTTGTGTAAGTGATACCATTCCCCCTGGTCCCATCCTCATCTCAATCATAAAAGTTGATAAGAAAGTTCTTTTCTCAAAAATTGTAAGACTTTTGCGGAAATAGTTTGTATGTTATGCTTTAATTTATATTTTCTTTATATGGGGGTACCATTAAGCAGTTTGTATACATTTTTAATTACAGGTACTTTCTCAGGAAAAATGTTAGAACATGTTCTAAAATCATTAGTTCTAGAACTGGTATAATCAGAACCATTTCAGATTCTTAATTCGTTTTAAAGAATGTTTTAGAGAACTAGTGCTTAAGAACTAATTCTGTATGACTTCTACATCACTTTTGAGAACAAACTACTGGTTCTCGAATGACTTCCTAAAACTGTTTAAAATACTTGTATAAAAAAGTTCAAAAATTAAAAAAAGAGTATTTACAAAATTAAATTGATTTCAAAAGTGGCCTTTAGGAAATAACCCATTAGAATAAAAAAAAAACAGATTCTGTAACCGTTCCGAATGTGAGAATTTTGAACAAAAATCACAGATTAAAGAACTAGTTCTTGAACCGTTCCATAGAATGGGTACTGTCTAGCTAACACTTCCACAGAACTAGTTCTGGAGGTGACAATTTCAAACAAAAATCATTGGTCGTAACGCCAAAGTAGAACAAGTACAAGCTATTTTCATGTGTACTGGAACTAGTTGTAAAACTAATATAATTTTTCTTGGGTTCAGTTAATTACGAAGTTAGTATTTGTTTATAAATTTTACTGATTTCCTGAAATTTTCCTCATTTTCAAATATACAAAATATAATTTGTATCAATGGGGCTGTACATACATATGTATATTCACCAAAAAAAAAATATAAAATAAACTTACAAAAATTGTGTCAATACTTGCTGTTTGTTGTCTGTCAACCTATGTATGTCATGTATCAATCTTTTTCAAAAAACAATCATCCAAACACAAGAACACTCTTCAACAAACTAAACCAGCAAAAGAAAACAAAGAAAATAAAAACTTTTTTTTATGACCGCATTGTACATATGTATCCATGTATGCATGTAAATGATGTTAGAAATGTACTCACACGTATGTCTGTGTGTGTAAGTTTATGTGTTCTTTAATATTAAAACATGAAAACAAAATTAAGTGTAGCCTATTCTTTTTTAAAGCCTTAAGTTAAAACAGCTCAATAAGTTTATTCTTTTTTTTTTATTTTCTTAATTTAGTTGCTTTAGTTAATCCAACACAGTTGCTCGCAACCATACTTATTTATACATAATTATTTAGCTCAAGGATTTTTTCTTATACTTCATTATTATTATTTTTTCCTTGTTCCCTTTAAATGTTATTAAAAGAAGTAACCTTTTTTTTCTTGTTTCTAAAATGTTTTTTACTCTTTCTTAGTATTTTGTTTTTTTGTTGCTACTTTAAGTTTTTCATCTTTATTTTAGATTATTTTTGCTGGTATTAACAAGTTAATTACTTTTTTTGTTGCCGCATCTTAACCATTATTACTTGCTTTTTATTCTTATTCTGCTTATAGCTTACTATTGTTACTTATTATGTATTTTGAAGTACATACTCATTTATCAGCTTGAAATCCTGGTATTACTTAAATTACAAACACACTTTCTAATACATGTTATCATATTAAATATGTTTGTGTCTGTAGCATGTATATGTTGGTGTATGTGCGTTTTTTTGGTTTATATGGGTGCATTCGTGTGTATATTTTCATGTTAAAGTTCTTTTTAATAACATAATAAGTTATTGTCTTCATAAACATGATCTCTTCTTCTTCCTCTCACTATCTCTTTTTTTATTTTTTGTTATTTCATTATTTATGTTTGAATTTATGGTTACTTACTTACACCCCTTTTTTACTAATACCTCTATATGTAGTGAATTTTTCTTACACTCAAAAGTTTATTTTGGTAAAGACTTCTTTAGTTTAATATTTACCTGAAATGAAATAAAAAAATGGAAAAATTATTGTCAGTATACAATTGTACCAAAAAAACAAAAAATAATAAAAATATTGGATTATATTTTACTTTAAGATTGATCTCACCAAAATCTAACCAATTTGTTACTCAACTTTGTCCCATTCTTCTATACTTTTGTACAAAAAAGAGTTTTACTAATTTTTTAATTTTATGATAATTATGTCAAAATTTCAATAGGATATTTTTATTCGTGTAAATTATATTTAAATATAAATATTTGATAGTTTTAGAATTATTCGCACAGAAAAAAATATTTCAAATTAGTTTTTAATAAAATTATTACCCAGGAAAATTTTTAAAACATGTTCTAAAATCATTAGAACTGGTGTAATCATAACCACTTCAGATTCTTTAATAACATCCTCAGAACTAGTGATGTCACAACCAATTCTGACACTAATGGAGTAGAACCTTATTCTGATTCTAAATTCGTATTAAGAAATGTTTTATAGAACTAGAGCTTAAGAAATAATTCTGTATGACTTCTACATCACTTCTGAGAACAAATAACTGGTTCTCGTATGACTTTCTAGAACTGTTAAAAGTACTTGTATAAAAAATTTCAAAAATTGAAAAAAGAGTATTTACAAAATTAAATTGATTTCAAAATTGGCCTTTAGGAAATAACCCATTAGAATAAAAAATAAAAAAAACAGATTCTGTAACCGTTCCCTAACGCTTCTATGGAACTAGTTCCGAATGTAACAATTGCGAACAAAAATCACTAATTAAAGAACTAGTTCTAGAACCGTTCCATAGAATCAGTACTGGCTAGCTAACACTTCCACAAAACTAGTTCTTTAGGTGACAATTTCGAACAAAAATCATTGGTCGTAACGCTAAAGTAGAACAAGTATAGGCTATTTTCATGTGTTCTGGAACTAGTTGTTGAACTAATACAATTTTTCCTGGGTAACTAACATTATATTGGAATTAAAATATATTATTTTTTAATATAATTATTTTTCTAATTGGTTTACATTTTTGTTTTTAATAAATTGACAGCTCTTAATAGAATATAGAGAAAAATATCTACATATCTAACGAAAAACAGTAATAATAAAATGAATTATAGAGTTATTAATAATATCATTTTGATTATTGGAGAAAAATCAATTAAAAATTAATTAATATAAGCTATTTCGTAATAGAATTCCATTTTTACTTTTATCTGGGTAGAAACTAGTAACATAATTACTGAAAAATAAAAATATCAACTTATTAAAGCTTACAGAAAAATGATTATTAATATCTGCCAAATTTTATATACTTTGTTCTTGTTTATTGCCTTATTTTCTTAAAATTGATCAAAAAACACAATAAAAAAATAATTAAAAATAACATAAAAAAAATTTCCTAAACATCTTCATGGAAGAAAATGTTAGAAAATGTCTAACAAAATTTTTTGGGCGTTTTTATTATTTACTGTAGCTTTCACTGGTAAATATAAATACATACTAGGGTATCCAATCGATTAACCGTCATTCGGTTATCCGGTTAATTTTTGTCGATTAACTGTCCGAATAATTTAAAACTGTCCATTTTCGAATAACGAATAAACCGAATAATTTGTGTCGAATAACCGGTTAACCGAAATGTAGTTTTCTCGAGTTATAAATTAGAAATTTTTTTTATTTTTATGATAAATTTATATAAACTACATCTTTTTAAGAGGGCTATTACATTCCAGTAAAAATAAATAAACATAATTTTTAGTGAAGTAATTTTTCTTCTGCTTTAGAAGTAATAAAACAGGATTCAATATATATAGAAAGAATTAAACGAATTGTTCTGCTATAAAACGTTGATATTCGGATGTTATTTTTCCAAAAAAGAAAATAACTGAAACAAATGCGAAAACAATATTATGCAAAACAATGTAACAAAACAATATTATGCAATTTTCTTTATTAAAATAATAATACAAATTAAAACTAATTTCCTGGAGTCGATAAAAAAAATTTGGATGTTCATTGCAATTTTGCACAAAATCGTGAATATGGCATGACATAACACGGGTATCAAAAAAATCAATTCATTGAAAATTATACGAATTTGAACTATTTCTGGATCACAAATTCAGTATCTTACTGACTTCTTTTCATGCTTTTTTTTTTTTTTTTTTTTTTTTTTGGGATAAAATGTTTTATAAAAAACTTCAAGAAAAGGTAATAATATTATATCTTCATAAATAATTAAACTTGTATCAATAGTAAAGGGCTGCGCAAACACATTCATTTTCTTGCCGGCGTAAAACATTCACTTCAATGAACTCTGTTATAGTGAAAAATTATGTGTATAGATAAGTATACCATTCATTCATTATAAGAAAGTGTGAGTAGATGAAACGAAAATAAAAAAACAATTCTGTGTATGTTTTGGCAATGATCGTAGGCTAACAGTTACTTCGTTGTGAGTTTTTTTCGCTGTTCGTATCAACTTCACTCAGTGTACGACCATTTTCATGAATAATTCGAATTATCAGTAGATACTATGAATGTTTATGCTTTATGTGATGGATATTATGTTTTGCTTGTTTGGTGGTTGCTTTATAACGTAGTAAAAAAAAAAAAACAGAAGTTTATGGTAACATTCTAAAGATTTTACATATTGATACAGTTACAAAATGAAATATTGTGATATTTTAATTGTATTTTTATTTATAATACATCAATTAAATTTGTTATAATTTTCTATTTTATTAAAAAAAAAAAAAAATAATTAAAGAAGAACATATTTAATTTAATCAAAATTAAAACAAATATTTTTTTCTTAAGAAGATATTCATACGTTTTTATATGATTATTGTAATCTTAAATAATTTTCGTATATATTTTATTTAAATGAAAAAAATTCAAAAAATTTTTATGATTTTGATTGCAAAACAATATACTTAAATAGAAAAAAAAATAATTTTATTAAGCAAAAATTCCAAAGAAATAAAAATATTCAGCCACAGAAGGTTTGAAAAAAAAGTTACATAGTTTTTTTCAAATATTTAAGTATAAAAATGAAAATATTACTTATTTTTATTATTCCAGTCAAATTTAAAAATATTACAAAATATTAATGATGATCAAAAATATTCAAATATTTTCTAAGAATAGAAAAATTTAAATATTTTGAAAAAGATTTTTTAAAATTGAATACAAAATATAGATTAATTGTATTCAACCTAAGGAAATAAGATATGTATATTTTCAATTTAGTTGAAGACTTTGGAATTTGATTTAAAATTTTTATTTTATATGAAAAATAGAAAAATATTTAAAAAATTTTATTTCAAATTATTTTCAAGCAATTGAAGAATATTTTACATTTTTTTATTTTACATCTAAAATATAAATAAACTACATAAAATAATTTATTTTTAACAAATATTTTAGATGAAAATATTCACAAACATTCAAAACTTATTATATTATATATAAAAGCCTGAAATAATAATTATTAGTTTAACAGAAATAAAACTTATTTTCATCAGAGAAATACAAAACAAAATAATGGAAAATTTTACTTTCAATAAAAATCAAATAATAATTTCTTAAACAATTATCAAATTTTCATATAACATTTAAATTAAATTTATAAAGTTTAAGATATAAATTGACCTTTTTAAAGTAGATATGTCACTGAGAAAGGTATAATCAACTCGGTGCGGATCAAAGTATTTCAACTTGTAAAACAACAAAACACGTATGCTATACCCTACAGTAACAAAAAGGTCACAACTCGTCCATTAGTAAACAAACAACCAAAACTTCAAATTAAAGAACTTTATAAAAAGAACACACATGTATAAACTAATGTATTGCTCTGTATTTTTTGTATTTCTTTATGGGTAGTACATTCATGTACGAACTCATATATGGCTTTTGATCTTTTTTTTGTGCTTCTTTGGTGGTGGATTTTGTCTTTGCTTTTGCCACGCACTTTTTATATACAAATCAAAACAAAAGCGCAAAAGAAAATACAATGAATTATCTATTTCATTGCACAATAAAATCGTATACAACATATTCACACAACTCACATAGGTTCTGTACTATATGGTTTTGCATTCTCTACTCATATGTTTTGAGTTTTCGTGGTCAGTTATTGTGGATAATACTCATTCATTCATTTCACAATGAAAAAGCACACAACATGAACTAACTGTTTTTACGATGAATGTATTCAGCATTCATTTTTCGGCATTCATGCAGCCCTTTAATCAATAGAAATTCTTAAACATTACTTTGAGTAAAGAAAATTCAAAGTTTTACAAGTCATAACACTTTTAATTATCATCTCCTAAATGCACCCAAAAAATATTAATATAGACTCGTTTAACAAAATATCATTCTTACACGGAAAATATACTTACATGAAAAATATATTAAATAAAGCGTAATAAGTAGAATATTTTATAGTATTAACTAAAAAATGAAAATTTTCCATACAAATATCATGTTTCTAAGTAACTATTTAAATAGATCAAAAGCAATAATTTGTGTAATTTATATGTTTTACATGTATAACAAAGGTTATTCGGTTAATCGAATAATTTGTCAGTAATCGGTTATTAACCGATCAACTTTTAACCTCGAATAATTATTTGTCGAATAAACCGATTAATGTAAACACCCGAATAATTGGATACCCTAATACATACATACATGTGTACATATGTACGTTGTTATATTTAGTTTACGTACTTTATTGTTTCATTTAAATTTTATTAACTCATTGAGGATATGAGTATCAGATTTATCAATGTTGTGCATAAGTGGTATGTAATGAATATTTTTCCCAATGCATGAGCTCTTACTCTCAAACACATGCACAATTACTTTCCCACATGTAAACTTTTTATTTTGTTTTCTACATTATTATCCCGAACGTGTATCAACAAACCCTTAGGTTTAGACAATAATTTTATATGGTTACATTACATTCTTATAATCAAATTATGTTAATAGGTAGTTTTAAAGTGAACTTAATATAATTTTAAATTTGAATTCATATAAAAAATACACACATACATCTGTATATATGTGAACATACCGCTACAAAACTTTTTATTAAATTAATATTAAAATAAATATGTTTGCACATAAAAGCATTTTTTTATGTGTATTTAAAAGATCATAAAAATCTTAATTTGTTTTCCCCTTCACAATCTATTGTCAGTCAACATTTCTCAACATCTTAAAGTTATGCCATTGTCAATAGCTAGAAAAGAGTTTTCTTAAAATCAGTAGTTAAGTAAAAAAAAATTAAAAAAGAAATCAATTTAAATATTTATAGTATTAAAAAATTTAAATAAAAATTGTTGTTAGTCATCATCCATCATCATGGTTGAAAGATGAAATCAAAACAATTTAAATATAAAAGAAGTAAATAAGAATAATGTGCTTCTTCTTGCGATATTAAAAAAATAAAATATAAACAAAATAAAGAAATAATAAAAAATAAAATACAATAGATACAAAAAAGTTATAAAATAGATATGAAGTACATATATACATATGTATGTATTTACATTCAAACTTCGTAAATAAATATGTATGTCTAAATGTATTCAAGTAACTGCAATCTATTGAATGACAGTATTATTAAGATATAATATATATAGATATACAATGAATAGATACATATATTTGGATAAAAATATACGTTGAGATTCGCATGTGTGCTTTTGTGTATGTATGTTTATTTTTTTGTGTATTTTAGCTTAAAAACATGTCGGTTATACTAACTGACATAAAAGAAGATTTATTTAAAGTCAATCATGAAGCAAAAATAATGGGATTGCTCTTACATATGGTTGGGTCATTGTTGGAAAAAGTGATTTGGAAATTTTTTTCATTCTAAACTAAAAAGTAAGGTAAAATGAGATTTATTTTCATTTAAAATAGTATTATTTTTCCAGGAAAAAATGACAAATGATTTTAAAAGTTTTTGTATATATGTGAATTTTCATTTAAATTTTTTCATTGAAGAACTTTTTTTAAAATTGCAATTTTGTCTACACAATATTTTTAAAATATAAAATCAAATTAATTTTTATCTTGAAATTAAATAATAATTAAAATAAATAATAATAATAAAATTTGTATTTTTTTATTATTATTTATTTATTTATTCATTTTTTTTTTCTTTAAAATTTATCACTTGTTTTAATAAATTATAAAAGTTTAAAAACAAAGTTAAATTAAATTGTTGCACTATTTTTTGAGTTAAACTGCAATTTTCTATAAATTTTTTGTAATAAAGAATTTAGCAAATATATAAGGAGTGAGATCGAAAAAATCTTAACACACATGTTGCCTCATAACTTTTTTCGGAATCAATATTCCAAATTTTTTTTTTTTTTTGATCTATTTATCATGAAAAAATACTTCAGTTATTATTTTTAATAACAACCATGTTAATTTGTCCTTATTTTCAGCAAAATAAGTGACGAAAAAGATTTACGTCCTACAAGTTATTAAAAATGTCAAAAAATCCAAATAGGTCTTACAAATAATTGGCCACATAATTAAATGTCGTCCGTAACACCGTTTCTAATGTTATTAAACAGTATCACGAGAATTTGACTACTGATGTGAAACCTAGTTCGGTAAGAAAAAAGGACCACATCATATTGGGAAGGCCAGAAAATTGAAGGCATATTGAAAGGAACTCCAAACACATCTGGTAGAAAATCAGCTCAGTTTTCTCAGTGCTTCGACTATTTGGTGCGAAAATTTAAAGCTAATGGGAAAGTTGATAACATATAAAGTTCAAAAAATTCCAAACTGGAATTCTCTTACAACCAGGGTTGATACTTTCATGTACCATAAAACAAAAAAAAAAAAAAATAAGAAATATGAGCACCAAAAATAATTCGTGTTTAATAAAATTCATTAAAGATGATAAAAAAAAAATCACCTAGCAAAAATTTGCTAATGACATGTAGTTACGATGTGATTATTTCTCAATCGCAACAATATACCGTCTTCATTTCATAGAAATGGTTTAGTGGCTACTTATTTATAACCTGGTATATAAATACTTATTTATACAGAAGGAAATATTTCAAATTATTTTTTAATTATTCACTAACTTTTTATTGGAATTTAATATATTATTTATTAATATAATTAATTTTATAATAGGGTTATATTTTTTTAATAAATTTGTAGCTATTAATAAAATATACAGATGAAATTATAAAAATGAAAAATTTGTCTATAAAATATAGAAATATAATAAATTAAAGTCAATTTCCTTTGATTTTCAACTCATTATATCTATTTAATAATAAAAAACAGAATAATAAAATCAATTATTCTAGTTATTAATATTGATTTTGATAATTGGAGCAAAATCATTTAAAAATTATTTAATATAAGCAATTTCGTAATTGAAGTCCATTTTTACCTTTTTTGAGTACATATAATCAGAGTTTTTGAAAAACTACTTTTTATTAGTTTTTTATTCAGTTTACAAAATAATATATGTAAGGATGGAATAATTATGTAAATAAAATTGGCTTATGAATTAATTTTTAATCTAAAATAGTTTGTAAAATATTAGAATTTACCTTATTGTTAGCACAGAAAAAAATATTTCAAATTATTTTTTAATAAAAATATTAACTAATTTTATAGAGAAATTTAATATATTATTTATTACTATAATTATTTTTCTAATTGGTTTACAAAAAAGAAAAAGAAAACAGCTTTTTGTATCCTAAAATTTCATTATTAATTAGTTTATTACTTATTATTAAACGCAACTATTTCCTCTCGTTTTAGCGTATAATGACTTCAGTAATACTTCAAAATCAATTACTTATTGAAAAACTTAAAAGCAATTAGTTCTTGTAATGACATAAGGTAAGTAGTCTAATGTCATCATCGTGCTAAAATAATGGGTTATGCAGCTAATGTTTAAGAAGTGTAAAGCCTTTATATTACCCTAGATGGAAAAGAACTAACACAAAAAATGTTATGGGATTGGTCCAAAGTGATAAGGACCGGTTTTAGCTCTAACACTATGTATGAGTTAGACCTATCACTTTAACATGACGTTGGACTTGGAGGGTGAAATTCACCCTTTTTAACCAGTTTTTGGACAGGTCACAGAACTAACCCAAAAGGGCATATTCAGTATTAGTAAATATAATACCATTTTGGAAAAAATTGGAAATTGTTTTATTTTTGTATATTTTTTATTTTTTAAATATTTCATTTTATATTTTTTTGTTAATGTCGATGGCGGCACCCCGAATCGAACCCAGGTTATTTTTACTTATCTCATGTTTTATAGTCTTACACGCTTATCATTAATTAATTAATATAATAAGAAAAATAATTGAAAGTCGATAAATTTGTTTTATTTAAAAAAAAAGTATTAGAAAATTTTAATTTTGATAATTAAAAATAATTAATTGAATTTTTATCACTTAAATAATTGATACAATTAAAAAAGTAATTGGAATAATTTTTATCTTTAATAAATGTTAATTCATATACAGGTCTTTTACATGATATATGAAAGATAAAAACTATTTGAATTACTTTTTTAATTGTATTAATTATTTAAGTGATAAAAATTCAAATTTTCTATTATTTTTTACTAAAAATAAAACCACTTATTGACTTTTAATAATTTTTGTAATTGTATCAATAAATAAATTTATCAAATATAAATAAAAATAAGTGATAATTTGAATAATTTAATATACAATTCTTTACATAGGTTGAATTTCAATTAATAAAATAATTGAATATGTATTATTCATAATTCAATTGGAGTTTAGATTTTTCTATGTAAAATTTGTTTTTAATTTCTTAAAATACTTTGATTTTGAGTATTTTATTAAATCATAAAAATAATTTTAAAATTCTAATTAATAATTTTATTGAAAATTTTTTGAAAATGTTTTTTTCTGTGTATAGACCCAGCAAAAACTTTGGTTGCATGTAATGAGTTAAGAAGCTAATATAATGGCTTTACACTACTTACACATTAGCTGAATAACTCATTATTTTAACACGGTGATGACATTAGAGGCAACTACTTACCCTATACATTACTTAGATGTCATTACAATAACTAATTACTTCCATGCTGTTAAATAGCGCATTTATTTTAAAACATTACTGAAGTCATGATTAGTAATAACATTAGGAACTAGTTACGTTTTAGGTTATAAATAAGTAATGAATGTCGGGATATAAAATATTTTTTTGTTATTGTAAAAATATCTTTTTAATTTTAAAAACTTAACAACAACCAAAAATGTTATTAAAATAAATGTAATAAAAATAAACTGTTTTAGATTACAAATTAATTAATACGCAACTTTTGCCTTTCATTTATGTATCCCTTCTCCAAATATATGAATTGATAACTGCATTATAAAAATCAATATAAATTATTATTTTCAATTATTTATAACCCAAAAGTAAATAATTATCGGATCATAAATAATTATTTACATTTGGGTTATAAATAATTAGTTACTTAGCAACTTCTATGTAATGCAGACAGTATGTTGTTGTCATTACAAAGTAACTACATCCGTAACTACATGTCATTACCAAGTTTTTGCTGGGGATATACAATATTAAAAAAAAAAAATGTATGCATTTAGGTTTTTTATCCAACAAATTTCCCAGAAAATTATGAAAACATTTTTAAATAAAAAATACAAGTTCAGCAATAGGACCTTATCAAAGTCAAAACAACGTAACATCAATACAAATTTTAGAAAAATTGTTATTAAAACGATTTCTGATAATTTTTACTCCCAAATTTTAATAGCTATTATACTTTTAATGATTTTCAATCTAAATTCGTAAAAAAAAAAAAAAAAAAAAAAATTTTTTTTTTTTTTTTAACAAAAATGCTTTTGTTAATATAATCGTCATTTTTTTGAGCTACAAGTCTGAAAATTTGTAATCACGCGTATTTTGGAATAGTAAACTATATTTCATCAAAAACACAAATTTGATAATTTTGATGTTACGTTGTTTTGCATTTTCGGTGACGATATATATTACGTAACTATTTAAAATCCAATTTCCCCTATTAAAAATTTAATTTAAAACAATAATAAAATTCTAAAAATTTAATAGATTCTAATTGACGTCAATACTTTTACTAAGTACATAAAAAAGCATTTTATGTTCCTTTGAGAAAAAAAAATAAAAAACCAAAGAAAAATACCATGACACTAAATAAAATAAACATAAAACGTTTTATACTTTAGTTTGTATTTGTTTATTTATTTGTTAAATATTTGTATTCTATTATAGAAAGGAAAAACAAAAACCAAAAATAACTACAAATAACAACAAGAACATTAAAACCAACTAAAAATGTATAAGTTATTTTTGTGGGCTTAATGCCAAAACACATACATACACATACATATTCCAAAAAATCATATAAACATCCTTTTTGCAGCAGCATTAAATTTGTATCCCTAGCTTTTTTATAATATGTTTATATGTATGTGTATAGTAGTAGGTATTTATTTCCTCTTTTTCTTTTTTTTTTTTTTTTGGGTATTTTAAATGTTAAACAGTTTATTTTCCATACAAACATATACTAAATATTTATGTAAAAGTATTTAGTATTTTTTATGTACATATATATTTCTTTTGTGGCAAATATAAAAAAACCACCAACACAACATCATCATCAGTAGCAGCAACAAAATATACTACATAGTTGTAAGTATTTAGGTACTAAATAAAAATAGAAAAATATTCAATGGGTGTTAAAAACGGAAATTTATTTAATTTCTTTTGTTAAATATTTAAAACAAAAAAAAAAAAAAAAAAATTGAAAAAAAAAAAAAATGTAAAGAAATCAACATGTTTAGTAGAGGATGGTAAAGATAAAAGGAAAGCGGGGTTAGCAAACAATAACAGACAATTTATATTTTTTGATACTTTTGAAATGAAAGAATAAATGAATAAATAAAAACAACACGACCAAGCAAATAAAGATGTTGTTTCATTTCATTTATAACTTATTTTTTGAAGGAAACAAGGTTGCTGTTTTTATTGTAGCTGTTTGCAAAAAGGAAGCTTCAACCTTTTTTTTATAAACTCAACATTTTCTTTTTTTTTTTTTTTTGTAATTTTTTATGAGAATAGTTTGTGTAGACACATAAATGCTTGTTATTATTTAATCAAATCGTAAACACCAAGAACGAAAACAAGACTAATAAATATAAGAAGGAAAAACATTTTAAATAGGAAACTCCCAAGGAAGTAAACATTTTGCTGTTCATCTTCCTGACCCGTTTCATTGTGTGTGTGTGTGTGTGTGTTTGTCTGTCATTTTTTATTAAATTTCTGTGCAACAAACAACAATAATAAGAAAAATATTGTGGGTTAAACACTTGTATACAAAATGTAGTATGTGAAAAAGGTACGACGGCAATCAACATTTACATTTTTCAATTTTAAGTTTGACAAAATTGTCAAAGTGTGTGTGAGTGAGAAAGCACTGTGGGTTAAATTTGTAAAATATATTAAGTAAATGTCTCTTAAAGTTATCGATTTATGATCTTCCTGAGAACTAACTAGATTTCTAGAAGTGAAAATAGTAATGTTGTATAGCGACGCCATTAGCGCATCTATGGAGAACATATCTAAAAACAATGTACTTTTTATTATCAATTTTTGATAACCACTTGGTTTCTCATGTCCCGTAGACAAAAATTTTGTAGGAAGACTCGTCAAAATTAGTTTAATATGAGAAAAATATTTTTAAAAAATGATCTTCAGTTCACCACCAGCGATTGAAAATCACGGGTACTTTTTAATACGGTCAACACTTATGGAGATATTAAGCCCATCTTTTGAGAAAAAAATTAAATTTTGTAATAAAATTCAAGAAAAAAGTTTTTCGAAAAATCATAAAAATTCGAAAGTGTCAAAAATTAAAATTTTTATTCTATAATCACAGAAATAAATTTGTTGCAAATAAAATAAGACATATTTCATTAAAATCAATGGCAAATTCACAAATTAGTGAAATTGCTCATTTGCAAGTTACATACAAAAATTAAAAAAATAAAAAAATGAATTTGTGATTTGTTTAACTTGTAAATGAGTATTTTGACTAATTTGTGAATAAAATCAAAACTTGTGCATTGATTTTAATGAAATATATTTTGTTTTGTTTGCACCAAATTTACTTTTGTGATTATATAATAAAAATTTTAATTTTTTACAATTTCGAACTTTTTTCTTGAAAATTTCTTTAAAATTTATTTTTTTTCTCAAAAGATGGTTTTAATATCTCCATAACTATTGACCGTATTAAAAAGTAATGTAAGATAAGACTCGAAGATAACTTTATTTAGAATTTTTTGATATCATTTTGTATAAAATCAGACAAGTCGATTTCGAGATATGCTTCAGTATTAGTGCAACCTCCTTAATTTTACAAATCGCAATTTATCGCGAGAACTAGAGTCAATTAAAAAAAAAGTGGATGAGAGGTTTATTAATCCGTGAATCCGAATTGACTGAGAAACTCCGTGCCGCAGAATCAGTGTTTCCCTGTGTAATATATAATTTCCCAAAAAATTGTTCATCAAAATGTCTTAAAAAGTCTTCTAGCGAAGCAAAATCGAATTGGAAAATTTTTTTTAATATTTTTTTCCAAAACCAGCTACAA
Source organism: Protophormia terraenovae (assembly GCA_951394005.1). Classification (NCBI taxonomy): domain Eukaryota; kingdom Metazoa; phylum Arthropoda; class Insecta; order Diptera; family Calliphoridae; genus Protophormia; species Protophormia terraenovae. Next base: position 160,793,867 of record OX596073.1, on the reverse strand, counting down.
ATTACGAATTTTTTGACACCCATTTCTAGGAAACGCATTTGACGTCCAGAAGCTTATTTAGGATAAATGGATATGCTTTTTATGATACTAAAGATCCAAGAGATAGAGCATGTGGATGCTCTGGCATTTTAATAAAAACCCGTATCAAACACTACTTAATGTGTGATCTTCGTGAAGATTATCTTCAAGCTACAACAATCTGTATTGATGATTGTCATAGAAACTTAGTGATTTCATTTGATATATTCATATATTCATTAAAAAATAAATTGTCCAGAAGATATCGATGTCGAATGGCTCTTGACTAAAAAAAAAGAAGAGTTCGAAGAGAGAGTGGCAACTGCACAGAACCCCTTAACTCAAATCGAAGCTAAGAGAATATTTGGAATACCTAGATTCTACCCCGTATTCGCACTACTCAATATGGCGAGCTACGAAAGTTGAAAAGACTAGTTACAAGTAGAACTCGTCTACATAATACAAATGGATACCGGGCAAGAAATGATAGCGAAAAAGGAAATCTGTTGGTTAGTCATCTAAAGAACGTGGTTTCCCCAAATTTATCAGATGACATAATGAGGTGCCACTTATTGTACCCCGTTTTAGAGCAGTTAAACCCCTTTGTTTTGAGATTCGAGAGACCGACAAGTCTATTATTGATTTAAAATCCAAAAAAGCACCTATTATTGACAAAATCAGTAATAAGATGCTTTAAGAGCTACGCCAGATAACAATAAGAATAATACTTCTTAATTTTAATGCTATATTACGCCTTGAATATTATCCTTTAGAATGGAAGGTCTCATTGGTTACAATAATACCTAAGCCCGGAAAAGATCACACACTAAAGTAGAATTGTATAGGCCTATTAGCCTGTTGTCTAATATATCAAAGCTGTTTGAGAAGCTATTAATGAAAAAGTTGAAACCGATAGTGAATCGTTTAATTTGGTTTTAGAGAGAAACACAGCACCATAGAACAAACTCACAGACTTATAAATGTTATATCTAAGACTTTTGAAGAGAAAAAATATTGTTTTGTTCTCTTTATTGACGTTTTTCAAGCCTTCGATAAAGTATAGCATGAAGGATTATTATTTAAAATTAAACAATATTTACCCACAAATACGCAAAAGCTACTAGAAAGCTATTTAACTCGTCAAAAGTTTATTCTTAAAGAGGGACCCTTTATAACTCACCGCAGTCTATTGAAGCAGGTGTACCCCAAGGCAGTATACTGGGTCCCTTTTTATATTTAATATACACTGCTGATATGCCAACTAATTGTCGAACCCAAGCAGAAGACACAGCTATTCTAGGCGTTCATGAAAACCCCCAAGAAGCATCTGAACTGTTGCTAGATCATATACTCTTTCTAGAAAAATGATTGATGCAATGAAGAATAAAAGTGAATGAACAGAAATGTATACATATTACCTTCACAATGCGGAAATATTCGTGTTCTCAATCCTGATAAATAACCAGATTATACCCTAACAAACGGAAGTAAAATATCTAGATCGACGTCTTACGTGGAAATCACATATAGATACAAAATTAACCCAAATGAAGCTGAAATCACTTCAGATTAACTGGCTAATTGGCAGAAATTCAAAATTAAGTCTAGACTGCAAACTGTTGTTCTATAAATCAATTATAAAGCCAATATGATGCTATGGTATCCAACTACACAGAAAAAATTATTAAGGTATTTTTTTCAATTAACTTAGTTATTTCATTTTGCATCGAAATTTAATAAATTTATTCAAGCAAAAATGAAATAAAAATAAAATTTAACTATACTTTTATATCATATATACATTTTTAATTCATCCAATCAACTTCTTGATTGATTTAATTAATTTATTAATTGGGAATTTTTTCTGTTTTGTATTTTTTACAGTTTTTAGTAATTGATATAATTATTTTGGTGAGAGGTGCAAATTTAAACAAGTTTATAATTGAATGAATTATTTTCATATATATTTGTTAATTGGTGACTTTTTTCTGTGTATTGGGCACGGCCTCAGCTTCAAATGTTATTCATAGACTTCTAAATAAAATACTACGAATGATAACCTCAGCACCCTGGTATGTAAAAAATTATAATATTCACAAGGACCTCAATGTTGCTCTTGTCAAAGATGAAATGAGAAAATACGCAGAAACGTATTTGAGGAAACTTGAAGTACACCCTAACCCATTTGCTCGAAATGTAATGAGAAGCGATGGCCTACAATTGTTTGAGAAATGAAAAAGGATCTCCGTCTAAGCTATATAGTTTTTCGTCCGACAGTGGTTGGACTTAATATAAATTAATATTTACTGTTAAAATTTGAATACTTATTGTTAGTTCACTTAATTATCAATAAATTTAGATGAGAAAAAAATTTCGATTAAAAGTTCGAAACTTTTTCACAAAAATGTATTTAACCCATGATTTTACAATCGCTGGTATTTTTTTTTTTCCTATTAAGTAAATTTTTACGCATCGTTTGAGGGGTTTTCCAACGTCAAAATTTCAAAAAAGGCTTTCCTCGGGACACTCTAATCTAAATACATCACCACAAAATGATCTATAAGTATGGAAATGGGTGTCAAAGAAAAATGTTTTCGGTAAATTTAAATACATTAATTGAAATAATAAAAAAATATATATTTTTTCGATAGATATAAATCTATTCATAGAAAAAGTATAAAGAAAAAGTTTTTCCAAGAAAATATTTTTATGGATCAAAGTCAATTTGCGCCGATTTTTTAAATTTTCAAAATTTAGATTTGACTGCATTTTTTGATCATCAATTGGTACATTTAAAAAATAAAAATCACTTTTTGTTACCAAAAAATTACTTTTTAAGTGTTAGTGCTAAATTTGTAAAAAAAATATATATAAACCCCATAGTGCATCAAGTGTATTCAGTTGTTTAGGTAGTAATAGCTCAGAAACTCATTGTATAACTGCTTATTCGAGAGTAACCAAGTAGGTGGTTTGATGATGTTAATATTGTTGTTGTTTTATTTAATTTTTTCTTTTTATTTTCTTTGTCATTTTCTGTTTATTATGTCACCATAAATAAAATTGTAAATTGTTAAGATTTCTTCCTTTTTTTTACACACATTTTTTTATTTCTTTTTTATTCATTGTCTTGCTACTCCAAGCACTCTTATGTTTACTGACATCCTATTTAACTTGCCTGCCTGGCTGCCAGGCTGTCTACTAGTTAATGTTGATGTGCTTGAGCTTTTTTCTTTTTTCAACTCCTGCTGCTGCCTCTTTTCCGGTAGCTGCTGTTGTTGTTTACTTTGACGTCCATTTAGAGATAAAATTTATTTTGTTATAAAAGGGAACAATTTTTTTATGTGTGTACGTATATGTATGAGTAAGTAGTTGTATTTAAAACATAAAATAATACAAGTCTTATGACATTTAAAATAAAAAGAAAAAATATTCGTCAGTATAACTATGTATGTAAAAGTTTTATATATATGCATAAAATTGTTGCATATTTTAAATATTTAAATATTAAATTGACTTTCTTTAGCATAACATTATCTTACTTCAAAATTCTTACGATTCTTTTTTATTTATTTACTTTTTTTCATACAAAATAAATTATTTCTTTAGCGTTTATTTTATTTTGTTTATTCAAATAAATGATGTAGAACAAAATCTATAATAATCGAAAATTTATGCAAATATGTTTATGCGTTACAATTCAATTTGTTATAGAGTCAAATGTGATAATAGAATTTTTAAATTTCTTTTTATTTGGCCATTTTTGAGGATTTTTAAAATAATTTCATGAAATGTGAGATGTTTATTTAGGTTTCGACATGATTGTTTTTTGCAAAATTAGATTTCTTATACAAATACTTTTGCATATATTAAAGAAAATATTTTTTGATAGCTTGATAAAGTAGAAGGGAGACTTATGAAATTTTAGTTACACAGTGAAATAAATATTATTAAAATTTTAAAAAGGAAATTGCTTTAAATTAAAGACAATTTTATATTCCCTGTTTAAAATTGTCTTTAATTTAAAGCAATTTCCTTTTTAAATTTTAAACCAAAGTGCAATCAAATTTAAAATTATTTGAAAATCAAGTCTAACGCTAATCTCAAACGACTTACGCTAATCTCAAAGAAAGGTTTCATCATTTTTTAATAAAAATTTAAAACATTTTTCTTATAAAAGAGAAGAGAACATTTGTATGTTGGAATTCTAGTATAGAACCAACAATGTAACAGACAAAACAAACAACATATAAATCTGCATACTATGCTTACCGACGGTTAGCTAGAGCAGTAAAACAACATTGTAATAATGTAGAATACAATAAAATATAAGAAAAAGCTTTTGTAAAGTTATTTCAACTTAATACTTAAGAATTCAGAATATGTAAAGTGATGAAGTTACGTATTCTAATTCTTCAAAAGTGTGAGTTAAATGAAAGATCTTTACGATTAGCACTAAATGGCACATGGATGCTGACGAAGATCGTAGCGGATCAGAAAATGCATTCCATCCTGCTAGTGTCTAATAAATCTTTTTCTGTATTCTAGAAACATTATTACAATAATGAACTTGAGCCTGAATAAAAATACAATAATTATTTATTTATTTATTTTTTTTATTTATTTATTTATTTATTTATTTATTTATATATATATTTATATATATATATATATATATATATATATATATATATATATATATATATATATATATATATATATATATATATATATATATATATATATATATATATATATATATATATATATATATATATATATATATATATATATTTATTTATTTAATTATTTATTTATTTAATTATTTATTTAATTATTTATTTATTTATTTATTTATTTATTTATTTATTTATATATTTATTTATTTATTTATTTATTTATTTATTTATTTATTTATTTATTTATTTATTTATTTATTTATTTATTTATTTATTTATTTATTTATTTATATATATATTTATATATATATATTTATTTATTTAATTATTTATTTATTTATTTATTTATTTATTTATTTATTTATTTATTTATTTATTTATTTATTTATTTATTTATTTATTTATTTATTTATTTATTTATTTATTTATTTATTTATTTATTTATTTATTTATTTATTTACTTATTTATTTATTTATTTATTTATTTATTTATTTAGTTATACATTTATTTACTTTTTCAATTGTAAGTTTTAAAATTTAAAAATCTTTATAATTCCTTTCGGATTATATCGATCAATTACATCACTTTCAAGATAAATCAAAAAGTTGTTTCTATTTACTTCATATACATACATTTTTGTTTGCGTGTCAAAAAATCTTGTTTATTTTTAATTTAATATTATATTTAATTAAAAAAAAAAAAAGAATCATCTTAACAAAAGTCTTTTAATCTAAATAAATTCTCAAATCATCATTATATCTAATATATTTTCTTAATAATATATTACATAACATTTAATATATTACTCTCATCTTGCGAAAATATTGATCAGATATTTATTAAAAAAAAAAAACTTATTACCAAAATTTTTCATTATAAATATTTAAATTACACTACAGTTATTTTTTTTTTTTTACACCTAATTCTATTTTTATATAAATTCGTATCTAAAAGCTTAATATCGTATCTTATAAATATAGCACATATTTCATTTCTAATATTTCGAGAAAAAAAATAGAAAAACGTTGAAAATAGGAAAAAAATACACAAACTCGTTTTTAATATCCGGCTAATTTATTAAATTGGCAATAAATCAAGTTTAAACACTAGTGTAGAAATTCTTACAACAAGCAGCACACTTTCGTATATTCAAAAAATAAAATCAAAAAGACGAAGGAAGTTCAAATAGAAAACCAGGGAAAGAATAGAGGGTAAAGGGGTCTATATTACTGAAAACATAACGAAAAAGTAAGAAGCTAAGGAAACGAATGTAAAGCAATTTAGTGAAGGAAAAATAGAGAGAATAAACGTATAGACTGAATTGAAGCACTAAAATTGTGAATCAGTGAATCACAGTGAATTGGAATGTGTGTCTGAGTGTCAGTTTTTTAGTATAGGTATTTCTATATATATATATACATATATTTGTTATATGCGAGTGTATGTGTACAATAGTTTTCCTCCCTTTTATTTTAATATAAGAAAAAATACAAAGGGGCTGCACACGTGCGTTACGTTTGATTTTATTCCTTTTGTTGTGCCATTATTACGGGAAGTCTTTCGAATTTATATTCTTAGTTATTTATTTGTGATTTTTGTATGTGTGAGTGTGCGGTTTTGCAATATTCATTTACACACTCAGATACATATATTAAATATTATTTTCTTTTTATAGTTAAAACACCATTTCCTATTAAAATTTTTATGAAATTGATATGAGTTTTAGGAATTCCTTGAGATGATTCAATTTAAATTAAGGATTATCAGAAATTATGAAAAGTATTCAAAATAATATCATAGCGATCGTAAATGTGATTATAATCAGCCCAATGAAAATTTGATTTGCTCACTATTGGTAATTTTTCATAGGGATCAATATTTAAGTTCTAATTTTAAATAAATTTTGAGCATATAAAAAGTATCCGCAGTTTTTGTTTTCTTTTGACAACTTTTGAACTAAAATTGTCTGTATTAATTAAAGTACATATTAATCATTATTATTTATGATCTTTTTCCAGTTTGCGCTTAGCTTGATAATTCTATCGCTGTGGAACTGTGGTTTATCGGTGAAAAAAAAATTAATTAAAAAAATAACAGAAATTTTGCGAAAACCTTAACAGGTTTGTAAAACTTAAACAACAACGATGATAATATCATTGAAATTTTTTACGTATTAATCATTATTATTTATGACCTTTTTCCAATTTACGCTTAGCTTGATTCCATCGTTGTGGAACTGTGGTTTATCGGGGAAAAAAAATTAAGGTTAGGTTAAAAAAAAAAAAAAGAATTCTAAATAATAGAAATTTTGCCAAAACCTTAACAGGTTTGTAAAACTTAAACAACGATGATTATAATATCATTAAAATTTTAAATTTGAGGTTAGGTTGAAAAAAATTCGTATAAATACAAATTTATGATAAATTTAAAATGTTATTTAAAACATTTGATTTTGTTGCCTCTTTGGATGACCATTTTTATGCCCTTTACCACAGGTGTAAAGGGTATATATAAGTTTGTCATTCCGTTTGTAATTTCCACAATTTTCGTCGGAGAGAAAAAAATGTTTACATTTTCTTGATCCTTATAAGAAATGATGTCGATAGAACGATGTCCGTCTGTCCGTCGGTTGAAATGGTGTTTATGAAGCCCACTGACAACTGGCATATATAATATGTATATCAAACGATCGGAAATTCTTTCGAAAATTTTGCTATTGAAATTCAGCAAGATCGATTCATAATTGAAGAAGATATGTATAAAAAACTGTTTTTTTTTTTTTTTTTTTTTTTTTTTTGGCTTAAAAATGCTGTAAATAGCGTTTGTAAGGCCTTCCAATAACATAGATGAATGATATATGTATCGAAAGATCAGAAATTTCTTCTAAAACTTTTCTATTGAATTTAAAAAAAATCGGTTCAAAGAAGGCCGAGATATTTGAAAACAACCGGTTTTTAAAAATTTTAGTGTAGAAGAAATAAACTCAATCGGTCCATTATTAACCGAGATATTGGCCAAAAAAATATATTTTTTTTACCGATTTTCAATCTTATATAAGCTACGTACTTATTTCTTATATAAATCGGTCACAAATATTTTTCTTGAATTTCGGCTTTTTGAATCAACCAAATTGGTTAATAAGCAACCGAGTGAGTTATTCATTTATTTATTTATTTGATGCTCGTTTCCTTTATAGTTGTTGTTTTCATGGGTGTTGGAAAACAACAACAACAATGCACTATGGCATATAATATCGTATTTTTTTAAACATTTTGAAGGAACTATGTAAGCTAGAGGCTTCGTTCTTTCACTAAAAATTCGGATTTTTTTTTTAATTTATTTAATTTATTATTTATTGTGTCTCTATTAGTTTAGGTGATACCGATTTTTCCCTTTTTTACCACCTAGACATTTGAATTTCCAAAAATCCCGTATTAGTGGATCTATTCGGTAGGAGACCAATCCACAGTCCATATTTCATATTTCTAGATTTAACCGTTTGGGCTGTGCGATGATGAATCACAAAGTAAATCAGTCAGTCAATCACTCAGTCAATTTCAGTCAATTTTTGGCGAGACATCAAAAATGTATGCTGCCTGCCATTGTCATAATGGAATACACATTTTATGTTTTTCAATTCTGGTCGCTTTTTCTTGTTTGCTTCATTCAAACGGTTGAGTTGTGAATTGGTCGTTTCGCTAGGTTGTAGTAACTCATAATGGATAATTCCCTTTCAATCCTACAAAACTCGCAACTAGGCTTGATAGAAAAAATATGATATATTAAACGATTTATCAAAAATAAAATATATTTCCATTACTTTTGAATTGAATTAATTATTTAATTGATCTAATATATTTTATCGACTTAATTATTTTTCTTATTGTATCAATTAATTAATCAAATTAATCAAGTAAAAATTTTATCAATTATTCAAGTGATCAAAATGCTAACTTTCTAGTCTTTTTTACTAAAAATAAAACAATTTATTAGTTTCTAATTATTTTACTTATTGTATCAATAAATAAATTAATCAAATACAAATAAAAATAAATGATAATTTGAATATTAAATTATTTTTGAATTTGAATTTCAATTAATAAAATAATTCAAAATAATTAAAATTGAATTTTAGATTTTTCTATGTAAGATTTGAATTTAATTTTTAAAAATACTTTTATTTTGAGTCATTTATTTAATTATAATTAAAATTATATAATTTTTTTTAAATATTTTATTTAGTGAAAGAAGTTTGTGAAGGATCGCCAGCATTTAATCATGATTTGTTTCGCTTAATATTCCTGTAAAAAATCCATTTTTATTGTCTGTAATGATCTGTAGCGTTTCACTAATGGTAATTAGATAAATTATGTATGTGTCTTTGCGATAATTCATATAGCACCCAAACAAAGAGATGTATAATATTTAGTGCCCCCTCTATATCCCGATAGCTTGCCTGCCGTTCTTGCTTCAACAGTTGCAAAGTTACAACCAATTTTTCAGTGACTGGCTCATCAGAGCAAGATGCATATTTGACATAGAAATTTCTCGAACGGAATCGAGAAAATCTCTCTTGATTCCGGCGATCACTCATAGCATTTTCGCCGTACATTACAAATGTTTAGACATATCTCAGAGTTTTTTTCTTTTTAATAGTACAAAAACAGCAATCAATATAAAAAGAGATGAATCAAAGAACTGTCTTCACTTTAAATGTAACCTGATATGTTGTCTTTCAAACACGTCATCGTTTAGCATAATCGAATTAGTGTTAAACGATATATGGTCGTCAACATCTTACAGTAACGAAAAAACCAAGAATACTACTTTATGACGAATATAATATAGTAAAAATATTATCAAAACCTTTTTGCTTTACAATGGTGTATTTTACTATTTTATATTTTATAGCCTGTATGTATATATTTTTGGTATGAATTTATATGTGAAAATATTTTCATATGTACACACACCTTTATATACATAAACTCAAACATACACTACTACTTCTACATTCATTTGATTGTGTTTTGTAGTTACTTTTTGCAAATAGAAATGGGAATTTGTAGTAAAACCTATAATGACATAATTTGTATTCAATTCGTTAACCTATAAAATAAAACGAGAAAAAGAAGCAAACAAAAAATAAATAAAAAAAGTTGCAAACATACACACACGAAATCGAAAAAGGAACATAACTGTAAATGGTTGGAAAAGAAGTTTTTTTTTTTTTTTTTCTTCTTGTTGGCTCATTCGTTCATTCATTGTTATTCCTTTTGAACAATCACTTGAACTACTTACAACATATAAACCTTTAACCAAACATTGTTAAGCATATTTTTGGCCTTTTTTTATTTTGTTTCCCATATTCTTTCTTATTTCTTTTGTACATATTGCTAAAAATATACACAAATTTATACAAATAGGAAAAAAACCCAGAAAGCAAATATAAAAATCATCACGAAATGTTTTAACATTTAACAATGGTTTTTTATGCTAGTTTTCATTTCTTTTATTTAGTTTTTTTTTTTTTCTTTTTCAATTGAAATAGATTTTTTATTCCAAACTCCTGAAATGTATGCCAAAGCACGCCTTTTTACATTGTATGCAATTTGCTTTGCCATTAGTGCTTAAGTTTGTTCTGTGGGAGTGGAAAATGAATGACAATTTTAAAATTTTCCACAAAATCGTGAAAAAAAAAATAAATACTCACTAAGTTCGTGTTGTAATGTATTAACTTTGAATGAATTTTTTCCTGCTTTGATTTATTAAATTGTTTAATATATTTGTGTAATTTGTTTAAGGAACTGATAAAATCACGTATGATATTACTGTTATTATTCTTTTAAAAATGTATTAGTATTTGTTAATTTAATGTATATAATAACAATCATACGCCTAGTAGTTAATTGGTATTTCAGTGGTAATAAATCTGTATATTCTAAACTTTTGGTTGGATCAAATTGAAATGTATTTACGTGTTAGAGAGGGGAACATAAGCTTTCAGAAAAAATAACTTGTAGTCACACTGTGATAACACGAGATAAGCTATAGGGTTTCAAAATTGACTACCACGAGTATGTGAAAGTTTAAAAAACTCGTAACTTCTACAAATCAAGTCCGATTTCCAAAAAATTCTGTTAAGTGCTTGGCAAGATAAAGAAAAAATAAAGTTACTCACTTAAGTTTTTCGTTACGGTTAAAAATATATTTACGCTTGAATTTTTAATTTATTGCCTCGACTTTATTTAGTTTTTCGTAATTTACTTGTAATTTACAATATATTCAGGTAGTCCTTGAAAATCTCTACAAAAAATACGCTTACATGTATCTCAACGAATATATGTAAGTTTAATAGATATTCGGATCGAAAAAAAATGTTTCCTCTTTTTAGCCTCGTTTTTTGAACTTGGCGGGCTTAATATTGCCCCTAAAATTAGTTAAAAAAACTTTTTATGCAAATATTTAGTATCTAAAAAATGGTTATAATATGGAAATTAATAATTTATAAAAAAAGTTAGTGGAATGTAACTTGATTGCAAAATTTCTCGAAGGACTTAAAATTTAGCATTTTTTTTTTTAACATAAGGTTAATATTTGAACTTTGAATAGTGAATTTTATTAAAATTTCAGTATAATATGTATAAAGTTGTCCTGAAATAATATAATTAAAAGAATTCCCACTTTTTAAATGAAAATAACCAAAATCCCAATCTGTATAAAACGTGTTAAAAAAATTTAATTTTTTCATTGAAATTTTTACCCTGTCGTTATAAGGGTAATCCGTCAGAAAATATTTTTTGGGTGTATATCTTACATATAGAGCTATAAAATTAAAATAATTTAATTTAAGTTGATCCCAGCTTTGCAATTGGAGAACATAACAAAAAAAGAAAGAACAAATTTCCAAAATTAACAAAATTTGGATAGGGCTTGTGGGCAGAACTTTGCCCCAAACTCCTCCGGATTTACTTTACACGCGTTTACATTAAGATTTCTTTTGAAAACATTAAAAAAATGGTAGAGCTCAGAACAAAAAAAAAATGTTAATTTTGAAGTAATATTGTCACCTTTTTGGAAAAAAAAAAAATGTAAATTTTTTTTAAAGTTTCAACTTCAGATTAATATAACTTTTTAACGGATTCATATATTTATATGATTCTTGCAGCAATATTATTTAAAATTTTGCGAATATTTTAGAGGCAATATTAAGCCCGCCAAGTTATTTATAAAATTTATTTTCTGTCATATCATAAATTAATTTTTGGCGTATTTTTTGTAAAGATTTACAAGGACTATCTATATATGGGGCAGCTTACCCCCTGACCCGATACAACCTGTACTCCTCCAATTCAACTCGAAAACACCTTAACTCTAATCATAGTTACTTAATTATTTTCAAAAAAAAAGCGAACCACTGTGCTCCAGTACAATTGTGTGTTACTTATACGCACATATGAAAATATACAGTAAATATTATAAAATAGTGAATTTTGTTAGAGTTGACTTGAGTTGTCAGTTTTCAGGCCATTATATATTGTTAAAATTTAATGTATATAAATAATATATAATTAATTTTATTTTTGTACCAAAAATATTCTCACATGTTTGCCTAAAAAATAATATTCAAGAACATGTTCTTTAACTAAAACAAAAAATACATACATCCTTTTTAACAAAACTAACTTCCCAACAAATAATTACAAACTTAAATTGTGGTCCCCCCAAAATAAGTTTGCAAAATTCTAATAAGATACTATTATCACATGAAATTATTATGGTTGTAAACTGAACCGGTTAACAAGCACCCGCACCCAGTAGCTTTAACTTTCCACACACACACACACAAGTAACAAATAATACAAGCAGCATGTGTATGTGCTAAAAAGTTTATACTTATATACAAAATATTCTTTAAAAAAGTTAAGAAAGTTGAAAATTTCCTTAAAATATGTATGTAATAGTTATTGTTGTTATCTTTTCACATACATAAACACACACACATTCATGCTTTTTCGATTATAAACAAAAAGTCCTACTTTTTTTTCCAACACAAGAAAGAAAAAAAGTTTAACATACCGGAAGTAAGTATTTCTTTGTAAAAAATAGTATGAGAACTTTTACTACTGCTAGATACGTACTTCTTAACAATTGTATTATTTTAAACCATGGTTTTCTTTAACTTATTTAAACTTTTTAATATGAGTATGTATAGTAATTTATAAATATGTGTGTGCCTTTCATTTAACATAAAAATAACCTTATACGGTAAAATATATATTATTTGGGTTTAGTAATGTACCAAAAAAAAAAAAAAAAATAGTACTTATATACGCACGTGGTTTAAATATAAATATTAAAAAAAAAAAAAAAAAATTGTGTACCTCTTAGGAATTTTATTTTAGTAAAAACTATTTTCGTTTTTAAAAACATTCGATTGTGGTTTCTGTTCTTAGATTTCTACATAATATAAAACCTAACATAATCTTAATATAACTGAATAAAATGAAGCGATTTTAATAATATTAAAAATATTAAGAATTTAAAAATGTATGCTGTGGATAAACGTATTTGCTAAATTTTAAATCAATTTCTAAACTAGTTAACACCCTGCAGTAATTTTTACGCATAGAAAAAAAAGAAATGAAACAAGAAATCATACGTAGTAAAACTGCTTAATCAGTTTTTCTGCAGGACATCAAGATTCTTTTTAAAAAGACTTTAAAGTTTCGAAGGATACACATTCTGAAAAAAAGTAAAATACTTATAAGGAGTGAGATCGAAAAATTCTTAACATACATAATATTCAATAACTTGGAAACGGTTGATCTTAGAGTTTTCATTATTTGTTTAATCATTTGATAATTTAGCACAGATCACAGAAATATATATTTATAGTTCTAACCACTAATTATAAAATTGTGGACCATTTTTGAAAACCCTTTCTTTGGAGATTTGATAGTTGCTTCAGTCAATTTTTTGGAACACAGTGTAACATCTTCTGTTAAAATCTTCGGTGTTTTGGGACACCCTTTTTGTGCTCTTGAATTCATTTTTCACACGAGTTCAATATCTCTCCACTCGTCTAAGCTATGGACAATTTTGAAAATTGACCTCTCTTGGTACTAAAACTATGTTATTGATTTGGTACCACTCCAGAGTTTCCTTACCGTAGTGACATAATACCAAATGGGTCCAAAAATATGTGGACACGTTGTGCTTTCTTAAGAAAAGAAGAAGTCTTTTTTGCAAATATTCCTTTATGCATATTTTGGTATTTATAGATCCGAATGTATCAAATGACTTTCCTGTTTTGCCGCAACTGCAAAAAGCTTGTCATACCATGAATTTTGTGAGAAATTTTTGCTGCTTTTGGGTCTTAAACTTATCTCCAACATTGCTTCGAGCATTAGCAATAAAAATTTTTGAGACACAAGTTGCGAAGATTCTGCCAGCACCTACGTTTCTTCGTCAATTATACAGCTTGAGTATTTTTGTATGAAATTTGATTTTAAATTCCGAGTCCTATTTTTGGCTTGTAATTTTTTTTTTTTTTTTGCAGAATTCCAGTTTGGAATTTTTTGAACTTTATATGTTATCAACTTTCCCATTAGCTTTAAATTTTCGCACCAAATAGTCGAAGCACTGAGAAAACTGAGCTGATTTTCTACCAGATGTGTTTGGAGTTCCTTTCAATATTCCTTCAATTTTCTGGCCTTCCCAATATCATGTGATAATTTTTTCTTACCGAACTAGGTTTCACATCAATAGTCAAATTCTCCTGATACTGCTTAATAAGAAAGAGTTTTAAGGACGACATTTAATTCTGTGGCCAATTATTTGTAAGACCTATTTGGATTTTTTGAAATTTTTTAATAACTTGTAGGACGTAAATCTTTTTCGGCGCTTATTTTGATGAAAATAAGGACAAATTAACATGGTTGTTATTAAAAATAATAACTGAAGTATTTTTCCATGATAACTAGATCAAAAAAAATTTTGAATATTGATTCCGAAAAAAGTTATGAGGTTTTTCGATCTCACTCCTTATATATTATATCAACCCAATATGACTATTAAATGAAAGCTAAAAATCCCTGCAATATTATAATGTTTATTATTTAAATGTTTCAGCGCAAAAACTTAAAAAAATATCCTTTTGAAAATGTTCCTTTTTACTATTTCCAAATATATAACAGCATGTAAAATCATTCTTACACGTTAAACAAAAATTTGTTACACAGATAAAACTAGAGACCATACATTGTAAAACTGTGTACTAACTTTTTCCCAGGGTGTAAAATTTCCTCTTAGAAGAACTTCAAGAATAATATAAAATATTTACAAAGATTATATGAACAATATGGATGTCAAATGAAAGTTACAATTCTCTGCGATATAATTATATTTTTATTAAGAAAATGTCTTTTTGAAAATTTCACCCTTTAATTCACTATTTAATTGTAATCTTCATATAAAAGACTTTTTCTGAACATTTTGTGCTATAACATTTAAAGTAAAACTTTTGCTATATTGCAGGGATTCTTAGCTTTCATTTGATATGCATATTAGGTTGATATAATTTTGATACATATTTTATATTTTATTTTAAAGTTGTGTAATTTTCGAAACTTTGAAGACCTTTTGAGAGGAAATTTGACGTCTTAGAAAAAAACTGAATATGTAGATTTGTTGTGTGTTTGATAGTTATATTTAGCAATATGCCAAAATTGACTTTTTGCAAAAAAGAACTTTTTTTATTGCTGAAAATGGTTCTCTAGGTCTTCAGCAGCAACTTTTGTTCTGCGACTTTTTCATAATTCCGTTATTTACAAAATTACCGTTATTTTTAGGTTATTGAAGAAAATCAAAATTTTGACCTTCAAATTTCCAGAATTCGATTAAATGATGTTTGGCAACTTTGTACAAAATCCTTCGGCGAGTATTTTTTATAAATATATGAACTCATAATATTTGCAAATACAAGGTGTTTTGATGCATTTTTAATAAAAAAATTAATTTTGCGCCATCTAGCGGCAATAATTTGTACTAACTATGTTCAGCAATTAGAAAGGTAATTTGAATACCTTTCCAAAAAAAATTTTGTTTTGAAAATCGGTTGAAAAATAACCGAAAATCGGTAAAAAAAAATGTTCTAAACAAAAACATTGATACAAAGAAAAACAACAAATAACAATAACATTACAAATGTAAACAAGCGCGAATGTTATATAAGAGGTAGGCGATAAAGTGGGCGAACCACGCCTATTTTTGTTTCTGTGTTTGCATTTGTCCATGAAGTATTTGTACAAAATTTCTTTGACCTTTCACCTTATATGGGAGATGGGCGGTAAAATGGGCGGACCATGCCCATTTTTTTCCAAGTTTATATCGACCAATGAAAGTTTTGTTATAGTACATGATTTTATTTAAGAGAGATATAGCAGAAAAATATGAAATTAAGCTACAACGGACACCCTGTATTTCTAGTATTTTGCTCATAACTTTTTTATTTTGTTTACCGATTTTGCTCATTTTCAATATCAAACAAACCTTATATAAGATAAATATTTGGGCCAAATTTTGTCCCATTTCGTTGTGCCGTTCGTAGGGGGACGAAATTTGGCACAAATATTTATCTTATATAATGGGCAAAATCGGTTAATAAACAAAAAAATTATGGGCTAAAAACTAGAAACACAGGGTGTCCGTTTCATACTTTTTTGTAGATATCTCTTAAACAAAAGCATGTATGACAACGAAATTTTGTATAAATAGTTTGAGGATCGATATAAACTTGGAAACAAAAAATGTGGGTGGTCCGCCCACCTCCCATATAAGATGAAACTTCATCGAAATTGTATTCAAATATTTCAAGGACCAATGTAAACTCGGAAACAAAAATGGGCGTAGTCCGCCCACTTTACCGCCCTCCTCCCATATAACGTAAAATTTGAAAAAGTCGATGGTGGGTATATAGATTCGGCCGAGCCGAATATAACATTCGCGCTTGTTTGAATTTTATTTACTTATTATTATTTTTTATTTTGTAAATTTTGTACGATTTTTTCACAAAATAGGCTTAATATCTTAAAAACTATTGAAGGTATAACTTGAAGGCTATTTTAATTCTAATTTTTTTGGTATTTTATTGATCAAAATTAGACAAGTCATTTACGAGATTCGTTTCAATAAGTGTTGCCAGTTAAGGCTTTTTAAGACTAAATCTTAGCCATTTTATTTTATTTTTAGCATCAAAATTATCATTTTAGCTTTACCTTTTTTTCTACTTTTTTTATTATTTAATTTTTTAAATTGCTTTAAATAGACTAAAATTTTAGTATTTCAGCAAAGAATTTCTTACTTGCTTTCTTACTTTAATTATTACAGAATCAACTATTTAAGCATTTTTGGGTATTAATTTGGTCAAAGAATTGACATTATTTATATTTAGCAAACATTTTCTCAAGGTATGTAAAAACTAGTCAATTATTTGACTTCTTGTAGACTTGAAAGAACAATGTCGAACAAATTTCATGTTAACCCACCTTTTTTTAAATAACCCAAATATTACGTTTTTGCACAGTATAACAAGTTGCCAAGATCTAAAATTTTCTAAATTTTAGTTTTATAAAGATAAAAAAAAATCCTTCGAATTTTACCCAAAAAGTATTATAAAACCTAAAATAAACTTTATATAATAAATATAACATCGTTTCCTGATACAGCAATATGTTTTTAAAGGAAAGTAAAATCTTTAGATAAATTTTAGATACAAAAAATTAAACTTTATTATTGTACCCTCATACTCATATAAGTATATTTTAGACAGAAACTGAAAATAAGTATAATTTTTTTTTTTTTTTCAAGTATAAAGGGAAGAAAAATTGCAGCCACTACATATTATCTTTTACTTTGTCAATGTTTTTTTTTTTTTTTTTTTGGGAGAAAACTTTTTTTATAACAAAAAAAAAAATTAACAACTTTATCTGCTGTTTTTACTTTTACACAACTCACACTCTTACATTTACCAACACATACGCTGGTTTTCAACTACTATGGATACGAGATATGACCATGTTTCATCTTATTTTATATTTTTAGTACTTTTTTTATTATTTTTTATCTTCAACATTCTCTAGAATACTATTTTGGTTCAGCTTTTTTATTTTTTCTATATTTTAACTGTGTTTGCTGGTTTTAGTTTTTCTATTTTTTTCTCACTTTTGGTAAATAGCAAGTGAATGTAATTGTGTTGATGTATATGTATCTTTATGTTTGTCTGTATGTGTGTGTAGTTGTGGAGAACAAATTACGTAAAAAACGAATGAGGAAGTTTAAAATTGTTTTGCTTCCAGCGGAAAAAAAAAACAAGAAACACATAACGCATCACGCTTCCGGTGATGGTAAAATTTTATAATCAAGTTTAGTTTTGCTGCTTCTGTATTTTTCAAAGTTATCGTTTTTACATTGTTATTGTTTTTACATTGCCATCACATTGCACTATGGCTTGGTAGAATGTAATATATAATAATATATAGTTTGTTTGTACTTTTCATCCAATCTTCGCTGCTGGTTGTTTTGGCAACATTTAAGGTTGATTTTAATGTTGCCATTTTCCCATTTTTTAAAGGGATTTTTTTCACCAAAGTTGTTTGTGATGATACATCAACTGAAATTCATTTCCGTGGAAAATTCATATAACATTTTTGTTACTAAAACAAAAAACCAAAAAAAAAGAGACGAAATACGACAAACACTCTTGTAAAACTTTTGCCTCAATATATGTGTATGTATGTATGTATGTATGTATGTATGTATGTATGTATGTATGTATGTATGTATGTATGTATGTATGTGTATGTATGTATGTGTGTATTGAGTTATACTTGTAGTTTCTTTCTTTTTGTTTTTATATTAATATATATATTTTTTTATCCATTTCGACATTTTTGTTTTTGTTCTCGTTACCAACTTTTTAATGAAGTCAACATTTCTTTTAATATAATTGCATATTTTTCATTTTTTTTTTTATTTTTATGTTAACAAAGTTGTTGTTTCTTTTCATGTTTCTTATTTCTTACTTAGATAAATCGCCTGTCTGCAGAATGATAAATTTATCAAATTTAATTTTTACGTTTTCTTCACTTAATTTTTGATTTTTTTTTATATCTTTATTATAAAATCTACCCATTAAAAATACTAAGAAAGGTGTAGGAGGGGTGAATGTTAGAGAAAGTGAGTAGAAGGAGAACGTTTGTGTTTCTTGTTATCTTTGATTAAATTATAGAAATTACATTTTTTGGTTTCCTTAGTGTGTAAGTTATAGAAACCATAATTAAATAATCTTGTTGTATAGACCTATAAACTTTAATATTTTAATTAAATAAAATTGTGTTTTTTATTTTTTGTTTTCTTTCTTTTTTTCTTTGTGCACTGACTGTGGCAGTTGTCTGCCTAGGTTACACTCAAAATAAAATGTTGGTAAAAAATAAATAAAATTTTGATTTTATTTTTGCTAATTAGTTTATTTTAAATCTGTAAGTATGTTCAAAAGCATAAGAAAAATTTATATTTATTATTATTATTATTTTTCTTTAAACTTAAATTTTGCAGATAGCCAAAAAACAATAACTTAAATTTTCTATACCAAATGTATCCAACATTTATCGATAACATAAATTTTGTTTCTATAAAAGAGTAAAGGTATGTCCAAATTAGTCAAATATATGACCAAAATGACATAAACACTAAATAAAATATTTCCTACCTTCTCCATTTTAATGGAAAAACATTTTTTACTTATTACACTGGTCGACAAAAAAAATACAACACCATATACGTATAGTTGGACTTGATGTATTTTGATGTGCTAAACACGAATCTGCTTTCAGTTTTCTCCCATCAGGTCGAAATTTTTTTTTATGGGCGTGTCTAATATTGCGCCCAAAATAAGCCGATTACTCGAGTATATTTCACCATAACTCGAGAACGGTATGCACGATTTAAATAAATAATACACCAAATTATGTGGAATAAAATTGGCTTTAAGTCGTTCTACTAAATGTTTATCCGCTCAATAGTTTTGAAGATATTTCGAAATATATGTCCGAAAAAAATGTTTCATGCTAATTTCATGAAATTTATTTTTTTTCTTTTTTTTACTAAAATTTCTTTTTAAAAGTGAAAACATCAAAAATATTTCAGTTTATCATCTTTATATCAAAGCTGGCAAAACTACGAGTAAATAAATCCACGTATCATAAAAATTGATGCACAAATCTTGATTGTATTCACAGTTAAGTTAAAATACCCATGTATATCTACAGGTAAGTGGAGATACCCTAGTGGGCAAAAAAAAAATTTTTTGTCTTAAATAAAAAAAATATGTCGATTAGATGGAATTTAACGTGCTAAACAAGAATCAGCTTTCAGTTTTTTCTATTGATTTTTTTTTATGGACATGACTACTATGACTACTATAACTCGAGAACTGTTTGTCCAATTAAGATAAATTAAACTCCAGTAGATAGTGATCTAAATTGTCTTTGAGCTGAATTTACATAATTTTTTTTCCAGTTAATATTTCCGTAGTTATTTGGTAGCGATAAATTTAATTTTTTTTATTGAAAAATCGTGAAAATGTTGATCCATAACTATGAAATTCTTGAGCGAATAAAAAATATTGTTGGCATACCTTGAAGACAATTTTCGTGTGCATCTTTTGATGTATCATTTATCAAAATCGTGTAAACGGTTCTTGAGTTATAGTCTAAATTTGACAAACCTTTCTTGAATTTTATAGTGTGACCTCTGAATAAGGTGGTTATTAGTCATGCACCTAAAAAAAGCAGTACGTGATAGAAAAAAAGTTAATGCAGATTCTTGTTTAACTCGTCAAAATCTACCTCCTCCACCTATTTTTGTTTCAAGAAAAAATTATTTTTTTTTTTTTTTTTTTTTTTTTGCCCACCATTGTATTTCTATACAATTGTATGTAACATGGGTTTTTTTACTTAACTGTGAATAAAACACGACTTGTGCATCAAGTTTGAAGATACATACCTTAATTTGTTCGCAGCATTACCAGCTTTAAAATAAAGATGATAAACTGTAACATTTTTGATGTTTTCATTTCATTAAAATAAATTTTAGTAACAAAAAAAATCTAAAATTTTGCACGAAAAATATTTTTTTTTGGGTACTTATTTCAAAATAACTTCGAAACTATTGAGCACATAAAAAAATTAAGTTTGGATAATATTTTTAGTACGCATCTTATGGTGTATCACTTATGTCAATCGTACACACCGTTCTTGAGTTATGAGGAAATATACCAAACTAATGGCCTTACTATGGGGGAAATATTAGACACGCCCATAAAAAAAATCCATAAGAAACGTGAAATTTAATGTTCATGGTTCCATGTGGGTAAGAATTCGAGACGGGGAGACTTTATGGTACTTTTTTGTTTTAAATGGTACTCTTCGAATTTTCTATAATATTGAACTTAGAAACATGAAATTAAAGTTGGTCGTATGTGGGTAAGATTTCACTAGGCGGAGACTCTTTGGTACTTTTATTCTTCCAAAGATACATTTTGAATTTTCTATGATTGAACCTAAAAATATTTAACTAAAGATATATGATTCTAAGTGAATAAGAATCCATAAGAAGAAACTTTGAGGTAATTTTTCGTCCTTCTAATCGTACTTTTCGAATATTCTATAATATTGAAACATGAAATTAAATATAAATGGTCTTAAGTGAATGAAAATACAAATATAAGACTTACTTTTCGTTTTCTAATACTACTTTTTGAATTTTTTATATTATACCTACAAACTTGGACTTAATTATAGGTGGTCCTACGTGACTGAAATAAAACTTTGTGTTACTTTTTCTTTCTACTAATGGTACTTTTTGAATTTTCTATAATATTAAATATAGAAACATTAGATTAAAGATTAATGATCACAACTGAATGAGAATCCATAAGAAGGATTACCTTTTTGGTAACATTTCATTCTTATAATGATAAATTTTTAAGTGGGCAACTAGTCTTATATAAAATAATAAAAATTATATGCTCAAATTTTTTTTAACATAATTTTTTCCTGTAGTCTTTAACCCACTGAATTATTTACCCAGACTATAACCCAAAAAAATTCAAAATAGTACGTATGTTTTGCGGTTCCTCATTTAAGTCAAAATCCTATTTTGCTACAAAATACACACAATTAATTAATACATATATTTTTTTTTTATTTTTTACAAGAACATAATATAATACATAATACTACTATATGTATGTTGTAGTTTTGCTCTTCAAAATATTTTAAAGTTTAGTTTATTAAATTTCCACTTCTCTGTACGTTCAAGTAGTACCACAAAAAATGTTTATCCTTTTTTACGAACACCAACACTCATACCGATCTCTCTTTTTTAAATAAAAATATATAAAACATATACATACATATGTGTATGTATGTATGTATGTATGTATGTATGTATGTGAATAACTATCTGTATATAAAAATTTTAACTATCACCCAGCATATTAAATATTCCCCAGTGAGTCATACATAGTATACTTGGACAAACACACACTTTTAAAAACATATTCACGTATTCACTTTGGTATACACGTACATACATGTCTTTTATGTCTTTGTAGTATGAATATTTGTCTGTGGGTTATACGTCTTTTGTTTTAAGTATGTTTATTGGAGTGTCTTATAATTAAATTTAATTTAACGTGTATCAGCACACACATACAATGACAAAAATTACTTAACAATGAAAGAGAGTTAAACACAAAAAAACGTCTTTATTAAGACTTAACGCTTATAATCACTTTGTCATGATTATGGCATTATCATCATCATCGTCAGTCACATTTACTTTTACATCCTCTAAAGCAACATTTGCAGCAGTAGCAATAATATTGTCATCAGTGGCAGCCGCAGTAGAAACAGTAGCATTTTAAGTTGTAAAAATTCTGTAAAAGTAACTTTTTTCTTATACTCTTTATGACTCCAAACGAGCATTAAAAATTGACAATGGAGTCATATAAACGTTAAAATGTCAAGGAGATGTATTGTGTTGTATTGATGGTAAAACGAAATTACCTTTGAAAGTTAAATGTCAAACAATTTTACTTTTAAGAAGTCAAAGAAAAAGAAATATAAATGGTACTAAATTAGGAACCTTCTAGAATATTTGAAATAAATTTAATGTGGTGTAAATGTGAGTTAATTTCACAGGTCGACAAAAAAAATCGTCCCCCAAAGACGAATAGTTGGACTTGAAGCATTTTGATGTGCTAAACATGAATCTGTTTTCAGTTCAGGGCGTGTCTAATATTGCGCCATAAATAAGCCGATTACTCGAGTATATTTCATCATAACTCGAGAACGGTATGCACGATTTATATATATGATACAACAAATTATGCAGAATAAAATTGGCTTTAAGTCGTACTATTATCAAATTTTTATCCGCTCAATAGTTTAGGAGATATTTCGAAATAAGTGTCCGAAAAAAAATGCCAACTTGAAGATTTTTTACTAAAATTTCTTTTTAAAAGTGAAAACATCAAAAGTGTTTCAGTTTATCATCTTTATCTCAAAGCTGGTGAAACTACGAGTAAATAAAGCCCCGTATCATCAAAATTTATTTATTTATTTATTTACTTATTTATTTATTTATTTATTTATTTATTTATTTATTTATTTATTTATTTATTTATTTATTTATTTATTTATTTATTTATTTATTTATTTATTTATTTATTTATTTATTTATTTATTTATTTATTTATTTATTTATTTATTTATTTATTTATTTATTTATTTATTTATTTATTTATTTATTTATTTATTTATTTATTTATTTATTTATTTATTTATTTATTTATTTATTTATTTATTTATTTATTTATTTATTTATTTATTTATTTATTTATTTATTTATTTATTTATTTATTTATTTATTTATTTATTTATTTATTTATTTATTTATTTATTTATTTATTTATTTATTTATTTATTTATTTATTTATTTATTTATTTATTTATTTATTTATTTATTTATTTATTTATTTATTTATTTATTTATTTATTTATTTATTTATTTATTTATTTATTTATTTATTTATTTATTTATTTATTTATTTATTTATTTATTTATTTATTTATTTATTTATTTATTTATTTATTTATTTATTTATTTATTTATTTATTTATTTATTTATTTATTTATTTATTTATTTATTTATTTATTTATTTATTTATTTATTTATTTATTTATTTATTTATTTATTTATTTATTTATTTATTTATTTATTTATTTATTTATTTATTTATTTATTTATTTATTTATTTATTTATTTATTTATTTATTTATTAGCGATAAATATAAATTTCCAAATAATAATATATTACAAAATTTTTTATCTTAATCATAAAATACAATTTGACTTTGGCAAATAAATTACACATACATATAAAATTTATGTTCAATATGGGAATTTCTACAAAATAACAAGAATATCCTAAAATAATATTAAAAGCTATTAATTAATGTTACAACATAATACAAACATTTGATTTTTCCTTTTTCTCTATTTAAATATAAAACTAATACAATCATCTTTAGAAAGATGCCACCACAAATACAACTTCTAAAGGAAAAAGTTTTCATTTCGAAAATGTTGGCATTAAAGGGATTTAACTTGTCATACACATACATATGAATACCAATAATATGTATATATAAACTTATGTACAAATATATATAAACTTATGTACAACACATTCATCATAATAGACAAGTAATAACCCATGAAGTACGATAGTTTATTGGGAGAGGTCATACTTTTTTTTATTTTTTAGACAATTAACAAAATTTTCCCCCTTATTTTGTAAATCCCTTCATCTCACTTTGATAAAATTTCCATACATATTTTTGAAAAACAAAATCAATTTACTTGAAAAATTTTTCAAAGTGAGGGGAAGTGTTTTACAAAATAAGGCCCTTTATTTTTAAAATTTACTTTTTTTTATATTGTCTAAAATTTTACGTATTATTCGACCTTCTAGCAGAAACAACTATTACCTGGGATTCCTAATCTACCTGAGACTTTTACAATTACCGCTGCATTTCTTATTGTTTATTATATGTCATTGTAGTTGCTAAGTTTATGTTGATATATATTTTAAAATGTTCCTTTAGAAATCTGGCAGAGTTGAAAGGTTTTCGGCAACAAAAATACAAAAGAAACCTCTAACAAAACGTCTGCCAAACACTCGACGTATGCTTGTATAGAAGTTGGCAGTTGAGTTCATACACACTTACTTTGACTCTTCAATTTATAGCTGAGGTATAAATACACATAAGTACTCTTGTTGGTGTGTACACTAAAAAAACCAGCAATAAACGATGAAGTTCTTCAAAAAAAAAATAGCATTTTCTCAACTTCAAAAGAGGAACAAAGTGCATATTTTAAACATTTTTGGAAGTTCTTAATAATTACTTCCAAAAAAGTGAAAATAAATGAATTTTAGCGGGAAAAAATGGTAATAATTTCTAAAAAAAAATATATTTTATAAATTTTAAAGCATTTTTATTATTATTTAATAGGGCAAAAATTTTTAAGGGAAGTACTTCAAAAGGAATGAAAAAGATGTATAAAAGAATAACATCCTACCAATGACAACCATGGGTTAAAAAAGAACTTCGGCAGCTCTTTTTCACCACTAAGTACTTCCTACCAATGACAACACAATGTTAAAATCGTGACTTTTTCAGTTCTTTTTTTGCTGGGAAGTAATTTCAACGAATAAAGGACTTTGAAAAAAATGAATAAAATTCGTGAATTCTTTGATTCACCGTACGAATTCGCAGCTTCAACGAAAATACTCATTGAAATTCAACGAAAATTTTAAAGCAATAATGTATAATACGTTGAAGCTTGTGTGATCGATTATTCGACTTTTTAGAGAAACCGATTTTCAAAAAGTTGGTATTTTGAAAAAAACTAGTTGCATTTTTTGAAATGTAGAAAAAAACGGTTAACCGGTTTTTTTTACAGAAGTTAATATTTTCAGAAAAATACTACATTTCTTAGAAAAATATCAATAAATCTTTCGCAAAATAGAAAAACTACACCAAAAACATTAGATCTTACAACGGAATCCTGACAATTTTTTATACGAAAGGTATTTCTTATCCTAAAGTTACTTCAAAAATTGTCTTTGTTAAAACATTTAATTGTACAATAAGAAATTATCTTGCAATGATTTTTTATAACTCGTTGTGGATTAATTGAAAAACAATATATTTTTGAACTCTAATTAACTTTTAAAAATTCAACTAAATATTGCTGGTATGCGGAATCCAATCATGGATACTGTATCATGTATCAAGATAAATTGCGAAGATCACTTTCGACAAATCGGTAAGTGCAACAAAAATTAATGTTTTTGAGGTGCTTCAATCAAGGTGGGAAAACTGACTTAAAACTTGTTTCAAACGTATTAGATAATGTTTTTTTAATCGTCATGAATATTGCTCTAAGAAACAATAAAGTCCTTTTCAAAAATAATTATTATTAATTTATACTTTCTTTGCAACATATAAAATGCACCCCTAATAATATTCAAGTTAAAATTTATTAAATATAATTATTTTTGGAAATAGAGAAAAATTAAATTTTAAGAAAATAATCATAAAAAAATTTGATTAAGTTTTACTTAGCATAAACAGAAGCTGTGGCTTATATGAAAAAAGCGTCTCGCAATTGTATTCAAACAATTCTGCAGGTGACCTTTTTAAAAGATAAAGAAAATATTTGATCAAAAAAACAACTAAAAAGATAAAACAAATTTCATTCATAATGATGACTAATTTATTAGTTTAGTCTAACAGGATTAATTTCAATTAAACCTTCAACTATATATTTAAAACAAAAGAGAACAGAGTTTACGAATATTTAAAAAATTATACCTAAAATTCGATTCAAATATTAGTATTTAGTACATGTTTTTTGAAATAAAAAGCTATTTTCAAAACCGATTTTTTGTGTTTAAAAAAAACCGGTCTATTCGACATTCAAAAAATGAACATTTTGAAAAAACCGAGAGCACATTGACTGAAAAAAAAACAGTTTTAAAACCGGTTGGAAAACCGTGTCGATTACCCTAGTTAAAACCATTCGTTAAATGTATTACTTCATAAGTAAAATTAGTAAATCAGTTCTTTGATTTAAGGTATTAATTCGTTGATTTGAAGAACGCGTTCACATTTTTAATAACAAAAGAACATGTTCTTAGAATTTAATGAATTTGTATGTTTGTTCAATGAACATGTACGTTGAGTAAAACAAAAACGTAAGAGAAATCAAATAAAATAGATTATATATATTGTTCAACGAGAAGTATCGTATAGAGACGGAAAATGACTTTTATTTATGAATTTTTAATCAGAAAACTGTAACAACCAAATGTCGGAAATCTGATTCAAATACATCATTGTGATAGACTCCATACTTTATTAAAGTGACATGATTTTTAATTTTTTTTTTTTTTTTTTTTTTTTTTTTTTTTTTTTTGAGCAGAAATAAAAGTTATATTACGATTTTCTGATAATTTAATTCTGTTTAATTTTTTTAATTTTTCATTTTCATGATTTTGTTTTGTGTTAAAAATCACAAAATGACTTTTACTTACGCTTGAAAAGATAAAAATAAAGTATATATTTTATTTTTTTTTTTTATTTACGGTCCCTGGTTTTAAACATTTCAAAAAAATTAATTATATGTAAATTAATAAAGAACGAGAGAGCCAGTAATTACAAATAAACTAATTACAAAATAACAGAAAAAACCTATTACTGTGGTATATTTTCAACGTATGGATATATTAGTCAAAGTACAAGTTCATTAAAAGTCAAAGAATTGTCCATAAAGTTATTTATTTTAGTCAACGGACATGTTCATTAAAACAAAGTATCAATCAATGAACTTTTACGTTAAATTTTAAAAAGGTATAAATTTTAATGTATGGCTGATAAAAATTTGTCAACATACCTCTACGTTAGGTCAAAATTAGGGTACGAATTCGTTTAAACAACGAACATTTTTCATCATATTTATATACTATTTTGGTTCAGTGTATATTGGTTACAATTCAATACACATACACTTTAACATACGACAGATTTAGGGTGCACCAAAAGAAATTTCATAAATTATTATAAATTTAATATTCCAAATGATTTTAATAGTTATTCGATCTGCCAAAAACATATAATTTCTAAGAAATGGGATAAATTTAAGAAGATTTACACATCAATTATTTAATGTTACATAATTACAAAATAATTAAAAAAATTAATAAAAATTGGCTATGAAACCCTGCCACATTTCTTTATTCCTTCGAAAAAAGTTATTCGTTAACTTTTTATCTAATATTAAAAAAAAAAAATAATTATAATAAACTTTTGGATTAATCTCGTATATTTAGGTGTTCATATGTATACGAGGATTTTATTAATGTTTTTATGTATACGCTCGTGTATGTGAGTATATTTCACATTCTATAGATATGAGTGTTTGTGTGTGGGAACAAGAATATGAATTTCATTTACTCGTGTGTATATACTTTGGATGAATATTTATGTTTTTATGTACTTTCAGCATCACAGCAACGACAAATACCACTGCTACCGGGTTTCATTTTCAAGTATTTTTTATTAGTTTTAAACTACAAGATTTTGTTGGAATTATTTAAAAAAAACATATATAGTATATTTCAATTTTTCCATATAAATTTTCCAATATACGAATACTATTTTTTAGAATTTCATACATATGTATATATGTATGTATGTATGTATGTATGTATGTATGTATGTATGTATGTATGTATGTATGTATATTTAAATGGTTGTATACTTATTTTCGTATATAGTATTTTGTACTATTTATTTAAGTGTATTTGAGTATTTATGTAGATATTTTGTCAAATGCAAATGTTTCATTGTCTATGTAGTTGCATGTATTCCCTGTAAACGTACAATTTGAATTTTTTTTATTTTTTTTTTCAAATATTTGTTGGGTTTATACGAGTAATTGTTACAATCATTCTCATATACTTATAACTTTTAGAAACCAATTTTTGCTTACACACAATAATGTTTGGTTTTATTTTCATTATGGTTAGATTTTAATGAAAATACGAATGGGAATGTGTGTTTATTCATGTTAGTTTTTTTTTTATACAAAAAACTCTTGGCAACTTTATGATATAATAGATTTATAGATTCTAAAATCATTGTCGTACTCTATGAATCAACCAAAATGAAGTGACAGTATGACAAATAACAGAGAATAAAATTAAAACGTTAAAAATTTGATGACATAAGTATAGTTTATACACTGAAGGAAATATTTATTAAAATTATTTTAATTGCTGAGTTAGATTCTAGAAGAAAAAATAATGTTTATGAATAATATGCATTTAAAAATGTTTGAAAATTCATAAAAAAAAAATTATGCAATATTTTTTTTTTTTTTTAAATTATTAGATTTATTTTATATAAATATGAAATTTAACTATTTTTACTAAAAAAATATATATGTATGTATAATGAAGGTTTACTTAAAATTTGGATTAAAATAAAAATTATCACAAAAAATTTATTTAAAGCTAATTACACTTTGTGACAATTTCTCAGACAAATTTTCACACATGAAAAAATCAATATACACTTGATATATACTAGAGCTTAAATGATAAAACTGCATAATTAGTTTTTCTCCAGGAAGACATTTTTTTTTCTCAAAATGACAAAGATTAAAAAAAAAAAAATACGCAACTTGAAAAAAAATATAAAATATTTCCCAAAACTATCAACCCAATATACGAGGGCGGATCAATAAGTCCGTGACTTTTCGAACTTCCCTCGTAGTTATATGAAATGCACCACCTGTTAATAGATTACTGTCAAATTTTGAGCAAGTGTCGTCATTTACTTTGCATTTAACAGCTGTTCAAAACATACAACCTCGTGTATTTTTCTAAAAATGGAAAAAAGTGAATTGCGAGTGCTCATTTAACATTATTTTTTGCGAAAAAAAAACATCAATCAAACCAAGGAAAAGCTCGATAAATACTATGGGGACTCTGCACCATCGATTTCAATGGTAAAAAAGTGGTTTACTGACTTTCGTTGTGGTCGTACAAGTACAAATGACGTTCTGAACGGCCAATTTAGTTCAGTACACCCGAAAATGTCGAAAAATAAGGTGATGGCAACAGTTTTTTGGGATGCACGCGGGATAATCCACATCGATTACCTTCAAAAGGGAAAAACAATAAATGGCGAATATTATGCCAACTTATTAGACCGATTTAATGAGGATTTAAAAAGAAAGCGACCCCATATGGCCAAGAAAAAAGTTCTTTTTCATCAAGATAATGCACGGGTGCACACGTGTGCAGTCTCAATGGCAAAACTCTATGAATTGGGCTACGAATTGGTACCTCATCCGCCATATTCTCCGGATTTAGCTCCTAGTGACTACTTCCTATTTCCAAACCTAAAGAAATGGCTCGGTGGAAAGAGATTCAGCTCCAACGATGAAATTATTGACCAAACAAATGCCTATTTTAAGGACCTCAAAAAATTCTATTTTTTGGAAGGGATACAAAAACTGGAGAAACGTTGGAATAAGTGTATTGAGTTAAAAGGAGAATATGTTGAAAAATTTTTGTTTTACAAAAAACACTATGTTTCATTCAAAAAGTGTTTTTTGAATTTTAGAAAATTTTTATTTAAAAGAAATTTGAGAAAATTTTCTCCTGAAACCAAATTTATTGAAAATCTCTTTATAGAACTTTTCACTTAAAAGACAGTTTTTAAAACTTTTCCTGAAAAATGTCTCTTAATAAAGAATTTTTTAAAAACTTTCTCTTAAAATTTTTTTCTGTTGCCTTGCTGCACTATAATTTTTTTTTTTTTTTAATGAAATCATAAAGGGGTTTAAACAAAATAAATTTTACCTTAATAAATATTCAAAGTGTAAGTACATATAAAAAAGTAAAGCATAATTTATTGAAAGTTAGAAAAAAAAGAAAAAATAATTCCATTTTTCACATAAAGTTTATAGTACATAGAAACTGCAACTATCAAATGAAATTCATTTGTGGTTTCAGTTAGTTTATTTTCACTTAATATTTCTTTTACATTCATCTTTTTTTATTTTCTTTCTCATTTATAAATGAATTCATTAATTAGAATTCAAAACAAAATTTCAAAGTTAAAGCATCATAGAATAGAAAAAACATAGAAGTCAAAGAGAAAAATTGAAATTCAATTCATGCTGTTCAAAACCAGAAATGTCACTGCATAAAAAAATTCAATTAAGAAAATATAACAACATAATTTTGTATCCAATAGGAAATTTAAAACTCCTGCTGATTTCTCCACCAGCGACAGTGTTAAAATTGTAGAGGATAACTTTAGATTTCACTAACATATTTGTTATACGTTGTTAAGCGTCAGTAACATTGATGAAAAATTTATTAATTTTATTTCAAAAATTAATTGGCTATATGAGGTTAAGTTAATAAAATTTTTTAGTAATTTCCTATAAACTTTATTTTTTTTTTTTTTTTTTTTTAATTAAAAACTATTTCTGTTGGCTAAACATTTATAAATACATTTTTTATTTAACATAAATAATATTTTATTTAAATATTAAATCAAGCACCACTTCAATGTAGCAAATCTTATGATTTGTTTGCTCTTTGCAGAAATATTTATAAGAATAAGATTATTTCCTGAGAAATTTGTGCAATCTCCAAAGTGATTTATATAAAAACCACAGAAAATATGTTGATACTTTGCAAAAATTCTCGTCATTTGTACTAATGTTAAAAAATTTTTAAAAAGCGAACAGCAGCAGAAAGAACCTTGAGTAAAGAAGTTGCAGCATTTGCTAGAACATCTTTAGCATAAAACAACAACAATTATATAAAGTGTAGCCAACCTGAAAGGGGCTGTGATTAAACAGATACACAAAGGATTAATTTCATAAAATTATAAATATTATTTTTTTCTTATAAAAAGTAGTATTTTTTAAAGGTACGAAGTATTAACTAAGCCACTAATTCACTTTTTTTGAATTGACTCTAGTTCTCGCGATAAATCGCGATTTGTAACATTAAGGAGTTGCACCATATATTAAAGCATATCTCAAAAACGACTTGTCTGATTTTATTCAAAAAAATATCAAACAATTCCAATTAAAATTGTCTTTAAATGATTTTTACATTACTTTTTAGTACGATCTACAGTTATTGATATATTAAGCCATTTTGTGAATAATAATATTAATAATAAATTTTATAAAAAAATCCAATTTTTTTTTTTTTTTTTTTTTTCAAAAAATCATAAAAATTCGAAAATGTCCAAAATTAAAATTTTGTCTCTTTAATCATAAAGATATTTATATTTTGACAACGGAATCGTAAAATATGAAGTTTTTGATGTCATATGTCCTTAGATATTTTTTTTTATATCGTACGGGGACTATTTCTGTTTACTAGTTAATTAAAAAACTACTTCGTCAAAATATTTAATTTTAAAATAAAATGTTTTCTACAACTTACGATATGAATTAATTGTAAAACAATATATTGATGAACTTTAATTGAGTTTTACAAAATGAAGCTGCACACATGGCCAGCTTATACTGGTGGTATGCGGAAATGCCTTTTAAAAATTACTTTTTTGCTAAAATACACTGATTGTTTGCATGTTCTGATTAAGAACCGCAGACATATGACATATCGTAGAAGAATTCCTGGGCTTTAATTCCACTAACACATGTTGTTATTGTAACAGCTAGAACTTCTTAACAATTTTCAGTCTGAGGGTTCTACAAGGAAGGTAAGTCTAAGGAATTGTGCTACTTCTACTGGTTGTGTCCACAAATCCGTTGGACAAAGAGAGGTAGGGTTCGCTGGACAATTGAGTATGTGGTGGGTATCATCACCACATGCTGGGCATAAGTTGGGGACGACACGTTCTATGAGGGAACAATAAACATTGAGCCTGTTGCTCTATCCCCCGACCTCATTTGAGCCAGAACTATTCTTGTTCTCCGCGGCAGATTCTTCTCGTTATCTGCAATAGGCGGTGGACGGCCTCCTAAAACGACATTCAAGCGGTAACCTGCAACCACGGAATCGATGGCGCCTCTGTGAATATCGTTCAAGCTGTCGTGTACGAGTTGTGGTCCAAGGGATCCTGAACATATGTTAGAAAGCTCTCCTCCTACTTACAAAGGTCATGCCTGACATGCCTCATGGGAGAATCTAACTGTGTGATGTTGAAGTTTGGATGTCCCCTCCGATGACATCCCAGGAGAAACTGTTTGATTAACATTACGATTGTTTATTGACCGGTAGTACCTTCGTCTCCTCATGTATGTGGTGTGGGGAGGCAGCCTGTGGCAGTCATTAAGGCTGCATTTTAACAGTTTTATAAATTTCTCCACTGGGTATCACTCAACGAAGGATACCTCACTGGAGCAGCATAATTGACTACTGACCGACCAACTGACCGTTTTTGTATGTAGCTAACAAGGTTTTTTGTGTCAATACCCCAAGTGCAGCCGGTTAGCGCTTTGAGGACCTTGTTTCTACTTCGCAATTTGTGCGAGACTGCAGTATCATGAGCTGAGGAGGTAAATAGGCTGTCAAAGGTGACTCCCAGGATTTTTGAGAGGTTCACTGTCGGAATTTGAACTCCATCGACAAAGACACCAAGCTCGATTTTAACCACCTTGGTCCAGGTGGTAAAGAGTGTTGCTGAAAACTTAGTTGGTGATAACTGCAGGTTATACGCAGTGAAGAAATTATGAATTTGGTTAAGATAACAATTCACCGTACTACATAAGTCATCAACGTTGTGGCCCATCACAATTATGGTACAGTCGTCCGCATTTGTAACTACCTCTACTCCTTGAGGAGATGTGTGGACTTTACAAGTTAAACAGAAGTGGTGACAAGACTCCGCCTTGTGGAACTCCCTATTTAACTCTAGGTGGTTTTGATATTTTATCTCTAAACTCCACGAACTAGTGACGACCACTCAAATAGTTCACGATCCATCTTTTCATGTTGTTTGATTATGCAGCATGTTCTGGAAGAGTGTAGAGTGGCTAACAGTGTCAAAAGCCTTGGTATGAGCGGCGAATGTTGTTGGTGTTGCTGCTGCAGGTGTTGTAGATGCTGTTGAGGTTGTGATTGCAGTAGAGAGGGTGGAGGTGTCGCGTTCCGTGATGATGGCGCTGTCGATGACGCTGATTAATTATATCGCCTTTGGCAGCAAGGGGCAAAATAATTTTCCAACCACTCCCTTTCATGGTTAAAACCGGAACAGTTCCTGAGGTGATACCAGCCCAAAAAAGAATTTCTCCTTAATTGGGTTGACATGTGCTGTCAAATTTTACTAGGGGTAAAACTAGGCAATGAAATATTACATAAAATGAAAAGTTTTGTAGAAATCGTAAACAAAATTACTAATAATTTCATTAACTTCATTTTTTTTTTTTTATTAATGTTTTACCATATGAACCATATTAAACGGGCTAGAAATGACCCCTTATTATTAGAGATAACTGAATAGAAAGTTCTACTGAAATATCGACATTTAAATGCTCTAAACATTTATGTTAAAATATTTGAGCTTCAAACTATATTTATACTACTTTTTTTTTCTATTTATTTGAAACAACTTCGGTGCAAAAATAGAAATGTTTAAAAAGTCATAAAACAAAAATTTTGCCTACCAAAAAATAATCCTTTGGAGTGTTTATTGCACATATCAAGATCTTTCAATTATAGATGGAATTATACCGCCCCCACGCGATGATCCACAATTTGTCGCATAGTATAATTTTATTTATTTATGTTATGTAAAAATGACTTGAAGACAAATTTAATTTGATTTTTTTCTATTTTTTTTAATCAAATCAAACAAATCGTTTTCGAGATATGTTTCCTTGAAATTTACATTTAGTAAACCTGTGTAATAATATTAATAATCAGTTCAAATTCTTGATACATTTTATAGCTTTATCAACCCATTTTTTATACTATTTAATATGTTAAACTTTATAATTATGTTAATTGTTTTATTAAAAAATGAATTAATTTTCTGCCTAATAATTATTAGGCTTCAAAAAACTGAAGGTACTTTTTATATGGAAGAAAAAAAAATAAAGTTATAAAAACATAACATTACTAATTAACTTTTCCATTGTCCTAAATAAATAAAGCAGACGTAAAAGTTTTGACTCTTTTAAACTTTATAACTATTTTCAACAATTTTGGCCTTAAGCAGTATAGCTAAAGTTGTTGTTTCTTTTTTATTACGTTTATACATTACTCTACTGTTATATGTATTGTTGTATACAGTACTTAATTTAGCCTACATTTCTTTCTGAATTTAATATTTTTATTTTATTTTTTATTTTAGGATCATCATGAAAATTAAGGTCTTCACGTGCCTTAAAGTATATGAAAATATATTTTCTTTTTTCTTCCAGTTTATTTATTTTTTTTTTTTTTTTTTCCTCAACTTGGATATATTTAAACATTTCATTTTAAATGTATAAAAAATAAACAATAAAAATAAGAAAAAAAAATACACAAACCCAAACATTAAGAAAAAAATCTCTTACATACATGTTTGTTATGCCCCTAAAAGCATACTTTAAATATAAATACCTACTTTTTGTTTGTGCCAAAGTATATTTTTTTTCTCTGAAAATTGTTATTGTAATTGTTGTAGTTGCCATTGCTGCTACGGCTGTTTTAGTGTTTTACTGTAAAACTCTACTCACACTATTTACCCGTTATATTATTTAATGCATTTTGTTTTTAAATTGAAGTTTGTTTCTTTGTTTTTAACGTTATCGTTGTTGTTGTTGTCGCTGTTGGCGTTATCGTTATTTTGATGTGGTATGCCGTAGGATTTTTAATGACTGACTGAGTGAATGATTCAATGACTAATTCAGTTTTTAAAACGATAAATTAAAGAAAGAAAAAAAAACAGGATTATTAAACCAAGCACGAAGTTTTTTGAAAAAAAAAAAAAAAAAAAAAACTTTTTATCTTAAAGCCTCCCACCCTTCTTGTAGTGTTTTAAATGGGGTTTATATACTTACGTATTTATTATTATTTTTCGTAAAAATACACAGAGAAAATATGATCTATTAAGCGATTCATGAAAGATAGAAACTAATCCAATTATTTTTTAATTATAACCATTATTCAATTTATCAAAATTAAAATTTTATTTTGAATATTTTTTACTAAAAATAATACAATTTATGGGCTTTTAATTATTTGTCTTATTGTATTAATTAATAAATTAATTAATGAATTTCAATTAATAAAAAAATTGAATATGTATTATACGTAATTGAAATTGGATTTTAGATTTTTCTATGTAAAATCTGAATTTAATTTATTACAATACTTAAATTTTGAGTAATTCATTTAATTATTAGAATTTTATATTATTTAAAAATTTTGATTAATAATTTAATTGACAATTTTTTCCAAATATTTTTTTTCTGTGTACTAACGTTATTTTTTATATTTTAGGTGATACATTTATTTCTTGATTTAGGTAAGTTTTACACATTTTTAATTATACTTTTAGCATAAGATAATTTTTTTTTTTTATATATATATTTTTTAATGAAATTTTATAGCTGAGTAGATTTTTTGATGATTAATTGCAGGTATTATTCATCCTTTAAGATTTATCAGCCGAAATCCGCAATTTCCAAAAAGCTTTAAACAATTTATAAATATGTTTGGTTTTTTTTTTTTTTTTTTTTTGTTATATCTTCCCAATTAATATCGAGAGCGAAAATGTCTATTCCATTATGTAAAAACAATCAAAAAAGTACATTAAAATTAGCATTAGTATAAAAAAATTACAAATAAATTAACAGTATCTATTATTATGAGCAATTAAATTTTGGTATTTAAATCGAAAACGTATGTGTAAAACAATTTTTATACATATACTTGCCCTGATTTTAAAAATTTTCATAACCGAGGTGTCTAGATATGTGATAATGTGGACCCGCCCCCAGAAGGTTCAAAACTTAAACACGCCTATAACTCTACTATCACTAAAATTTTATTGAAATCGAAATTCCATAATTATTTCTATTTATTTTTTTTTTTTTTGTGGATCCTTAAATCTGTAAGTTCTAATCGACTGCTTAGATTTATATAAAATTTTGCAAAGGAGTAGAAAAGAAATGTACAATTTTAAATTTTGTAGTGGGGCTCCACATACCGTTCAGGAGCGGAGCTAAGGGGGCTCAAAAAATGGTACCTCTAACGTGAAAATGTTGTCATCGATTGACTTAAAGCTTTCAATAAAATATTTTAAATAATGCTGTACTATTTATGTCTTATAGTTTTCAAATTACACTGGTCAACAAAAAAGTTCTCCCCCGTAGACGAATAGTAGTTTGATGTGCTAAACACGAATCTGCTTTAAGTTTTTTTTCCATCAGGTCGGGATTTTTTTTATGGGCGTGTCTAATATTTCGTCTATAGTAAGGCCATTACTCTAGTATATTTCCCCATAATTCAAGAACGGTGTGTACGATTGACAAATGATGCGGACTAAAAATATTTTTAAATTCTCCAAACTTAATTTTTTTTATGTACTCAATAGTTTCGGAGTTATTTTGAAATAAGTGTCCGAAAAAAATCATTTTCATGCAAAATTTTAGATTTTTTTGTTACTTAAATTTCTTTTAATAAATGAAGACATCCCAGCAAAAAACGATGAAGTTCTTCATAAAAAAGAACATTTTCACAACTTCAAAAGTGGAACAATGCACATATTTTTAACTTTTTTGGAAGTTCTTAATAATTACTTCCAAAAAAGTAAAAATAAATTAATTTTTTGCGGGAAAAAGTGGTAATAACTTCTAACAAAATTCCAATTTTACAAATTTTAATGCATTTTTGTTATTATTTAATAGGGCAAAAACAGAATTTTTATTTAAAAATTTTATAAACATAGTTTTAAGAGAAGTGCTTCAAAAGCAATGAACAAGAAGTATAAAAGAAGAACATCCTACCAATGCCAACCATGGGTTAAAAAAAGAACTTCTGCAGTTCTTTTTCACCACTAAGTACTTCCTTCCAATGACAACACAATGTTAAAATCATGACTTTTTCAGTTCTTTTTTTGCTGGGATCTAAAATGTTACAGTTCATCATCTTTATCTTAAAGCTGTTGATGCTGCGAATAAAATAAGGTATGTATCTTCAAAATTGATGCAGAAATCTAATATTTATTCAGAGTTAAGTAAAAATACACATGTTACATACAGTTGAGTAGAAATACAGTGGTGACCAAATTTTTTTTTTTTTTTTCTTGAAACAAAAATAGGTGGACTAGGTGGATTCTGACGAGTTAAAAAAGAATCTACATTCACTTTTTTTCTATCGGGTACTGATTTTTTCTTTTTATGTGCATGACTAATATCATGACTATTTATATATGAGCATAAAAATGCTATTTATGCTTGTTTATTGAATAGGTTTTTCTAATTATGTTTATAGCACAAATTTTAACATAACCATTTTGTTAACATACTTCATTTAGTTGTCTACCTAAGTGCATATGTATGTATGCAAATATGTATAAAATTGCCATATAAAGATATGTATGTATTTAACTACTTCTACAATAGAATATTAGTCAATAAACACTATTCATATTTCCTTTTGTCACACATTTAATTTCATCGCCATTTTATTTTTTACAAATTTATTAGATTTTTTTTTATTATTATTTTCGTGTTGTTGTCAAATATGTTTGTGTATTGAATAGAATGAGTGATAAATGCAAATTCTTGCATAAATACTTACTCATATCCAGCATACATACAATCATACTCATATACATATAAATATTGTAAAATCTATACTATTCATACATTTTTATACATGAATGTTTATGCTAGAAGGCATTTTCTCACATTTATTCACTCATTCATCCATCCATTCATTTATTTGTTCATTGTGGAAATTTTACAGGATGTAGTGACATTGTCAATTTGCATCAATGAAATATTCACATGTAAATGTTTCTCGTGTTTTTGTCAGCAACATCATCATATACATATATATTTTTTTTCTACTACTTTTAGTAGAAAAATAATCTTTTTCATCATCATCACTATGGTATGATTTTCCATGTCACAGCAATAAGAACACAATCATCAATTTGTTTTTGTGTGTTTTATATAAATTTGCTTTCCTATTCCCTTTCTCTCTCTCTTTCACTCTGTGTTCCTTTTAGTGGAGCATGAAGCAAATTTTAAACGAAATTGTTTGTTTTACAAATTATATATAAAAAAAATAAAAAGCGTTTATTTTTTCAACATAAATCTTTTTCTGTTCTCTTTTTTTTCCTTGAATTTTACCATATTGTGGGCACTTGTTAGGTATCAGTAAAATAAAAGTTATGTACACTTTGATTAATTTGATTGCAACATTTATTGTTGGAGTTGGACATGGTTGAGGCTTTGGTTAAATGCGTGTATAAAAATTTGATCCTATAGAAGTAGGTAAAATAAAAATAGTACATCATATTCATTTTATATTAATTATATTCATTGTTCTTTAGATGAAGGAAATGTAGCTTCTTCATTTATTATCTTTGCTCACTAATATCAAAGGTGTGCTTGGAAAAAAATTGTAAAAGGCAGACGATATAACGGATTCACTTAATGCTGCGTATTAATATTTAAAAAACAAAAATATATATATTTTTTTTAATATTTCTATGTAATTTGTAAAATGTAATTTATGCATTGATTTGAATAAAATAAGTCTTGATTTTTATCGTTGTGATTAAAGAATAAAAATTAAAATTTTTCACATTTTCGCATGTTTATGATTTAAACAAAAAAAAAATATAAAATTTAATTGTTTTTCAAAAAATAGAATTAATATCTATTAAACTGTTGACCGTATTGAAAAGTAAAAGTAAAATAAATTAATACCCAGCAAAAACTTTGCTTTCCTGGTAAGCTAGCAGGTATAATTGGAAATAAAAATAAACTACTTATTTTTTGTCTCAATAACTAGTTATTTTTGTTCGAGTTGTCCATGAATTCTAGTAGTTATTTTTAGACTCTAGTGATGCTAAAAAATATGTACCTAAACAAAAATAAAAATATAAAAAAAAAAAAACGAAAAAATTTGCCGTCAGTGAGTTTTGAACTTGGGACCCTATTAACTAGTCGTTTGTAATCACTAACGTCTTACTCAGTACACCATCTCGCACTTAATATTCGAAGCTAAAAAACTTGTTTTAGCATTAAATATATTTTTAAAATATTTTGTTAAAAAAACGAATAGCATCAGAATGGGGTTGAACCGGCAACCTTCTGGTTGCTAATCGTGCGCTCTAGACAACTGATCCATGTGATTGTAACTTACTCCGCAATTATACTATTGAGTACTTATTTATGTAATGTAGAGAAGGCAAATAATAATGACGCCTACTTTCCAGGAAAGTACTTTAATAAGTAGTTGCCAATACCGAAAACCAAAAAGTTTTTGCTGGGTATATTTTCTTAATAAAATGTGGCAAGTCACTTTCGAGATATGCTTCAATATATAGTGCAATCTTCTTAATTTTACAAATCGCGAGAACTAGAGTAAATTCAGAAAAGTAGTTTAGAGGCTTAGTACTTATTAATACAAATAATATTGAGAATTTTTTTGCCCCAGAATCAGTGTTTCCTGTGTTTTTTATTCAATATTAGCAATAGATTTTAATGTTTATCTAAAACTTTAAAGTAAGGAAACCTATGACTTACTCTTTTATATCTTTGAATACTCTTTTATATAAGCTTTGCATTGCTTTCACCAAATTTTACTGCTTCTAAATATATTATTTTTTTACTGCCTCACAGTGGGGAAACATTTTTTGTAATTAATCTGTATCTCCAAAATACTGGTACGATCGAATTGAAATGTGTGGAAGAGTCGTAGAGCAGGATCTAACCTTTTTGAAAAACGTATTTTGTAGTCAACCTGTGATAACACGAGATAAGATACAGAGTATTAAAGTTGACTACCTCGAGTATGTAAAAGTTTCTACAAACCAAGTCCGATGTAAAAGATTTTTTACATTTCTGTAAAGCACTGGGCAGGATAAAAATAAGTTATCTTTTACAGTTAAGAAGGCTTGCATTTTTGATTTTTTCCTCGACATTATTTTGTTTTTCGGGAATTAGTTTTGGGGTACATGAGGGAAATTTGCATTAAAAAATATAAAATGCTGTACAAATTTTTTTATTATCTCAATACGTTTTGAAGTGAAAGATATTCAAAGTTTACTGCTCAGAAAAAAATATTTTCAAAAAATTTTAATTAAATTATTAATGAAAATTTGAAAAAGGTTTCAAATATTTTTTTTTTAATGACTCAAAATTTATTTACTTATTTAACAAGATATCATAAGGATATATACTAATATTACGCGAATTACAACAAATAAGACAAATTGTCTTTATAAAAATAAAAATATTTTAAAAAATATATAAGTTATGATGTTCATTGAGTTAAAGGTAATAAAATTACCGTTAAAATGATACCTGAAACATGTTTATAACCTACACCAC
Organism: Protophormia terraenovae; assembly: GCA_951394005.1. Taxonomy (NCBI): domain Eukaryota; kingdom Metazoa; phylum Arthropoda; class Insecta; order Diptera; family Calliphoridae; genus Protophormia; species Protophormia terraenovae. The sequence goes on along the minus strand of OX596073.1, from coordinate 160,752,415 downwards.
CATAGCTGGTTGGGGTATTATGCGTTTGTGCTGATGTTTGCAACGCATAGAAAAACCATCAGACCACCACCTTAAAGAATACCATTCGACTAAGAATTACTTCCTGAACGATGTCCGTCCGTCCGTCTGACCGTCTATCTGTCCATGTAAACCTTGTAAACTACAGGTCGAAATTTTAAACATAGGTCAATGAAATTTAGCACAAGATCTTCTATTAGACCAATGACAAACCCTATTGAAACTGATTATGATCGGTCCATTATTTCACCTAGCCCCCATGCAATATTTTAATGAAATTTATATATAAGTTCCATATAAATCTAAATCTGTATGCCGAATTTCAAGAAGATTGGTTCATAATTGACCATAGCTCCCATATAAACCCCTTTCCAGCAAATTACTTTAAAGGACATAAATCCCATTATAATGTTAGTATCAAATTAATATTTGACATAAATAAGTTTTATATAAATGTAAATGATAGTGCCAAATTTACCGAAGATCAGTTCATAATTTACCATTGCTTCCATATAAGGACCTCTTTCGGAAATCACCCAAAAGTTAACAAATTCATATAAATGTAAGTATCGACGTAATATTCTGTATTTGTATGTTTTTTTTTACACTTAATATGAGTATCGGTCTACAATTAGCCTCAAGTCCAATTAAAGACCCCTAACGAATTTTGATGTAAATAATGGTGTAGGGTATCATATGGTCGGGCTTGACAGATAATATCTTTTTTTCTCGTTTTATTTTAAATTTGAATGGTCGATAATTCGCGAATGGTATTTTAAGTTCATGGAAAAAAAATATAGTTAGACGAAGAATCCATTCTGTATATTCTCTATGAGTATCGTGCTGGGATTCTGAATGGCTTCGGAGGTGAGGAAACCAGCTGGTTGGTTTTAAATGAAATGACTCACTAGTATTCTTTCACATTTTCTCAAAGTTTTTTTTAATAAAAAAATGTTTTCTTTCTTTCAAAAGACAAGGCTTTATAAAAGGTTAGCAAAAAATGTTTAATTGATTTAGGATTACACCCTACATCCAACATTGATCGAAAATAGCCAAAATTGATTAAAGGAGTGCAGATTTTATGAAAAAAGTCAATTTTGAAGCGACTTTTTTTTTAATTGCACAAAAAAGCATATTAGCATAATATTTTCAATATTATTTCTCATGTAATGTATAAAATAAATATCATTCTTTTATTCCTGCAAACTTCATTTTTTGGAAATCTCTTTTTTTTCGCCTACTAGTTTTATTTAACTCAATTTGGAAAAAAAGGAGAAAATAATGAATACACAGAAAAAAGACACCAATTAACAAATATATATGAAAATAATTCATTCAATTATAAACTTGTTTAAATTTGCACCTCTCACCAAAATGATTATATCAATTACTAAAAACTGTAAAAAATACAAAACAGAAAAAAAATCCCAATTAATAAATTAATTAAATCAATTAAGTAGTTGATTGAATTAATTAAAAATGTATATAGGATATATAAGTATAGACAAATTTTATTTTTATTTTATTTTTGCTTGAATAAATTTATTAAATTTCGATGCAAAATGAAACAACTATGTTAATTGAAAAAAAGACCGTAATAATTTTTTCTGTGTATATAAATAAATAAAATGTAGTTAATATTAGAAAAAGCTTGCCTTCAAAATTTTTAAGTCCTTTAAAAAGGTAAAACAAAATGAAAAACTGAAATCGCAGTTCTACTATATTAAGTTTCTATGTTCACATTTAAAGACAATTCTTGAGTGAGAAAAATACTTTTAAATTGGAGTAAATTAGATTCCCTTAGAAATACTTTTTTTATTTTTATTTCTTATATTCAGTTTTATAGAAAATTTTTGATTTTGCTTTAAAGAAGAAAACATATAATATGCCATTAGTTCTACTTTTAAAATGTGTTCTATACTTCATTTCATTATTTTTACCAGGTTCTAAAAATATGATTTAAATTTTTCCAATTTAAATTTTTTAAACTTAAATTGTTCTCTCTTCCCATTGTTAGGAAATGAACTAGGAAGAAATATTGCAATATATCCGTTATATTATTTTATTGCCTTCCGGTTGAAACAATCCTTAGTTTTTTCATTTACATTTCGATAAGAAAAAGCATTTTGCTTAAAGCATTTTAATCATCATTTACCATCATCTATTTGCCATCTATAAAATTTCGTTTATTTATTTTTTTTTTTTCCTTTTTCTTTTACTATTTATTTTATTTACATTTTCTCTCATGTTTACCATAATTTTTCTCATGATTTTGTTAATCTTGTTTTCTTTTCTTTACTTCTTATTCTCAGCCAAACATTTATCCAACCACAAAATCTCAGATTTATTATGAATTTTTTATTTATTTTTCATTGGTGCTAAAAAGATTTTCGCTGACTAACAACAATTTCTATCTATCAGCATAAATGAAGCAAATACGTGCAGATATGTACATATGTATATAGATTTAAGTTTAACACTAACTCATACAAACACATTTGTATATCTTACTGTTGCTGGTTATGATTGTTATTGTTATAGTTCCGTTTTTTTTTTTTTTTTTTTTCTTTAATTTTATTTTTTGTTTTTCATCCGTTTCCTGTATTTTACGGAGTATATGTCCATTTGCGATGTAGTTACGAATTATTGTTATTGTTGGTGTCTTGTTTTTATTGTCTTTAGTTTTGCTACTACTGCATACATATTTCTACATGATTTGCAGTTAGTTATCTTTTGTCTGCTAATTCATTCACACATTTACTTGTTCCCTTGTATGTAAACATATACAAAAATACTTATGAACACATATACATACACATACATATATATAAGTATATGTATGCAAGTCCTGTGTTTTGAGTATAAAAACTTTTATTATACATAGATGGACTCGCCTGATAATAGGAATATTTAGTGTCGTTTATTGTTTAAATGTAAATTTATTTCATTTTCGTGTTTTTTTTTTTTTTTTTGGTGGGAGTATGTGTAATATATTGTTGTACATAAATATTATTTAAATGTTTATTTTATTTGAATTATTGCTGAGTTGCTATTTTTTTTTTTTTTTTTTTTTTTCATATTCATTATATTTAATCATCAATTATGTTTCATTGTTAAAACGAAACGACAATAATTGATTTAAAAATATTGTTAGTCATTAATCTAAGCAAATATTTTATAAGGAGTGTTGTTTATTTGATTAGTTTTCATTGATATAAAATTTTATAAATGTTTTTGGTGGCTATAATTTGTTATTTATGTAAATAAAATATCAACTGAGCTAGAAAAATTATAATTTAAATATAAATTTAATATTTTTTATGTCTGTTATATAATTCCAAACCATTAAATTTGATTAATGATACTTAAACTTTTATTCATTATAAAATTTAATTTGATTTTTTAATGTTTCAATATTTAATTCGCTTTGATTGTTAATTTAAAAAAAAAGTCATTCTTTTTTAACATACATATGACATAGGGAATAATTAAAATACATTTTAAATATACAGTATAAATAATTTTTAATCCTTTGCACATTGGGGTAAAAGGGATCAAAAGTTACAACAAATGAATTAAGATTTTCGTAATAAAGTTGCGTACCTAATGAAAATATAAAAAATATTAGTCAATAGCAATTAAAATCATCCAGCAAGGTTGTACTGTTTTATTGTACGGAGCTGTCATAGTTCAAAATTTTTATTTTAAATAAAAAGTCCTTTAAAGTAAATATTTAAAATTTTAGGTATTTAATTGTATTTTTCTTGAAGTATTTTATAAATTATAATTTGTTTAAATATGTTTGTAATATTTTTGAAAATTGTCCTAAAATACACTAATTTTTAACTTTCATGGAATGCAACATAAAATGTTACAGAATGTTTGTTTTGAAAGTTTTCTGAAAAATAGTACATATACAATATGCTCACTACTTTGATACTGAGAAAAAATGCCAGTAGCTCTCATTAAACATTATACAGTGGGATAGAATCGAAAATTTTTGGAAATAAATCTGTAACTTCTAATCAGTTGGTTGGATTTATATACAATTTCAAATAAGCGTAGCATAGGAGAGTAATATTTTAATTTTGGGAGGATTCTACATACATTACAGGACCGGAGTTATAGGGGCTTAAAATAGGTTACTAATGACATACAAAATGATATCATCTTAAAGCTCTTGATAAAACTATTGAAAAACATGTTTTCATGTACTATTTATATTATATATTTTTTTAAATTTCACAATATCAATTTCCACGATCTTGGTCAAGTTTTTTTCCATATATAGCCCATAAAAAATATAATAACTGAAAATCTATTTTATTATATTTTTTATTAAACAACAAAATTATTTATCGAATAAAGGAAATTTGAAGACGATATCTTTATTGAGTTTAAAAACAAATGATTTTGAATTGGAAAATTAACAAACATCAGACAACGGACATCAGAATTCTCTAAAAAAAATAATAACAATAATAAATAAATAAGGAGTGAGATCGAAAAAAATCTAATACTCGTTTTGCCTCTTAACTTTTTTTGCAAACAATATTTAATTTTTTTTTTTTATCTGTGAAATAAAAAAATGTATCAAAATTGGCGTTTAATTGAATTTTGAAATTTAAATTTTTGTAATAAAGTTGGGTACTGAATAAAAATAGACAAAATTATGTATCAATATCAATTTAAATCTTAAAGCTGGATTTTGTTGTTTTCTTATAAGGAGCTGTCAAAGTTAAACTTTTTTTACATTTTTGAAAAAGTGTTAACAATTCAATTTTCATCAACTTTCAGTGTACTTATTTTAAATAAAAAGTCTTTTAAAGTAAAAATTTAAAATGGAACCATCAACTTCAGGTATTTATGTATACTTTTCTTTAAGTATTTGTAAATTATATTTTGTCCTAATATTTTTGTTAATTTTTTGAAAATTATCCTAAAATACACTCATTTTCAATTTGAATGGAATGTAAGTTAAAATGTTACAGGATGTTTGTTCTGAACATTTTCTGAAAAATAGTACATATTGTCAACTTTAATATTATGAAAAATTGAGAAATTAATTAAAAAAAAAAACTCTAGGGAATTTCATTCTTTGCTTTATCAATTATTAAACGGTGGGGCAAAATCGAAATAAATCTGAAACTTCTAATCGGCTGGTTGGATTTACATGAAATACATAGACGTAACAAAGGATATTAACATTTTGAGTTTAGAAGCAGGATCCCATATACGCTTCAGGAGCGGAGCTAAGGGGGTTCAAAATGAGGTACTAATGTCATAGAAAATGTTTAACCATTAGCGATTTTTTGTTCCTTACCCTATTTCCGATATTTTTATACCACCTTAAAGTCCTTGATAAAGACATTCAAATTCTTTTAAAAAATTCCTAAAATTCCAGAAATATATTATTTTTTACTTTTTGACCAATATAAAAACTAAATCTAAATATTAAAGTATTGATATCACCATTCCCTGAATTTAGTGCCATTTTCGACCCATTTGACCCTAATGTATAGACGGACTTTAGAATTCTAAAACTGCATTTTTTTACTAACTCATAAATAAAAATAATAGAACGTAACATCAAAATTCGGATATCACCTTTTCCTGAATTAAGCGCCATTTTTAATCCATTTAACACAAATGTATAGACGGACGGACATTACCATTCAACCAAAAAACATATTTTAATTCTAAAAATACCTTTTTTGACTTCCTAATAAATAGAAAAATTAAACGTGATTATTAAAGTGTTAAAATCACCTTTCCCTGAATTATGCCTAATTTTCAACCCATTTAAATCTTAAAATTATAAATTTTTTTTTACCTAATATTCAATAACAAAATAAGACCTCAATTAATTGCCATTTTCGACCCCTTTTACCCCAATGTGCATTGATGGGAAACCTAGTTCGGGAAGAAAAAAATGTCCACATGATATTAGAAAGGCCAAGAAAATTGAAAGCATATTGAAAAGAGCTCCAATCTTATCTGGCAGAAAAGCAGCCCGGTTAGCTCAGTGCTCTGATTATTTGGTGCGAAAAATTAAAGCCAATGCAGTCTTGAAAATATACAAAGACCAAAAAGTTCCACAAAAATAAGGTACGGAAATTAAAATCAAATTTCATGCAAAAATACTCACGTTGTATAATGGATGACGAAACTTATGTTTAAAATTAAGTTTAGGGCCCAAAAGCAGACAAAATTTCCTAAAAAAAATTCTTGGTATTACAAGCTTTATGCAGTTGCGGCAAAACATGAAACTCATTTGTTACAGTTGGCTCTATAAATATCGAAATATACATCAAAGAATGTTTGCAAAAAAGGCTTCTTCATAAGAGATCAAAATATGTCTACATATTTTTGGCCCTATTTGGCGTCATGTCACTACGGTAAGAAAGCTCTGGAGTGGTACCAAAACAATAACAAGTTTTTTACCATAAGAGGTCAATCCTCCAAATTATCCGGAGCAAAGATTAGTGGAGAGATATTGGGGTTTTGTGAAAAGAGAATAGAAGAGCACAAAGAAGGTGTCACAAAATATGGAGGATTTTAAAAGGAGATGGGCAAACTGCAAAATTGGCAAAACATTGACTGAAACAACTATCGAATCTCTATAGGAAGAGTAACCTCGAGATCATAAGTAGTAGTTAGAACTACAAAAGTTTTATTTTTCTGTGATTTAAATAAAATAAAAAATCAAAACTCTAAGATCAACTGTTTTCAAATAATTGAATTTTATATATGTTAAGATTTTTTCGTTCTCACTACTTAAATAAAATAAAAAAAATCTTATAATTCCAAATGTATTATTTTATACATTTCGATCAGTATAAAAAACAAATGTAAATATTTAAATATTGATATCAACTGAATTAAGCGCCATTATCGACCAATTTAACCCCAATATATAGACGAATGAACATTATCATTCTGCCAAATTCTAAAAATGCATTTTTTTACTTACTAATAAATAGAAAAATAAAATAAATTGTGGAGATCGTCAACCTTTTGAACATAGTTGATATTCATGTAACTTATAACAACACATTGCGTATAATTAATATTAATATTATATTAATAATACGTATACGACTTGACGTCTCAGTACAAAAGAAATAGTGTTGCCTATTTTTAGGTGTTTATTTCCTTTCAATATGAATGTCCTGTCCCACAAGAAAATCGTTACAATTTATATGGAAAATAACAAATAAATGTTAAACTTTGTTTTTGTTTTCCATACAATTTGTTGACAGAAATTTACGTCAAACAGGCTGAAATAAAAAATACCTATTTAATTTAAATTAAATTTACCAAAAAAAAAAAAATAACTTAATTAAATTCTTCTTTTTCCTTAATTACAATTTACAAAAATTCTATTACAACAAATTAAAGCATAAAAATAATTATTTTAGTTCCGGCTTTTTTTTTTTTTTCCTTATACTTTTTTTGCATTCATTATAAACAAAATCCACAATTTAAATAGTTCTCTGACAATTTCAATTTAATTTTTATGGCAGGAAACAACACCAACAACAATTTTTATCATGCCATCTTTTTTAAAATTATTGTGTTCTCATACCACAAGCTTTTTTGGAGCCGCTGGTAAATTAAAAAAGTTTTTTTTTTCTCTCTCAAATAGAAAAACAAAACAATATTCCACTGAGACTAATTGTAAACCCTATTTTAACATTTATACACCATAAAACAAAAAGGATGAACAAAATATATAAGAATTACTCTAAAGGATGCAAAAAGGAAATTAAAGAACATAAAACAAAAAAAAATTAAAATAAAAAAAATGTGTTCAAAACATTATGGAAAAAAGGGAAAACTTAAAAATGTCAATGCAGTTAAACTCAGACACTCATTCTATAAAAGATATAACATAGAGAAAACACTTGAAAAGAGAAAGAACTTGAAAAAGAAAAATATATATATAAATAAATACAACAATAGCAACAAAATATTGCAAAACAACCTAGACAAGAAAAAATATACCCGCCATAGATTTGAGGTTTGTTGTGCTGTTTTTTTTTTTTTTTTTTTTTTAGATAGATCGTAACATAAAAACATATAAGAATTTGATAGAAAAATAAGGAAAGAAATCAGCAACAATAAGCATGAAATAAAACTAACATGGCTGCTGCTATAAATAGAAAAATAAGTAAAGAAAATTAAAAAATACCGACATTTACTGCTTGAGCTTAAAAAAATACTCCTACTACTACAGCTAATTCTCATTTGTTGTGTTTCTTTGCATTTTTTTTTTTTTACTACAACGAGCTACTTGTAAAGCACATTGGGAATATGGGTATACAAAACTATTTATAATCGTTATAAAAATGGAACTTTAAAGTGTCCAATGGGGATGTGCAGATGTTGGACTTTGTCACTTTTAATTTTTTTTTTTTTTTTAGAAATGTAAGGTGCCTAATAAAACACATATTTTTCTATATACATTAGGGTGGTCCAAGATTATATTTTACGAGCAACATTTAAACGTTTTAAAAATTATGAAAGTGTATTTAATTTCAACTTGCTGTGATGATTGGAATTTATATATTTTCAGAGCTAAGTATAAACTAAGGAAAAAGTATAAAAACGGTCTTCGGTGTATCTTAAAGTAAAAATTTAAAATGGAACCAATATCTAAAGTATTTAAGTGTACTTCAAGTAGTTGTGTAAATTATATTTTTACTATATTTTCTGAAAAATAGTAAATATTGTCTAGTTTAATACCGTGGAAAAAATCGTGCACATATATAATCCGGTTTTAGATAAACTGTAGTAGCTCTCATGCATATTAAACTGTAGGCCGGATCAAAAATGTTTACATAAAATTTCACATAGGACTAGCAAAGCAGAGAAACATTTTAAGTTTATAAGGAGAATAATAAATACATTTCAGCATAGGAGCCATGGGGACTCTAAATAGGGTACTAATGATATAGAAAATATTTAACCACAAACGATTTCAAAGATTGCATGTACTATTTAACTTAGGTAATTTTTGAGTTAAATGTATTTGAAATTACAACAATATCAATTTTGCATGATCTTGGACAAAGTTTTTCCATTTTTAGCAAAACATCTTTAACCCACTTTATTTTATAAGGAGTGAGAACGTTTTGCCTCTTTACTTTTTTCGGAAGCAATATTTAAATTTTTTAATTTTTTTTATCTAGTTATCTTTGAAAAATATGTCAGTTATTATTGACAAACTTGATGATTTTTTGTGAGTGTGATCTAAATGAGTGACCAAAATTAAAAATAAATAAATTGTTCCCAGAATTAAAGGTTTGCCATCAAACTGTTTCCATTCCAATGTTATTAAACAGTATTAGAACAATTGATACGAATTCTGGTTCAGGAAGAAAAAAAGTCCACATGATATTGGGAAGGCCAAGGAAGCATATTGAAAAGAGCTCCAAAAAAGCTCAGTGTTCTAACTATTTGCTGCGAAAAGTTAAAGCCACTGCAGGCTTTAAAACATACAACGTCCAAAAAGTTCCAAACAAGAATGCTGCAAAAAATTTAGAAGCCAAGAATAGGGCACGGAAAATAAAAACAAATTTCATACAAAAATACTCATGTTGCATAATGGACGACGAAACGTACTGTGTACTGGCAGATTTTACGCAGCTTCCGGGTCAAAATTGTTATGTTGCTAATGCTTGAGGAAATGTGGAAGATATGTTTAGGACCCAAAAGCAGACAAAATTTCTTTAAAAATTCCTGATATGACAAGCTTTATTCAGTTGCGGCAAAACAAGAAAGTCTTTTGTTACAGTCGGCTCTATAAGTACCGAAATATACATTAAGGAATATTTGCAAAAAAGGCTTCTTCCTTTCATAATAGAGCACAATGTGTCCACACATTTTTAGCCCAATTTGCCATAATGTCACTACGGTAAGAATGCTTTGGAGCGGTACCCAAGCAATAAAATAGTTTTCGTCAATTCTCTAAATTCTCCGGAGCTAAGACCAGTGAAGAGATATTGGGCTCTTGTAAAAAGAGGATTGAAGAACACAAAAGAGGTGTCCCAAAAATCGAAGATTTTAAAAGGAGATGGGTAAACTGTTCCAAAAAAGTTCTGTGAACTGTAATATAATATCAATTAAATATAAACAAATTAAAGCTCTAAGATTAACCGTACATGGCACATTGGGGTAAAAGAAGTCGAAAATGGCGCTTAATTCAGGGAAAATTTTAGAATTTTACATTTTTTTTAGCAGAACGGTAAAGTCTGTCCGTCAGTCTATATATTAAATGGGTCGAAAATTATGCATAATTCAAGAAAAGGTGATATCAACACTTTCATGATCACATTTAATTTTTCTATTTATTAGTAAGTAAAAAAATGCATCTTTAAAATTATAAGATGTTTTTTGGCTGAATGGTAATGTCAGTCCAACGGACATCACACTATATTTTCATGCCAAGAACATCAAGAGTTTCTGATTCCTTTATTTTTATACTACCCATAAATACAGACGCAGAATAATCCACATACAATATAGAGTTTTACGAGCATACAGAGATTATTACGAGATCACGGTTAAGCGTATTATTCATGCATCAATTTCGACTCATTTAACCCCAAAGTATAGACGGACGGAAAAAAAAGGCTTAAAATTCTAAAAATGCAATTTTTTTAACATTTTACATAAATAAAAAATAAAATAATATAATTTCAATATTGATATCGTATGTTGCTGAATTAATTACTAAAACCAACATTCCAAACATGCAAAATGATAAGTTAGATGTTCACATGCATTGGGGGTACCAATCCACCTGCTCCGATCGAAAAATAAAATATCATATTTGAATTTAGAAAAACATAGGATGGTGCTGAAGAAATTTTAAGCAAATCAGTACCTATAGTTCAGAGTGGCCAAAAAAAAAAAAACGTAGCATCCGATCTTTTTTTTCTTTTTTGCCAAAATGTATCAGACTTGAGATTTTCAATCTCTGGTAGGGAATTTAAAATGAGTTTTAAATATTTTTGCCATATTCCAACATCGAAATCCCAAAAAAGCGTTTTCACAAGACACTCTAATATACGATAAGACCTACTATTTTCAGTGCACCGACGATAAATTTGTTTAATTTTTAGCATTTTGCTGATTATTTTCTGGGATGAATTTGTGACCTTTTGTAATTTGCATGGCTTCCGGTTAACTTTTGTTGCAATAATGTAAAATTTTTTTATTCTTATTATTTTATTAGCTGTTTAACCGTCCAAAACTCCTTACTTTCAGAATACGACTTCCTTATCAAATTTTGAAATTTACTTGAATAAGGTCAGAGGGTTTTCAATTCAATTTCTATTTGGAGAAAATCTTATGTATTTATTTTTCACAATAAAATTAATGGAAAATGCAAACTAATTTATTCACTTTTATAAAAAAGTCACTCATAAAATTATTTTACCTTTAGATGTCTAATAATTAAACAAAAAATATTAATTTTTAATTAATAAAAATTTATAAAAAAAAAAAATCAAACCAAAAATTCCAAAAAAAAATCTATCGTATAATTTTTTCAACAACAAGCCCATAGTGCTTAAAGTATGAGCTGTCACTGGCAAATGTTATCGATTTTTAACTTTTTATTATAAAATGTATTGTGTGTGTTTGTCATTTGATGTCATTTTGTTGGGATTTTTCATCTTTAAGTTGTTTTTGTTATTGATGTTGTTGTTGGTGTTTTTAACTTATAGATTTGTTAAGTAGCTTAGGCTAAATGTAAAAAAGTGGACAGGTTACAAACAAAATGCTACATAACCATAGAGACAATGTGTCAATATCGTATTAGACAAATACATAGACATACACTCATGCTAACATATAGACTCTTGGAAAAAAACGGAGAAATAAAAAAAACAAAAATATCCATCTAACCATCCCCCAAAACTTTTAATACACATTTTTTTTGTTTTCTTTCTGTTTAGGAATGAAAATAATGTAGAAGGAGAATGATGTAAAAAGGAAAGGGAAGAAGTTATAAATCGGCTTTGTCTAGTAGTTTGTAAAGTTTTGTGTTTTTATTTTTTTTTTTTTCTACCTTTATTTGTTTGATTTTGTAATGGTAGTGGAAATTTATAAAGTAGGAGATTAATTTGAAAATACATTAGTCTTACAGGCACAGGGGATATATTAGATTTTTATTTTTGTTTTTTTTTATAGTAATACGTTTTTCTCATTAAATTTTCTTTAGTAAATAATCAGCTAATCGTAAAGGCGTGTTATAGCTATCACTTTTCCAACGTGTAATTTTCCCAACCACAAAAAATGTTAAAAACAAAAAAGTAAAAAATAAAATAATAAAAGGGATTGGTAATCTCTTAAGAAACCTTAAAATACCCTATCACATCAGGCCTGGCACATCCCTGAGGCAAATTTTCTGTCTTGTTTTCTTTATATATTTTTTTATTTTTTTTTATTTTTTGCTTTTGTTGGTGACAAATGTGTAAAATATTGTGTTAGACTGACTCATGTTGTTTGGCTGGTTGTTTAGTTGGTATGTTAGTAGTAGTTGTTTTGGTACTTACCTCATCAATAAATTCAAAATCACCGCCATTTTCACCAATATACTTTTTAGGTTTCTTGGCTTCAACACCTTGTGATGATGACATCAATATAATCAGACCAATTGTGGTCATTAAACACATTAAAGTGTTCATTTTTCTTGTTGTTATTGTTGGTAATGGAAAATTAAACTTTATGATTGTTGTAATATAAATATGTTTTATTTAAATTTTTTGTAATATTTTTTAAATTCGTTTTATATGTTTTTTTTTTTTAAATATTCACTTGAATTTTGTTTATTTATTTTATATTTGCGTCTAATTATGTAAATTACTAAAACACATAAATTATTTAATTATTAATATTTTATATTTTTTTTTAACACAATATATCCTTCACCTAGTTATAGATCCAACAATGTTATTTGTTGTAGTAATATCAAATTTAAAATTTATATAAAATAATTGTTTTGTTAACAAAGAAAACGGTGAAAAAAGTTTTGTAATTTTCCCAAAAGGAATTTAATTACTATTGTCTACAAGCAACGACACTGACACTCATAGATTTTCTTTTTGTTTTTAATTTTTCATTTTCTATTTCTCGCGTTAAAAAAACATTTGCACATTGACTCATTCACTCTCTAACTCAAGCACTCATTCACTCACTCACACTTTTGTATTTTATGGGGATGAAAAATTAAGTCTTTGGTACTTTTTAGAAATTGTGGTACAAAGTCTTATTTTTTAAATTTTCGTTTTTTAATATTATTATTTTCAAAAAGACCATCTAAATTTTATAATATTTTATAGAATTTTTTTAATGAAAATAAAATCTAACAAAAATTAAATTTTTCAGTAAAAATTTTACTTTTCATCCAAAAATCTAATTCACAAAAATAGTCCTGAAATAAGTTTTTTTAAATATATATACTACTTTCATTACAAAAAAAAATAATTTTTTTTATTAAAAAAATCGAGTTTTCACTAAAAATTTTTTACAAAATAATAATAATAATAGTTTTTATCCAAAACTCAAATTTGTCATTCATAAACAATTTTTCACCAGTACACAGTGTCACATTTGGCAGTTTTAGAACGACAAAAATCCAGTTTTGCAGATATTGGTCTGAAATTGTATATTAGTAGATAAGACCGCAAACAATTCCACTAAAAATGGTCGGATACTAAAAAAAAATTACTTTATTTGAATGAATTTCGGTTATATTTTTATAAAATTTATTAAAATAAAGAATATTTTAAAAGTAGGCGTGGGAAGATTTAATCACACCAATCTAATAAATAATTCTTAATAAATTGATAAATGAGGTACCATATATTTTATTGTAATATTTTAAAAGATCACAAAAAGACGCAGCCAATATTCTCAAATATAATTTTATAGATGTTCTTTTATATAAAAATCGTATTTTTAAATTTGAACTCATTGGAACAGTTTAGTTCCAGTCCATTAAAAATAGAATTTCCCAAAAAGATAGCTTTTAATATTATGATTTTTTTAAATAAAAAATAATATTTTCAGTATTAATTTTTTAACCTAGTAAATTATAATGAAATAATTTGGATACATTTACTATTACATACCAAAAAAAATCGTATCAATATCTACAGTATTTACTGAGATATATGAAGTTAAAGTTGCAACTTTGAAAATCCATAATTCGCGCTATAGAAACTTTCCAATACTTTGTGTTTTTCCAAAATATATGATATGTTGACTAATAAATGCGAAAAGAATTACTTTAATTAATAAGCATTTATTTTCGTATTTTTGTCGTTCTAATTTGGACAAATGTGAAACTGTGCAGTGGAAAACAGATTTTAAGAATAATAAAATCAAGTAAGGTTCTATTCCGCTCAACTATTACGAATAATATATTACGTATATATTTTATATGGGAGATATTCAACCTATCCGCCCTAATTAACATTTTATATGAAAATTATATATAAAATTTGTTAAGACTTTCAGTAAATCATTTCTTGAGATATGCGAAAACTAGCATTTAGTTTATGTTGAGGCTGCACCTCCCTCTAGCCCCATCCGTCCTATTTTTATTTGATTTGATTATTTGATGATAAGAAAGTAGTTGCCACAAAATTTGAGAGCTCTGACTATAAAAGTTCTTTAGATATGCCACTGAAAATATTTGCTTTATATAGGGGTACCTTTTCCCTTGGTCCTATTCATCCCATTTGCATCTGAACTTATGGAAGTTCTTGAGAAAGTTATTCTTACAAAATGTTAAAACTTTTGCTGTAATTATTTCTAAGATATACGCTATTTAATATTGTTTGTTGTATAAGATATACCATTTCCTCTGGTCCTATCCGTTCTATTTTCATTTAAAGTATGCTTGTTTATTCCCGCAAAATTTTAAGACTTTTATTCTAACAGTATTTACGTTATCTGATAATTAGTATTTTCTTCAAATGGGGGCTATCACTCCCCCTAGATCTACCTGTCCCGTTTTCATCTGAATTATGTAAATTGATAATAAAATTATTTCAACCAAATCTCAGGAATTTATTTGTAATAGTCTCTGGTGATATATGATAATAAATATTTACTTTTTTTGGAAGCTACCATTTTCCCTGCTCCTATCGAAAAATAAAGTAGCCTATTTTACACATGGCTACTACAGAAAATTTCAAGAAATTTGATCCAGCAGTTTAGCAAACAAACACATTTTCATTTTTATATTGTGAAAAATTATGTTTTAGACAAATATTTCCATATGTTACAAAGGGAATGAAAAACTCAATTATCCCCTATATTTTTTAATAGTGGGTATAATAAGGATTTTTTAAACTATATACATATGTATCAGAAAAAAAGGGCAAACATTTATTTTCAAATCAGATTTTCTAAAAGCCAAATTTTTGGTATCTTCCCTGGCAATTACAAAAAAATCTGAGAGTATTTTGTCGGGAAATCCTGGTATTATACGTCCGGAAATTCTCAGACCCAAAATGATAATTATAACTTATATAAATGTATGTTTCTTTAAATGAATAACAACATTTATAATAAATTATTCAAAAATTTAAGTTTTACCCTTTGGTATGAACATTTCGCTGTGTTGGATTTTTTTTTTTAATGAAATGAAATGCTATTTAATGAAGAAATATATTTTAGAGAAAAATAATATTAAAAAAGTTAAGTCTTTAAACAAAAAATCTATTTAAAAACTTTAGAAAAAAATATTAATCTAAAAAAGCAAAAACAAAAAACAAAAACTTAACATTTTCATGTTGAATTAAATGGGAGAAAACATTTTGCCTATAAAATTTGTGGTTTAGTTATCAGAAGAAAGTTATTTTCAAAAACAAAATTAAAAATTAAGTCGGTGTTCACACATAGCAATTCTTCTTGCCGCCATTCTGAGTTCGTATCTCTCCCTCGAACTCGGAATTGCAGCAAGAAAAATTGCTGTGAACCAGTGTTGCTAAAACGGCGGTTTTCCCACTAGATCTGGCGTTATTTTGTTGTACATAGCGGGTACTTTCTATAAAAAATCAATAGCTGGCAGTTTCTAGCGACTTTTCTTTATTGTAAAAACATGGTTTTGAAGCAGAAATAAGAAAAAATAAAGATATTATTTTACTTCTACAACTAACTAATTTATCTAAAATATGAAGTTACTAGAAACTCGGAAATTCTACAAACAAGATATTGAAATTATTTTTTTTTTTTTTTTTTCTCAAAAAGTTAAATCACCACAACATTATAGTATGAAAATATCCTTCAAACCCTGGAGTATTATTGGGTAATTCGAATCGAAAGAAAACATTTTCGAAAATTAATGTATTTAAAATAGAATCGAAGTATACAATAAGTCCCTCGTTTTGAAACTGATTTTGCCTGCAAATGCTCTATATGTCTATGTCAGATCAATATAGTAAAATTTAAGCAATAAATATATTACAAGTTTTCAAATTTGATTTGATGACTCTGAAATGCATTCAGGTACTCCAAATTTATATTTTAAAGGATTAGCTATCAATTTTAAACATGTTTAAAGAGAAGAAAAATTTTAGCGATAAAAATCGTCGATTTTAGTTTAAGTATAGGTTGTTTCTAGAAATTTTTCAAATACAATCTGGTGGAACATGGCCTCAAAGTTTTTGTAATACTGGTGTGAACCCCTACTAAGCTACGTTCAGTCTAGAGAAATATGTGACAAAAAAGCTGTAACCACTAAACGTGATAACTCCTAATTTATTATAATTTTTATTATTAAAAAAACGTTCTTTACTTATCATAAACCATAGCTGACATTTTATTGAATTTTATTTGGCACTGATTTCTCTTACAAAATATTTGCAAGATCAAACAACGTCAAACATATTTCTTGCAATATAAGTAGTGAAGTATTTTTGGCCAAATAACTTTACTTTTTTATTATATTATAAAATTGCATAATCTCATAAGTTGTTTTTATGTTTTACAAGGATTGTGTTAGGATCTAAAGCGTAGATGTATAATTAAATTTCATGTCGTGAATATCAAAATTTAATTGGGTTAACATATCATTTTAAAAGATGTTAAGAGCAATTACATGTTAGAAAAATAAATCAAATTTAAAGAAAACTTGTATAAATTGGTCAAAAAAGAAATACCAGATAACAATAAAAATCAATTAATTTTTATTTAAAGTCACAATCCAAAATTTGGTTAATAAATATTAACTCGTTATTGTTTAAATCAAAATTATTTATAATCACTCTTTCAGAACTTTTAGGAAATCATTTTATTTATATTCTTATTAAAATTTGTTATTGTCTTTTTTTAATTTCAAAAAGTACCACTAAATTTCTCCAAAAATACTATTTAAATTTTGTTGCACTTTCATCTTAAATCCCTTTTTTTATAAAAGAAATCCCCCTTTTAATTGTATCATTCATACACTCTCATCACATTCAAAACGTTTCCTTTTCATTTCCTTTGAGTGCGCATGTACAAATACTTGTAATTTTTTCCTTTAATTTTATAATGTTTTTGTTGGATTTAATGTTATTTTTTCTAAAGTTTTCTATTATTTGTAAAGTTTTGGTTTCTATTCTTTAATTAGTTGCATTATTTTTTTAAAGAAAATCATTATGTATATTTTCCACAGATTTATGAAGTTTTAAGAATATAGTATTTATTTTTTTAATATTCTGTAACTATTTTTGTATCCGTTTCGATTTTTCTATACCTTTTAACACGACCAC
This sequence comes from Protophormia terraenovae, assembly GCA_951394005.1. Classification (NCBI taxonomy): domain Eukaryota; kingdom Metazoa; phylum Arthropoda; class Insecta; order Diptera; family Calliphoridae; genus Protophormia; species Protophormia terraenovae. The sequence goes on along the minus strand of OX596073.1, from coordinate 160,734,620 downwards.
GTCTAAACGTCTACTGATTTATAATTCTAAAGGAATTTTCACTTTTAGCAAAGGCTTTTTGTGCGATTGGAAAACTGTTACTCTTTTTATTTTTTACTTTAAACTGTTTTCTCTTAAAAGTGGTGAAATGTGGGTTTTTATGTGTCATAAAATCTTTGTATTAAATATTTTGGAAAGCACAGTGATTGCTGATATTAAAGGCAATTAATATCAATTTAAAATTGCCTGAGAATATCATTACGTAAAGCTTCTCCTGCGTACAATAATTTTTTTAATATTAAAAACAATATTAATTTTGAAAAGAATTTCCAAAAGTTATATATATAGAAAATTATAGGATCTTGAACTAATAATCCGCTCTATTTAAATCTTGTCAAAAACTTAAAATTTTTTTGAACAGTGTAATTTATATTGAACATGCGCTACAATTCTCTTAACATATATTCCAAATATACAAAAACAAAACTACTTGAGTAGCAAATTTACCCACTAATAACAACAACAGTGGCTAAATACAAAAATCATCAGATATATTCTCCCCTAAACTCATGCTCTATCTCTAGTCTACAGACTCTAATACTTAGCTGTCAACGAGTAGCAACCAACACTTCTCTATAAAATGGGTAAAATCGATTTAAGTTGTTGTTATTATTGTTTTTGTATTTTTATTATATGCACAAACACATTATGAGACACCATCTTATGAGAATGATGATTCTAAAGTCAAAAGGTGAATTTCATAAGACACACATGAACTCAACACCAAAACTTAAAATGAAAATAATGAAAAAAAAAAAAGTTGAAATAGAAATTATTTACCAATGTAGTCGAAAGGAATTGCTTTTACATTTAACTACTGTAAAATTCTCTTTTAATTGAGCATGTCGCGATAAAATTTTATTTCATTTTCGTTCGTCCTTTATGGCGTTAAAGTACCAACAATGATGAGGATGTTGACGATGGCGATAAAAAAAAAGAAGGACAAGGAAAGAAGAGTAAGACAACAAAGACGAAATATAAACTTACCTTCATTACAATTACACCAACAACAATATTATTACAAGTGTTGTACATGTGATAGATATTGTAGTAAAATGTAAGAAAGGAAAAATAATAAGAAAAATTGTGCCGTGTACTTTAATGATGCTTGCGATAAAAAAAAAAACATACATTCATAGATACTTGTAGAAGGAAAGAAATATGACAGAACAAGTCAAAGTATAAAATGTTTTAGCCTTTTGGGTCGTGAACCTTTTGGCAACATTGTGTCAATTTTTAAAACCGTTTTTTTTTTTTTTTCTCAATTTATAAGGAATTTTTTATTGTTGTCATCAGTAATATCAGGAAGTCGGTAGAAAATGTTAAGTAAAAATTACATAAAAAGTTTTCCGGCTCGTTTCACTACCTCGTTTGATGCGATAACTAATATTTACTTTATATGGCAGCTACTACTCCCCCTCGACCTATCCGCCCTATTTAAAATTGTATATGATAATTATTTGTACAATTGTTTAAGACTATCACTGAAATTCTCCTTTAGACATGCGAAAATGATTATTTAATTTGTAAAGGGGCTACCCCTGACTCTATCCGTTCTATTTTCATTTCATAAATATAATAAGAAAGTAGTTCCCACAAAATTTGAGATCTCTCACTATAATAAGTCAATTTTCATGGAAATAGCTTAATTTTCTAACCAGGGACCGTAACCGTTATGACTTTTATCATAAAAATCAAATATTAACAGTTATTGTTTGATTTTTATTTTTTCGTGCAGAAATACCGGTTATTTTTAGATTTTTTTTTTTTCGAGCAAAAAAAAAATAAAAAATTTTTTTGAGCAAAATTAACAGTTATTTTGTGATTTTTATTTTTTCGAGCAGAAATAAAAGTTATTTCTTCACTTTTACCACGGAACAAAATCACCAAAATAAAAAAATAAAAACTCCAAAAATAAAAAAATAGACAAAATGTGTTTATTTACAAATTATACAAAGACGAAAAGCGAAAAAAAATATACTCCGAAATGAAATAAATGCAAAAAATATTTTAAAAAATCCAAAATGAAAAAATAATAATAATAATAATTATTAAAAACACTAGAACAGTTAACAAATATTAACAACAAAATTAACAAAGTTTAAGTTTCAGAAATAACTTTAATTTCTGCTCAAAAAATAAAAATCATAAAATAACTGTTATATTTGCTCGAAAAAATAAAAATCATAAAATAACTGTTATTTTTGATCGAAAGAATAAAAATCAAAAAAAAAGTTATTTTTGCTCAAAAAAATAAAAATCGAAAAATAACTTTTATTTCTGCTCAAAAAAATAAAAATCACAAAATAACTTTTATTTCTGCTCAAAAAAATAAAAATTTTAAAAAGCATATCATTTTTTGAAAGTAGACTCCATACAGATCACAATGATGTATTTGAGTCAGTTTTCCGACATTTGGTTGCTACTGCTTTTTTTGTTTAAAAATTCAAATATAACAGTTATTTTCGGTCCCTGTTTCTAACAGATATACGATAGGATTTAATAACGTAATATTAATGCCTTAAAATTTCCCGTTTGTTTGAACATCATGATTTTTTGAACAGATTGAATTTGTTTTTTTGAATTTCAAATTTTTATTTATTTATTTATTTATTTATTTATTTATTTATTTTATATTTATCTATATATGTATCTGTCTGTCTGTCTATATATTTATTTATTTATTTATTTATTTATTTATTTATTTATTTATTCATTTTTATAACTCGAATAATCCTGCAAAATTATTAATTTATTTATTTATTTTTTTATTTATTTATTTCATTACATTTTTTCTTGGATTACAAGCAATATAAAAGGAATTCCAACTGGGTCACTTCACATCTTCATAATGTTGACATTTTTTTTTTTTTTTTACAACATTTTAGCGTTAGTCTATTTTTTTATTGCCAAGAAAGATAATTTGTACTAAAGCATAAAACGAGTATGAATGAATGTAAGAGTGTAGAGCACAATTTGTTTTAAAATGATTGCTTTAGGGTTTGGATTTGTCAACGCCTCATTGCATTTGAGAAGCAAAAATAAAAAAATAATAAAAGATGAGAATAAAACAAAACAAAGAATATTCCAAATATGTTAAAAAGTATGTCCATGCTCTTGTATGATGAATATGATGCTGTCGATGATGATGACGATGAAGATGATAATAATGTTTATAAACTTGCTTAAGGTAAGCAAGTAAAACTGTAAAATTTACGTACTATTTTTACTACTAACTACTTCCACATATTTCTTTTAGTCCGTCTATAAGATGCTACAAATGTACATTAGGGCTATAACCAAAACGCTATGTCGAATATTGTGTTATTTACAAAAACTTTCGATAATTTTGGAATAAAAACCTCACCCACAAAAACTATATTTTAAAATCTCCCCAAAAAAGTACATACATTTTAAATAAAAAATTTGAAATATTTTATTAATAAAGTAAAATAAAAAAGTGTGGTCAACAAAATCGCAAACAATTTTTATAACTCGAATAATCCTGCAAAATTATTATTCCTTATGAAATGAAAATTTTCCATCACGTCACATTTTTAACCCATTGAGGATCAAAGAAAATTTGCTTCCATGAGGAGTTTTTAGGTTATAAAATTTTCCAGGTAATAAGTAGAGGAAATTACACATGGTTTATAGATAAGACATGGGCTACAAAAATGTGCACAGAAAAAATATTTCAAATTATTTTTCTTAATAAAATATAAAGAAAAATGCAAAATTTGTCTATAAAAATATAGAAATAAAATAACTTTAAGTAAATTTACAGCTCATTATATATATTCAAGTAAAAGCAGTAATAATAAAATCAATTATTCTAAAAATTAATTAATATAAGCAATTTCGTAATTGAAGTCCATTTTTATTTTTTTCTGTGTAGTACTAGTCAAGTCTTTATAGTCTAACTCTAACTCATAGCCCCTAGTTTTTAAAGTTGTAAAAATCGAGAATGTTCCTGCTGATTGGGATGACTATACCTACAATATCTGCAATATAATTTTCCAGATACTTTTTTAGTATTGAACTGTGTTATTAAGACATAAACTTCAAATTTAACATGCGCGTTGTTATTCATAATGGATAAATGTTCTGTATTCTGTATGAGTTTAATACCATTACAACAGGGAAGAAACATATGCACACTCTGGCACCGGGATTATTGATATCAAAACTTTACCGCGTTTTGTGGGTAATCTTTTTTGACAACCGCGAAAAAGTAATACCATTTTCTTATTTGTATTCAATTTGATATTTGAAGATATTATTAAATTGTTCTTTATGAAAATTTCAAGAATTTTGCAAAAATTTAGCTTAACACTAAAAATTTTCCAAAGAAAATTTCAAACATTTCATTACAAATGAAAATATTAAATAAAATTTAAACAATTTGTTTAAGTCTTCGTAACTTTTGATTCATATAGAAAAAATTTAAGAAATTATTCTTAAATATTATGAACTAAAATCAATGAAACAAAATTATTATATGTACAAACTTTTTTCTGTGAGCTTCCTCACCGAATACAATCGCTAAAGTTTTTGAGGATTTTTTTTAGTTTGAAAATTTTTAAAAATATTAACTATGATTGTGATAAAAATTACAATAATTTTAGTATTTTATAAATTACTAAAAACATATCTTAATTAGTTGGTTAATATTAAATCTAAAATTAAAATATCAAACCATACCATATAATACTACAAAATTAGTTGGTACGAAATCTTATTTTAACTATCGCGAAAATGTAATATCGCATTTTATAATATTTTTGAAAAAAATTACAAAGTTATACCCCTAATGTACATGTACATATATGATATGACTTGTAATTGATGTGTATTTTTTATTGGTTTTTGAAGAAAGTTTTTATTTGGTTACCTTCTTGCTGGGGATTATGTTACCAATCCAAAAAGATAATATAAGAATTTTGTCCATTCATAATGTGTGTTGTGGTTAAAAATATTTTTTTTAAATTATGACGTTTTGTTTTTTATTATGTATGAAAAAACTGGACCATAAACTTGTAAAATTGAGGTAGTTAAAATTTCAAATGCAAATAACTCGCAAAGTAAGCAAATTTTTTATAGGCCTTATCGAAGGCTTTAATAAGATGTAAAAAAATCTGAAATCGGATAAGAAAAATAGCGTTTAAATTTTTTCTACATTAGAGGTACTTTATGTTGAGCCTCTTGTGGGGTATGTGGGATCCTCCTTCCAACCTTAAAAATGTACACTCTTCTGCTACGCCTGTGTACAATTTTATGTAAATCCAACCAGCCGATTACAAGTTACAGATTTCTTTCCAAACGATTTCGATTCTTCCCTACTGTGCAGTGCAATTTGTTGTTGACAAACTTATTTCCTGGCAACATTTTAAAACAACCACTTAATCATCATTTAATGTCTGTTATAATGGGGTTTTGTTTATGTGGCTTCCCAACAACTTTATAGGATCATACAAAACGGCGTCTTTAGTAATTGGAATACAGTCTCAAAGGAGACTAAACTAAAGTTTTATTTTATTACTTATACATACTTATACATATACATATGTTCTCACACATATACACATGTATATATATATACATATAAAATTTTATAAACATGGCCATAATAATTTCCTTTATTTCAACCATGTTTTTGACCAAAGTTTACCTGTTATTATCTTCCTTCTTCCGGTTAACAACATACATCAATGAAGTCGTTACCATTTCGTAATACGATGCTTTTAACTAAAAAAAAAAAAAAAACATCTTAAATGTCTGGATATAAAAATGTTTGTTTCCTTGGCCAAGTATTTGTTAGTTTTATTTTTTTATGGTATTTCTTTTAAAATTCCTTTATTTTATTTTGATGAAATCTTTTATGTTTAGTATGCATGTATACATGTGTGTCAATGTGTGTGTTGGTTGTTATATATGAATTTGTCCAGTATTTTGTTGATTTTTAGTGAAGCATGTAATAAAAGGTTTATTTTTTTATTATACTTTTTTGCTTTTATTTGTTAGTCAACATTTTAGGAATTGAGGCTTGACTTTATTGAGGGCTTATATTAGTTTTTGCGTAAATGTATTTTATTTTATTCTATTTTTTTTTTTTTTATTTTGTCTATTTTAGACAAATTTCAAAATAATTGAATTTTGGGTCTTTTTTGCCATTAAAATCAATGTAGCATATATTTACACCCAGCAAAAAAAAACTGGAAAAATCTAAACAAAACATTATATTAAAATTGTGTTATTGGAAGGATGTATTTAGAGCTGCAGAAGTTCTTTTTTTAAACCATAGTTATTATTGATAGTATTAATTTCATAAGATTTAAAACTAACAGAGTGCTAAGTTTTATCACCAAAGTTCAAATACTTAGAAAAAGGACAAAAAGTAACCACAGTTTTTGGTCGCACATTTATACTTTTTGATCTCATTCGATCTTATATAAATTAATCGGAATTTGTGGATAAGTTCAACACCTTCTATGTTGTTGTGCAGACTTTTTAACATTTACATACAAAAGATTAAGGTGTTGATGAACATTTTTTTTTTTAATTTTTTCTGTTTTTTTTTGAGCGATATTGCTACTAATTATTACTATTGGCGCGTTTTTGTGCCCAAAATAATCAACTCAGTAGATAGTCTCAAAGTTTGGAAAACATAAACGAATATTATTTAAAGAAGTAGTCAGTTTTTCGCTAGGCATATTAACAGTTTCTATTAGAATAGTATAGATTATTGTGTGAACAATAGGTTTTTTATTTCAGACAATAAAAAAAAGCATTAAAAATTTAATTTAAAAACAAAATTTTCTGGACTTTTTGAAAACTAAGCAAAAAATGCACTTTGTGTTTTTGTATTTTTATATAGCAAATTGCAATTTGTACAAATATTGCATATAAAGTAGATATAAATTAGCTTTTACCGTTTAAAAAGCCAAATCCTTTTATTTCCAAAAAAAACTTTAAACATAAAAAATAAACAAAAGAATATCAGAATTAGTAAGAAACAATTAGAAAACCTATACCAAAAACTTTTTTCAGCATAACCTATAACGTACAAGTAATTTTTTTATATGAAATTTTATATAGAGTATAAATAACACAGGTCAACACTAAAAAAGTATCTTAAAAATCATATTGCAGATATTGTAGGTATTAGAGACCTGCAAACTGTGTCTTATAAGGGATTTCAAGCCACTTGATATTATTCAAGTGCTGCTATCAGTGTGTGTGCGGAGCAATAAATACTGTTCTGCAGGCACTTAAAACCATACAAATACTGCGTGTGTGCTTCAACTTTACACTGGGGCTACACATGATTTTTTTATATCATAATATGTAACAGAGAGTGTCAAATCCGCTCTCTGAGAGAATTATCTCACTTGTAGACTAAAATATTAAGGCTCAACTACATAGTACCAGGGCTGTCAGATGTGGCGATTTTTCGCCAAACGTGGCGATTTTTAATTGCTCTTGGCGACTGAATTTTCCGTTTTGCGACATGGCGAATTTTTTGGCGATTTTTAACAAGGTGGCGATTTATTTGGCTAATTTTTAAAATTTAGAAACTACTAATAGTAAAACTATTAAGTTTTCTTACTAACCAATATCTATTTTTAGTATTTTTTTTTATTCAAAACGGCGGTTCTCAAATGGGGGTCCGCGGTTCTCAATAAGGGGTCCGTATAAAGATTTGTAGGTGTTCGCAAAGAGCTTTTGCTTGAACATAAAGTATTTCTTTAAACAGATAACACACATAGTATATTAATTTCTCCATACTTATAAAATAAAGTTGCAAAAAAAGAGTAAAAATTCTAAAACTATTGTAAGACATTTATTAGCAATTTTAAAATCCATTTTTAAATACAAAGGTTTTATCTTAAATTTATAATTAATTGAAGTCAAATGTTTTTACTATTTTCTTAAATATAGCCTGATTTAACAAAAGCATTTGGTATCAAATTGTGAATATGCCATTAGTTTTTATCTTTAAGTATTAATTTATTTTTTGATTAAGAATTATTTAGGAATAACATTTGATATGAAATTGAGAAATTATCACTTTTTTTTCAAATGAATATTAATTTTTATTCAAGCTTGAAATTCAAAATACGTATATTCAAAAATACCTTTAAATTATCAAATTTAAAGTAACGTCTACGAACCACAGCAAGAAAAATTGCTGTTTACGAACTCCGACTAACAAAATAAAGATCCTTAATTCATAAATATCTTCAATAAATGTTTGACAATTTGTTTCTCATCATCTTTAAAGTATGAATATTAAGATTTTATGGACCATAATGAAATGAAAACATTCATGAATAAATTAATTCTTCGAAACAATTTATAAGTTTAATAGGATAATCCCAGGAAAAAATGTATAACATATTCTAAAATCATTAGTTCTAGACTGATCTAACCAGAACCACTTCAGATTCTTTAATAACATCCTAAGAACTAGTGGTATCACAACCAATTCTGACACTACTGGATTAGAACTTCATTGTGGTTCTAAATTCGTTTTAAGGAATGTTTTAGAGAACTAGTGCTTAAGACCAAATCCTGTATGACATCACTTCTGAGAGCTAATTACTGGTTCTCGAATGACATCCTAGAATTGTTTAAAAAATTCCAAAAATTAAAAAAAGTATTTACAAAATTAAATTGATTTTAAAAGTGGCCTTTAGGAAATAGCCCATTCGAATAAAAAGTAAAAAATAGGTTTTGAGGTTCTCCAACGCTTCTACAGAACTAGTTCTGAATGTGGCAATTTCGAACAAAAATCATTCCATAGAATGGATACTGGCTAGCTAACACTTCCACAGAATTAGTTCTGAAGTGACAATTTCAAACAAAAATCATTGGTCATAACGTCAAAGTAGAACAAGTACAGGCTATTTTCATGTGTTCTGGAACTTGTTGTAGAACTAATAAATTTTTTCTTGGGATTATATAATTTTAGAATTATTCTGTTAAAAATATAATAAATTTTAATCAATTTTTAAAATTGTTGACCTTTAGCTACATATATATGTATGTCAGAAAAATGTATTGAAATTAATATTTTTTATTCAATTATTATTAGCTACTAAAATTATTATTGGCTTTGTTGATGCTGAAGTTACATTTTAAAATTATATAAAATTTGAAGCACTAAATATTTTAGTTGTTTTTAGTTTTTCTTAAAAAAAATATATAAAAATCAATTTTGGCGATTTTTGGCGATTTCTGATTAACAATTTGGCGACAGAGGCTCAAAAAAATCTGACAACCCTGCATAGTACATACTTTCGCTTCAACTACAACTGACAGCTGCAGTAAAATACATGCATTTATATGAAACGAAACCAAATCAGTACGCCAAACTTCTGCGTGAAGTACTTCAAAGATGAAAAATGTTCAACTTTGAAGTGCCGAAGTACGTAAATACATTTGTCGGTTGTTTTATTTTTACTTTAATATTTTCTCGTTGAGCCGTAAATTTTAATTTGCTATTCATTATATAAACTGAGAACATAGTTTAATTTTGACATCTTTATATTTTAATATATAAAATTTTAATTATAAAATAATGCAACGACTGGATTAATATCATTTATGCGTTGAGTAGCTGTCAGTCGCAGTTGAAGCGAAAGTATTCTATGTATTTGAGCTTTTAGTATTATAAGAAATATTATGAGACTGTTGTGATAAGATTTTTCTACACAACTATCTTATAAGATTTTCTCTCAAAAAATACACATATACGAAAGTTTGTTAGTGTGTGTGAATGTGTATTTTTAAAAGTACTTAAACACAATGTTTTTTGTAAAATTGTTTTATTTTAATGGTTATTCTACATTTAGAAACACATTTTCATTAAAATTGTGCTAAAAAATTTCGAATTTCTTAAATAAAAAGTACATGTTTAATCTGTGACTAAATGAAAATATTGAAATATTATGAGATTTATGAGAATAAATTTACCCCTTCTTTAAGATTTAACATAATATAAACAAAATGTTTTTTCTCTTCTCTTATCTTACATATTATATCAACGTGGAGACAGTATGTTATGAACAAATCATGAGTGTGTTCATAGTATAATAATAAAGTATACTCGTAAGACCAGCTGTTTTACAATTTTTTCATTGGCAAACCTCGCGGTACTGTCAAATTGTTTTTGTTTTCACATGTAAAATATTTTTTGAGTTTTTTTTTTTTCTTGCTCTCTTTCGTTCTCTCATTTTTCCGTTCAAAGCATTCTGACATTGTGGGCAGTAGTTTTACACTAACAAAATACAAGCAATTTTTGTTTTTGTAGATGTGCGAGTACTTTATTATTTTACTATGATGTGCGAGTACTTTATTATTTTACTATGGAGTGTGTTATGATAGCGACCAAACAAAACATGAGAGTGCGACGCTAAAAAAAATAAAACCATTTTGACCACTTGATTGCTTCAATAAGAAAAAAAAGAAAGATTTTTTCTGTTTTCTTTGCATGTTTTTCTAAAAAAAAAAAACATATGTATGTATGTGTGAGATTATTCCCAGTCGGAAATATAAGGGCTAAATATACATTATAAAATGCCTTATTTAGGATCTACAAGGCCTGCCACTCGCATTGCAACACTATTTCTTTTTTACATGGCGTGTCATTGGAGGCAAGACCTTCCCTTCTCCCTTCCAAAATGAAGCGAAAATGCAAGAAATATATTTAAAAAAAGACATGCGGACTACCTTCTTTATCGACACTTAACACAAGACTAAATGAGTTTTGAGTCTCGTAATTACAATGTTTTCTGTTTGTAATGAAAAGTACCGAATTTAATTTTAAAGGAAGTCGAGGCATTCTTTAAGAAATTTTTACAGAAGGCAAAAAGGAATGTGTTTAAAATTTATTCGGAGGCTTTCAGAAAGGCCTGTTGGGAGAAAGCACTAACATATTTTCCTGCTGGGTTACTGTGACAAAGAAAAACCAACAATAAAATGTAGACATAAATATATAAGTGTGTATGTAAGAACATTTATAAACAACCCCTTTGCACACATTTTTTGCTACACACAGCAACTACGTATTACAAAAAACAAACAAATCATCAAGACCACTTTAAATCATGCTTTAAATCATTTCTCAACGTCTTGTATGATTTGCTTTTTTTTTTGCCACACCACTTGTTTACGACAAATGCTTTGAACGCATGGCCCATTGTGCTCTGTTATGCTATTGAAGAATAATAAATAAATTAAATTAAAATTTTTATTTTAACTTCATAGGAAAATATGGGCCGTTATCAAAAATGTTTAACCTGGCTGAAACTGAATTAAATCCTTAATAAGTTTTGTGGTAATGATATTTTTAAAAAATTGGTAACAAAGACTTAGAACTAATAGAGTGCAAAATTGTAGTACCTTAGGTTTTTTCTTACAGTCATGGTTGTTGTTCAAAGTTCAAAAACCTAGAAAAACCGCTAAAAATTACTTATGTTTTTAGCATTCTTCTATGCTTTTTGTTTGCGCGTTTAAACTTTTTGATCTTATTCTACCATATATAAACTAATCGGACTTTAAGGATAAATTCTGCACTATCTCTGTTATTCTGCAGACTTTCATCAGTTAAATACAGAGTTTTTATGACAAAATTTTTTAATAAAATATTTGATTTTTTTGGGCTGTGTCTGTGCGCCCCTCAACCAAATACAAAATTTGGGATAAGGATTTATTCCTGTTGTAATTATTTTGCGCTATATCTCGTTGATGTTCCCGAATTAGTCAACGTAGTAGATAGTACCAAAGTTTGGAAAACAAGAGCGAAAATTTTACAAAAAGTCAGTTTTTCGCGGGGCACATTCACTATTATGGAATAGCTTGGATTACTGCGTAAACTTAATTTTTTGTAATTTTACACAATAATATCGGTGGAGCATTAAAAATAAATTTAATACAAAAATTTTATGGACTTTTTGAAAATTACGTAAAAATTGCATTTTTTTGTTTTTGTATTTTTATACAGCAAATTGCAATTTCTTCAAATCATGGACATATAGATATAAGAATGACGACGAATATAATTGATTGGGACCAAAAATTTAAGTCGAATCTCTTTGATAGATAAAATCGGGACACTTTTGTCAAAACTCCTTTTGCTTAGGCACATCGTGTGGACAGCACGAAATTAATTATAGTTAGCATAATTAGATGGTGCTTTTAATGTTTAACAAAAAAAAAAATAAAAAATCAAAAAATTTCGAATGATAAAAATTTTATGGAATAAACAATATATACTAGGGTAGAAAAAGGATCACAATATTAAGTAACATTTCGTTGTAATAAACTGTGATAAAATATATTTTCGTATACTATATGGAGAAATAATTTAGATTCAATGCGATTTTCGATTTACGCGATTTTTATTATAAAGAAAATTTTTAAAATTTTACTTGGAAGCCCTAAAATATGCCTCACTAATACCATCAAACATTGAAAATATCATAAATTTTATTTGAATAACTCAGTAGGTTTTGATATTAAGCGTAATTCTGACCAGAATTATTTATAAACTTCTAGTTTGTAAACATTTTTATATATTCAACTTAAAACCGCTATAATTTTCGAGCCCCCTGCACAAAATGATTAACGCGAACGGATTCTATATGCATTCGAGTCACTTTATATTTGGACAAATGGTTTTTAATGTGCCATCGAAAAAATATTTGTTTTTTTTTCTGTGGCGTATTTTTTTTTTTTTTATTATTAGGATTTAAAAATGTACTATTTTTATTTTTTTCGCATAATCACCCTTATCATGAATACTTTTTCCCTCGAAATGTTGTCCCTTTCCCTAAATTTGCAATCGTCCAAAAATTCCCCGTGAATAATTTCATGCTAAAATAAAATTCCCCTTATCGTGAATGATTTTTATACCCACCATCAAAAAGATGGGGGTATATTGATTTTGTTATTCCGTGTGTAACATGTCGAAGGAATCGTTTAAGACCCCATAAAGTATATATTTTCTGGGTCCTGGTTCGATTCTGAGTCGATCTAGCTATGTCCGTCCGTCTATCCGTTTGTCTGTCTGTTGAAAGCAGGATAGGGCTCGAACGGGACAACGTAGGGGAACGAAATTTGGCTGAAATATTTTTCTTATATAAGGTTTGTTAGGTATTGAAAATGGGCAAAATCGATTAATAAACAAACAAAAAGTTATGGGGTAAAAACTCGAAACACAGCGTGTCCGTTTTAGCTTCATTTCATACTTTTCTGCTGATATTTCTTAAACAAAAGCATGTAAGACAACGAAATTTTGTACAGATAGTTTGGGGGTCGATATAAAGTTAGAAACCAAAAACGGGTGTGGTCCGCCCACTTTACCGCCCACCGCCCATATAACGAAAAATTTTGAAAAGTTGATGGTGGGTATATAGATTCGGCCGAGCCAAATATAACATTCGCGCTTGTTTTCCCTCGAGTTTTTTCACTTTTCCCTTTAATTTGTTCACTTTAATTTTGCTGGGGAACAGAACAGAAAATGTAAGTATTTCTTCTTATAATTCGGATATTAAAGTTTACAAAATTTATTTTAAGTGCACGATCTTTTAATAAGAAACAAACTGATATATTACTCAACATAAAATAAAATTATTGTTCCAATTCTAAACGTATTGTACACTTTAATTTGTTATAATTATTTTATTTTTATTATTCAGGCCTGTTCTGGAATCACGGTGATTTCAAATCACGAACGATTTTGAAATCACGCAAGTGATTTTCAGCTGTTCTGGAAATCACGTGATTTAAAATTTTTCGAAGTGATTTTAATTTTAAGAAATCGTGAGTAAAAAGCAAATTTTTTATTTTGTATACAATTAAATAAAATTGAATATTTAGCATTTTGAAATATAAAATATTTAGACTTTTATTAAAATGCCAGGAGCAACGTTATTGGCAATAATTGCTTTAAAAAGGAAGAAAATAAATTATGAGCGAATTAAAAAACGTTATTTGCGGAACCTATCAAATCCTACAGAAACAGAAGAAAAGTTGTAGGTAAACAGCTAACAGGAAAAGAAAAACTGAAATCACGAAATCTTTTCAAAGTAAAGAAAAATTTAAACGCAGAACTAAAAGTGATTTCAATAAATGGCTATTTTTTAATTGTTTTTCAATAAAATTAAAAATTTTCAAACAAAAATGGATAAAGAACATAATAAATTATTTATATAAGCCATTTTACATTTGATTAACAACACAGTATTTGCAAAAATAAGCAAGTGATTTGAAATCGACACTAAAATGTTTACCGATTTGAAATCACGTGATTTCACAATTTTTTGTGCATAGAACACCTTTTAGGTGATTTGAAATCACTTCGACAAAAAGTGATTTCCAGAACATACCTGATTATTATGTTTTTTTCCTTGGGTTTTCAAAAATTAGCCGAATTATTTTGCTACATAAAAGTTAAATAGTACAATAAACTAATGTTGCAATCAAACTATCACTACAATACAAAATATTTTGTTTTTTTTTTTGTCTCATTTTTCTTTTCTTAAATAGTATGTATGTACGTGTATATTTTTCATGATAAAAATTTCATGGAAACAAAAATTCCACTTGTTATTCATGATAGGGGTGAAAAGTATGTCACCAAAGTAGAATTCCACAAAGCTCCCCATATTCTTCGCTTATTTTTTTTTTTTTTTTTCTATTTTTTCAGTGCTTTTAGCAATTTTAAAGATTTTTATGTGCTATGGACGGCATGTTAGAATGGCATATTCTACACCTTTATTGCATTATTATTTCTCTATAAAATATGGATCCATAATTTTCTCTATCTATTGCCCAGAAAATTATATAACCTAATCATTTTTTAAAGGTACATATTTCATGTTGTCATCAATGAGTTAAAAGTGTGATGTGATTTTAAAACGTTTTTTGTGCCTCCTGAAAAGTTATTAGAAATAATGTTACATTGTTTTACATTTTCGGTGACGATATATAGATACCCAGCAAAAAAGGAACTGAAAAAGAGTTGGAAAAGTAATGAATTTAACATTGTGTTGTCATTGGAAGGAAGTACTTAGTGGTGAAATAGAGCTGTAGAAGTTATTTTTTAACCCATGGTTTTTACTGGTAAGATGTTCTTCTTTTATACTTCTTGTTCATTTCTTTTGAAGTACTTCCCTTAAAACTATGTTTATAAAATTTTTAAAGATAATTCTGCCTCAACCTTATTAAAAGATAATAAAAATGCTTTAAAATTTGTAAAGTTTTAATTTTCTTAGAATTTATTAACTTTTTTTCTGCTAAAAATTCATTTATTTTCACATTTTTGGAAGTAATTATTAAAAACTTCCAAAAAAGTTTAAAATATGCACTTTGTTTCACTTTTGAAGTGGTGAAAATGTTCTTTTTTGGAAGCTCTTGGTCGTTTTTTTTTCTGGGTGTGCATGAAAATATGTACATTGCGTATACTTAATTTTATTACCGGTATTTCATAATACGTATACGGAAGAGTGACACTTAAGAATGGTCTTTGTTATCTCCTTCTAAAATAATTGTGTACTAGATTGAATTTGATTTGCTTTATGGTCATGTCTTTAATCTCCCCCTCAACGAAAAAATGATTCACGATATCAATAAACTTCCTTTAGTAATTAAAATCTTGATATGATGGCTTATATTTAAGAACTTGTGATCCTGATTATAATAATGAATTTTAATTTGTGACAAAGAAGTTTTGCTAATCTATTAAAATAATAAATTTTTGTCCTCTTATTGGTTGTCAGACTAATAAACATTACGTGAATGTAATCACCACACATTTTCTATTATATATAGTTCGGAAGTGTACAATTCAAATAGTGTAGAAAAATGAGAACATTTTTTTCCAGTAGCCCTTTAGTTAGTTTTTGTACTTTGTAGTTATGTAGGAGACATAAATAGCGTTGTTTTTTCCTCAAATCATGAAAATAATAATTATCATAACCATTTAACCCTTCCAATTTTTTTTTTTTTTTTTTTTTTTGTATGATTCGATTCCAATATAAATCATATAATATTATTTTGCGATAAAAATCTTTCGCACCAAATGCTACTTATAAAACCTTTCAAGAAAAGGTTTTAATTTTTTAAAACTATTGAAGATAAATGTTTGAGTTTTAATGTTTGGTTTAATACTATTAATAATACTTATCAACTCTAAAATTAAAAGATCTACTAATTAACTCTAAAATTAAAAGATCAAGACAGATTTATTATTTATTTTTGAGTTATTAAAAAATCTTAAAATTTGCATTTGAATCACGAAATAGAATGGAATATTTTACCATTTTGCAAAAAATTCTCAAAGTATACGATTTTACAAATTAAAGATTTTAATTTTATTAAAAGAAAAAATAAAACATTTTCAACACATTCGCATTAACTTTTATAAGAAAACACTTAAACCTTCATTTAAATACCATTTTTAAATGATTTTTGTGTCACAAGATTTTGAAAAAAAAAAAATAATAATAATAATAAATAAATAAAAAAAAGTAAATAAATTTGACTATGACTGTATAATTTTGTTTATTTTTGATACTTATTATTTCCCGAATACCCTGGAAAGTCTAAAATAAAATTCGGATTATCGGTAGTTGCAAATGGTTTGGGAATCAAGAACTCTTTTCCTACTTTGGAAAAAATTAAAACACAGATTTTATAATAATTTTTGTTAAACACTGGGGACTTTATAAGATTTATTATATAATGTTGTTGTTAAGTTTTTCTTTTATTTTTTAAAATACCAAACATATTATTTTGTTTTTCTTTTTTAATGTATATAAAAACCTACAATAATTATGTTTACATTAGGTGTAAAAAAAAACAAGTTGATATATTTTTTAACTATTATCAAATTCAGACCAATTGTTAATTTGCAGTACACACATTATTACACATTCTCATATGTTTATGTTAAATACACTTTATTTTCATTGTTACATTTAAATGTTTTGATTTCAATTGTTATAATTTTGTATTTGTTTTGTTAAGAATTTAATGACAGGATAAAATAACTTTAATTGTTGGCATTGTGAGTGGTTAGTAGACTAAACAACAATAATAGTATATGAAATAAAATAAAAATTATATAAGAAAAAAATTGTAATAATAAAAAAATATTTAAATATGCAAAAAAGTATCATGACACTTGATTGTTCGAAAAAAATAGGATTTTTTTGTTGTTTTAAATACTGCATTAAACGCACAATAAAATGCTTTTGACAATTAAGATAAAATTATTTGTATGACATTAAAGGAAAATATTAAATATACATATATATTTTAATTCAACTGAGTTTCAATTGAACGGAGTGCAACTTGTGTTTTAATACAAAGTAAATTGCAAATTTTGGGAAAACAGTGTAATATAAATAAATGTTTTTCTTTGAGGAAAGTATATAGTGTCTGGAGAGGAGTAAAGCATTTATAAATGAACTTTAAGAGATTCCATACGTCCAACAATACGACGGCGCAATTCAGCATATCTGTAAGAAAAATTGTTAAAACAATTAGTAAAATAACACATGTCTTTCAATAAATCATCCTTTTGAAAAATATGAGATATAATGAGTTGAATAAGGATTGGTAAGGGCTCTATTTTGTAAATAACTTCACCACACTTTTAAAAATATTTCATATAAAATGGTTTTTGTTTTTTAAAAATTTGTATGAAAAATTTTGCAAAACAAGGGTGTTTGTTAAAACTTTAATTATTATTTATATTTTGCACAAGATATAAACCTATAAATATTTGTTTTTAATTTGTATTATATATTATTGAGTAGACATTTTTTAATGGCTTAAAGGCCATTATAAATTTATTATAAATAAATAAATAAAAGAAAAACTTTATTACAGAGCAGAGTAATTATTAAATGAGCACATATTAATTTTTTATTTAGTCCAAGACATTACAGAACTGTGGCCCATAAGCAAATTAATTTGTGGCAAGTATAATCAAATTTATATCAATTGGATTTATTTTTGGTAGTGTTTTATAATCTACACCTTAAAATCAAGATATGCCCTTAAGTATTAAAAAATCAATAACTTACTTTTCTCTAACTTTGGTAACTTCTCGCTCTAATTCTTGATCATAACGCTCAAGTATAGCACGACATTCTGGTAATGATAAATTTAAAAATTGAGCTACTTCATTGCTAAAATTAAATAAAAATAAATATATGTATATCATTCAAAATATATTAAGAAGCCTTAGATTGTTTGTACCTTATTTCATCAGTTTTCTTTGCATCTACTAAAAATAATTTGGCGACGTCTTCATGAGGTCCCAACATAATGCGTGTTATTAAGGGATATTCATTGTCCTTAAGACGTTTTTGTTCACCATTATCCCTAATTATAAAAAGCGAAAAATTTTCTACAGCACTGTCAACTCGGTATTTTTCCAACAGCAAATTGATGACCTCTTGTGTTGTTACCAATGAAGTTACCCATACAGACATTTGAGAACCATATGGTGGGGTAAAGAATGATGTTTCACGATTATAGAAATGACCATTAATAGAGCAACGGCGCTTTAATTTTGTACGCGATCTAGAAATACATATTTATGGAATAATCATTTATTTTATGTTATAAATAAGAAACTATTGTCTCACCTTCTATTACCACTTCGTCTCTTAATGGCTGCTGCGCCAGTACGTGGTGGCCTTCTCAATACAACACCATCCTCTGTTATATGCAAAGGTTGTTCTTCGTTGTCCAGATGATGGGAATTGTTGTGATGATTTTGGGGAACATCTCCCGAGGTTGCTGTGTACAATGACTCTGTTTGTGTCAATTCGTCACCAGCAGCAGCACCACTTTGTGATGTTGTAGATTGTGCATTGTCTTGACGACTTGAATCACAATCACTAGTACCTTCTTTGGGATAGCAATTCATTTTGATTTGTATAAATTTAGGAGGTATATCACTTTTACGTATAGTGGCCGAAATATGCTGGCCATCTCCCATGTCAGTTGCACCCTCTCGCCTGTTACGTTGTTTTAAAGTAGAATCATCGTCGTCATCACTAGAAGAATACACCACACACGAAGGGCCCGACTTGGAGCGATTAATGCCTTTCTCGAAACGACCATTTGTTACCATAAGTTGCGCCTGCGCAGAGCCACTTTTTTGTAAAGCATACGGAGAACGTTTTAGAGGTGAACCACCTTCATTGATTTTCAAAGATAAAGTATCATTTATGAAAGATGCATCTATAGATCTAAGTGCATGTTCGCAATTAAAACTTTTACTCATGGGGTTATCGGCAGCATTGTAGAGTTTAAGGGAATCGTGTATACGTGAAGGATCTATGGGTTGGTTACGTTTCAGGGTATCATCGTTGTGTTCTTGGAAAGAATTGGCACCATTAACATAGTCTTGATGGACGCTACGTTTAAAATCTTCAAAATCCATGGGTTTCAATGTGGCATCATCGGAAGTTTCATAATTATCTACTGTAGTAGAGGTGGTTGTATTGGCATTAGTGCTTGTGTCCGCTGTAGTGGTGGTTGTGTTCATTGAGGCAGTGGCTGTTAGAAAATTATCGGAAGATGTCGTAGTCGAAGAAGAACTAGCGGATGATGTTGTGGTAGAGGAGGTTTTTGAGGGTGAAGCTTCATCTACATTAGTGGAATCTGTGCTATTCTGATTCGAAATTGTTTTTGAACTTTCCGAAGTTGAAGTTGATGATGAAGAGTTTTGGGGCGATGTCGATGGTAAACGTACTGGCATCGTTTCATAGACTTTATCTTTTTCACTGATACGTCTTTCCACCTGCAACAATTCATCAATTTCATCCCAATCCAGTTTTTCCAATTTATCCAATTTCGAAGGTAACGTAGAACTAACACAATTATTAGTGCTGCTCGTTGTCGTAATATTTGATGATTGCTCATCACACAAAGTTGTAGTAGTAGAAGAACCCTCTTCATGTTTACCATTCGTAAGAGTTTCAGTTCCACTTGTGCCGGTTGTTTGAGCAGAAGCATCTTCGGGTGTTGTTGGTAATTCGGGATATTCATTTAAACTGCATGAATCAAAGGTCATGCTCTCGCTCAGCGATACATCTGTAGATATGGCGTCAACTTGATCACTCGTTGTAGTAGCGGCTTCAAAAGATTCAGTTCCATCGTTGTTTTCTTTATCAGAAGCATCCTGCAAAAAAAGAGAATTATGTTATGATTTTTTTCGGTTTTCAACACAAAAGGTGAACATACATTTTCCGCTCTAGAAACGCGACATGAATTACGTTTACGCACAACAAATGTACGCTGGTCATCATCTTCCTTCAAATGTATGACACCTTGCACACCCCAATAGACCCGCAATGCTCCTTCGAGAATTAAACGATTATTTACTTCTCTGCTTCGAACTTCCATACTTTTATTGTCATAAAATTGGTTATAAACCTAAAAGAAAAGCATTTCATTTATAATTTAAATTTACAGAATTAACGAATAAAATAGAAAATCGACGCACAAAATATATTATTACTTCTTTAATGCTATAAATTACCTTTAATTTTGATTCAAGATGATCTCTGGGTAAAGAAGGACTATTCTGTTGGCCCGGTCTATTAAAGGCAGCTTTGTTACCAAAACTTTTGTGAGATTCTACACGAGTACCATGGCCAAAGAGTTGGGGTCCAAAGAGAGCACCATAACATGGCACATGACAATAAGGCACACCTTTATGCTAAAAATACACACTTATTAAATTTAAAAATAAAATAATTAAAAAAAAAACCCTACCTCTGCATGTTGTCCGGGATTTAAACGTTTGCCACATTCTTCACATCTTAAACATTCAGGATGCCAGTCATAGCCCAATGATTGTTTCCGTTCCGCTAATTAAATAGAAAAATTAAATTAATCGTACCGATTACAATTGAAAAAAGTGAGGTTAATTTATGTACTAACCGAAGTATACGGGTTTTCCGCACTTGTGACACTTCCACATAATTCTTATAGAATATGAAACCTCTCCCTAATATTCTGCTATTTACAATAATTGCAATTGCACAAACACTTACACTACAGTTTAATGACCCCCACCACCACACTCGTTTCTTTATGATTATTATAATTATTACACACAATTAAAAGGTAAAATTATATAAAATATGTAACAATAATTCTTTTTTTCTATATTCAATAATTTTTTAATTAAAAGGTAATTGAACTTAAATGGCCTAAAAACCAAAAAACGTTGTGTTAATGTAAACTATAAGACCGTCAGCATTAAAGGGTCAACTTAATACAAGTTTTGGAAACAAAGAACACAAAACTAAATAAATTTTTCTCGCCACCACTCAAGTCTCACATAATCCTTTTCTTTCTTATTTTCCTCTTTTTTCATCAACACTTTTCCATAATTATGAATTCTAGAAATTGTTTGTTTTAAACAAATATCTATGTATATACTTGTTGTTTTTGTTTTATTAATTCGTACGTGTTTTGTTTATTAAATTTTTTTTAAATTTTTAATTATAATTTATGCATTTCTTTGGATTTTTTTTATTCCTCTATACGCCTCCTTTTTTTTATAATTGTTTCACTGTGAGTATTTGTCTATTCGTCGTGTTTTTTCTTTTTTTTTTCTCTCTCTCTCTTTTGTGTTTTTTGCTACTTGTACACCTGTTTTTTTCTAGTAATTTTTGTTTATTTAGCAGTTTTTTTATTTTAATTTTTTTCAATTATGTATAACTTGCACTTTTAATAGAAATTAATAGATGTGGTATTTTTTTATTAGCCCTTTCTCTGTAGATTTTTAATTATCGCCTTCACAGTTCGATGTAAAAGTAGAAAAACACAGAAATTGCATTTACTATTATCGTGTAAAATTAGAACCAGTGAAAGAGACCTGTGCCAAACAATTTTAACGGCGGCGGCTTTTGTAAAAAGTTCCAGCGGTTCGACTCAGCGACCTGTAAATCTGGCTGGCGCCTTATTTTTTTTTTTTTAATAATTGACAACTGGAAGGTGTAAATAAATGGAAAAATACTCAAGAAATTTGGTAACACTTACCAGGTTTTACATATACAGAGTTGATAATTATATACCATAATTCCTACTTCAATTTATACAAATATCTCAATAAATGTATAATATTTTTATATACTCACTAGGGTTTATCAAATCGACTTTCGAATAATCGAACAATCGACTTTTTGTTGTAAAAAGTAAAAAATTGTCGATAAATCGACTTTCTTGATGCCAAAAGTTATATATTTATATATCATCAAACCTTTCGTATAGTAAATACATATTTTTGTACGTAATCATTGGATAGATTTGTATATTAATTAATCAATATATTTGATTGCGTTGTATTCATTTTTATTTTTTAAATTTTAAATTAAGTCAAAAAAAAAAGTCGGAAAAAATCGAAAAGTTGAAAATAGTCGGAAAAAGTCGAAAATAGTCAGAAAAAGTCGAAAATAGACAAAAAGTCAACTATTCCAAAATTAAAAAAAGTCGAAAAATCTACTATTTAAGAATTGAAAAAGTCGAAAAATTGACTATTTAAAATTAAAAAAAGACGAAAAATCGAAAAGTCGACTTTTTGTTAAAACTATAAAACATTACTCCTTCCTAGTACTCCTACAGGAAATTTGTAACATACAATGCGATTATGTGTTGCTCAATTAGTATTCGAAATCTACAAACAGCCTAAATCCGTTGGCTCACATCGGCTTAAAATTTCTAAATTTTCATTAAATTTCATCATAAAATATATTATTCCGTGTTCTGCTTCTGCTTACACACAAATCGATACAATTAGTTTGCGGCAAACAAATATTTCATAATATAAATTGGTTTAAATTGAAAGTTTTGATTTAGTTCCGATTTTCTTGGTTTTTTCATTATTAATAGTACTTTTAACGATGAAAATATTGATGTAAAAATTTTTGAGAGAACAAATTAAGCTGGTAATCTTAAACCATTAAAACTCATATTTCATATTTTTTAAATGTTAATAAAGATTTTTTTCTGTTACAGGCCTTCGGCCGAGCTTAAGGGCTTTCTCCTTTGGGAGAATTAGCTTTTTTTCGTATAGTAAACAAATTGTAAGTTCTGCTATTTTTATACAAAAAATCAATTTATTAATAAATATATTGAATTTGTAAAAATTTATAACTCATAAACTAAGAATAATCGCGAAAAATTTTGTATATCACGATAATAACAAATAAAAAAAACTATTGAATCGCTATCAAATTACTTAAAAATCAATAGTTCCGGTGATATTCATTTATATCCTACAAATATTTTTTTAATATATATTTTCAAGTGAATCAAGCCGTAAGCAACACAAAGTTAATTACACAAAATCTGTTACAAATCCGATTACTCGAAAAATTCTGTGTGGACTGTTATAGTAAATCGATATGCGTATAGCAAATATCTTTATTCCATTATTTGTTCATTACCAAATTTTTATACTTTTTTCCCCACAAATTTTGAATACTTATTTTTACAACTGTGTCAGAGAAAGTGAGTACGTCGTGTATCATTGCTGTTTATCTCTTGATTCGTTGTGTAGTTGTGCAAAAATAAGTCAGCAATTTTCTATATGTAGTTAATTTTTCTAAAGCAATTTTATAAAATTTGTAAAGTTATAACAATGAATAATAAAAAATAACAGTATAATTTAATATAATAATGTTAAAGGTGTAAAAAGATAAAAAGTGCTAATTAAAATAATGATGAAATAGAGAAAATCACAGTCGTGAAAAAAGAAGGTTCAATAAAATACGTGTTAAACTACGAAAAGTTAGTCAAAGAAGAGTGTGGAAAACAGCCAACAACAAAGGCATTCATTAAGAAGAGGATATAAAAAATACAAAGAAACGAAAGGATATTTAAGCGCAACAGCTGAAAATTATAGTAACCGATGATAAAAGTTTTAATGTAAAGGAATCTGCTGTTGTATGTTGGTGTCGGTTTTAGTTAAAAACGTATAGTTGTTCAATAAGCACGCTTAAATTATAAAATATCATTTAGAAAAATAAACGGGTTAAACAGATTTGTGTTTTTATTAAAAATAACGTGTCTAAAATATGAAAACTACTATAGAGTTTGAGGAATGCCTCAAGGATTCACCAAAGTTTAGGTAAGTTTTAGTAAAATATAATTAGTATTGTTGTTACAAAACTATTATTAAGTAAAGTACTTAATTGTTAAAAATGTGTTGATGAAGTGATGCTTTTGAAGAAATAATGATTAATTAAGAGCATTTTATCAATTGCAAACTTTCTGTTGCTTTATTCATCCAGTTAAGTAGACATACACAATAGCAACGCCCCTATTCTTTCGATGTATTTTATATTTGTATATTTTGTTTCAACATTATGATATTTTCTAATATGGTTTATTTGTATTCAGTATGCAATTTTTGCAAATAAAATAAACATGTTTATATTAATATTTTTATATTGCTAATCGTTTAATCGTTTTTCAATGGAAAACCGATATGATGTAAAATATTATATTACAGTATATACTTAAAAATAAATTTTATTATAAAGTTTTGATTTATAATCAAGAAGAATTTGTTTGCAATTTATAAATGCTATTTATTTATTACTATGTCTTTTTTTACGATAGAGGTTTTTATTTATATATTCCACAGAACAAACTAAAAATCTTTATACAAACTTTCATACATACATTATTTTGATTTTTTGTCTATAATGCGAATATTAAGGTAAAATAACAGTTGTTAAAACAATAAATGGACTAAAATAATTAAGATCAGTAGTATACTTTATATACATATTTAGAATGTAAATCACAATACATTGTTGACACCCTTATGTTCTTCGTTATACTGACATAGAGCATACATATAAGATTTTTCCTAAAAGTGAAATTCTTAATAACATTCCCAAACACTCAAATGATATTTGTATTGATCATATTTTTTCTGTAATTTTCTCTAAAAAGTGCACTTTATAAATTAAACAAATCTTGCAAAATTTATACAATAGCTACTAAAATCATATTTCTATATTCCACAAATAAATCCATTAAAGAATTAACACTTTAAATACTCTTTTATTTTAGCATATTTAATATTTGATATTTGTTTACACAGAAATGTGCGAAACAAAATTATTACTTTTTTATTTTTATGATAAATGTATTTTTGTTGATTTTATTATTAAATTCATACATAAATACATATGTATGTACTACATTAAAACTTACTTATTTTCATTTGCCACACAATTTCTGTTGTCGATTATTCATTTTGTTGTCAACAATTTATTTTTTTTAAAATTACTTCGTTTTGTTATTTCGGGAAAGTAAATAATTTATAATTTAGCTACAATGATAAAATAATATATTAGTTCTCTTTTAATAAATAAAGTTCTAAATTTCATGTATATAGCTTCAATGAGCAAAAATATAGTAGTTCTCTGTTAAAAAAAAAAAAGTTTTAAATTTCACGATTCAGTCATAATAAATATTTGATTAACAATTTATACATTTATATATTTTGTTCTGCCTTTAAATAAATATACATATTTTTTAACTTATGCTAATATTATATTCCATTATTTTCATTATAAAAATAAATTGTAAATTATATACACTCTATGTTGTAGTACGTCACTTATTTTCTTTACATTATTAAATTTCTTTATCTTTTTATTATTTTGTGTTAGACAATGTTCTCTGTACTTATAAATTGATATTTTTTTATTCTTGGGGTTTCATTATAATATAATATTTAATGGCCATTCGATTGATTATAAAAAATAAACAATAATGTATTGATTGTTTTATTTTTACGATTTTACGCCTTCAACACTTTTGCAAACATACAGTTAGGGACAAAACTATTTGTACACCCCATGCATTTCGTATATCTTCAATAATTTATAAAGAATAAAAAATTATTATATGTAGTTTTAATTCAGGTCCATTTTTATTGAATTATTTGATAAAAAATAAATTAATATATAACACATTGTTAAAAAAAAGTACAATTTAAGTAAAAATCTTTGGGACAAAAGTATTTGTACATCAGTACTTTGTACAATTATTTGTACGTAGGACTCTTGTATGATGATTTTTTTAAATACCGTTATATTTTCTTCGTTAATCGAGTTTTATTTTACAAAATAAGAAGTTGGTTTTAACGTTTTGAATAATAAGCACATCAAAAATGGGAAAGCGAAAAGAGTTGAGTTTGGATATTAAAAATTTAATTATTGATGAACATAAAAAAGGAAAATCTCTCCGGAATATAAATAATTTAGTAAATTTGCAACATTCCACAGTACAATACATTGTAAGCAAGTATAAAAACAGCGGATCTGTTGAAAATGTGCGTGAAGGTATACGAAATATATGAGATGTACAAATAGTTTTGTCCCTAACTGTATGTGCGTG
The DNA here is from genome assembly GCA_951394005.1 of Protophormia terraenovae. Classification (NCBI taxonomy): domain Eukaryota; kingdom Metazoa; phylum Arthropoda; class Insecta; order Diptera; family Calliphoridae; genus Protophormia; species Protophormia terraenovae. The sequence continues at coordinate 160,708,124 of OX596073.1, read as the reverse complement.
TGTATGTGTGTATATACCCAGCAAACACAAAGTCTTGATATCAAATGATTCGTAATCAAGCCCCTTCTCACAAGTCAAACATTTGAGAACGATTTGAAAATAACTTGAAAAAACTGTTTCAGTTGAGAAACTAAAAAAGTAATCGCATTTGTTAAATTGAGAAATGCTATTATGTATTCTTAAATCATTGTTAAATGAAATTCTCAAACTTTCAAATGTGGATTGGGCCCACATGTAGAATATAAAAACAAGTAATTTGCAATATTAATTTTATTTATTTATATAAAATGTTTAGAAATTTGTTTGAAGTTTGTTTTAAGGCTTGATATAATAGCTCCGTTCCAGTACTAATTAGATATACAGGTTTTAGTCAGAATTTACAGTAAAGCGTTCCCGTACTCAGAATTTTTAAGTATTTTGTTGTTTTTCTGACAATTTTTGACTAATTCTGACGAAAACCAGTAAATTTGACAAATAATAAAACAAAGCTAATATTGAAAAATGTAATTTTTCAATAGTATGTTTAAACTTTTTTAAAATTGATTAGTGATTTGATATTAAATTAAGAAAGAGAGTGTTTAGGTTTGAGAATGATTTAATAATAACATTTGATATTAAGTTGAGAATGTATAATTTTTCAAATTATTCTCAATTTGAACACAAACCTTTATCTAAATTTGAAACAAGTTTGGTAAACATGTTTGATATCAAATATTAGTCATAATTCAAACACAATGTTTGCTGCATAGTCATTTATTTTTATATATGTACAAATACATTTTTCTTGTTGTTTGTAATTAAACATGTATGAATAAAATAATTTGTTTAATTATATTTCTATCATAATAAGAAATCTACCTTTATTCATTCTACATACATACATACATAAATATTTTAGAATTGTGTCATACAGTGCATATTAAGTACATATTTGTCTATTCTAACTCTTTAGGCATTCCATAATAACTGTTGGTTTAATAACATATTTGAATGAATTCATATAAATATGTATTGATTTAAACTATTATAGTATCTGTAGCAGAGTCTTGTGAAGAAAACCACTCAGCTCAGTTCCTTTCCACAAACTTTTTTTTTAATTTGCTCTCAATAGTCTTGTAGATTTTGACTTATATAAATAAATATTTATAATTTTGTTTTTGCAATTGAAAATATTAAAGGAATTCTTCTTATATTCCATTATTTATTACTATGTATTCCAAATTTATTTGAATAGTAGTAATAATAAACAATAGTAAACAAAACAAATAAACACTTCGAATACATTTCTTTTGTAACCAAAATTTATAAATTAAATCAAATCGTTATTCATGTATGTATATTGTTTTTTTTTTTTTTTTCTTATACAAACTTATTTTATATAAATATTTATATTCACACAAATACACAAACAATTAAAAGATGAGATATTTTGCAAGACATCTTTAACGTTATCTAATATACATATAATTTTTACTTGTTTTGACTCAATTCAGCATAAATTTAAATCTATAATTATTTTCAAAATGTAAACAAAAAATAATAAACTATTATAAGACGACGACATAAATGACGACAAAGCGTAAACTCAATGAAGTGACAGTGAAAACATAAACTAAGGAAAAAAATATTCATATAAGCAAATTTATGGAAGATTCGTTGATTTTGTCAGAATTTTATAAACACATATGAACTTTTTTTATTTATTTATATAATTTTAAGTGTTTATAGAACGTTTAGCTTTTGTATTTGAGTAGATTAACAAATTCTTTATTGTATACAATTTCAAAGAAATTTTATTTAAAAAAATTCAAAAATCAACATAATTGAACGATGGGCTTCCAACTCATTAATTTCAAGCAAAAAATAATCGTTATATTTTTAGCAAAAAATTAAAACTCAAAAATAATTGTTATTTTTATTATTATTATTACTATTTTCAAAAAGTAAGAGTCTTTTGCATATAAATATTTTCCACAACATGTTCCTAAAGTCATATTGATATATTTCATGATAAAAAAAATTTGCCATAATCAATATTTACTGTAAATAATTTTAATAGCTCGTAATAGATCAAAAATAGTTTTTATTTCTTACAAATTATTTCTCAATAAATGAATCAGTATGTAGATTATAAAATCAATTAAAAAAGGGAACGTCTTTGACTTTATGTCCAGTTAATAAATAAACAAACCTAAAGAAATATATAAACATAGTTAATACTCGTAAAATTACTCGATGTCTGTTTTATTATTTGCATACGAATGCATAAATATATAGGTACTTATTGATAAAAAATATCTATTAAATTTAATTGTTATGATTAATTCTTCCTTTATTGCTTTTCTGCGTTTTCTTTGTAGACAATTCATCTCAAAAGAAGAAGCAGATATTGAACATTTGGAACAACGACTGGAAAAAATTATAAAACTTTGTAATATAGCTGTAGATTCAGGCAAAGAATATGTTAAAAATCAGAGGTAAGTTAATATTTTATTGTTTATTTGTAATTGTTTTTCGAATTTTTATTAATGAGTTATTATTTTAAATTAATTACAATAAACGTATTTTCTTGTATTGTGAATCTTGAATTTTTCTCTAGATTTTTAATTTTATAAAATTTACAAATAATTTTACAAACTCTGATATTTTTTCTTTCCTTGTGGAAAGTTTAGCTTTAAATTACAATATCCCTCAGATAGCTGAGACTCTTTTTCGATAATGCGTAATTTTTAAAATAGCTTTTATTATCGCATTTGGTGGCGTTATTATTTATTTATTCCATTCATGTAATATAAAGACTATAAGGCCAAAATAACAATATTACAAGTACACATTCACCCACCAAAGCGTTTTCCATTACCTCAACATGTTCCGAAGTTCGCAGAGTCCTTATGTTTAAGTTTTTACTTTAAATGATTCAAAAATGTCCCATTTAGTTGTTTAGAAGTTTATGTATAGTTATTGAAAAAAATTATTGTATATTTTCATGTTTTTTAGACATTAGCAAACTGCACTGGTATCAAGTGGTTTTTGTGTTTTTTTTTTATAAAAAAGTTAAAACCTTTATTGAATAGTTTAAAAAAGCAGTAAAAATATTATTGAAATGTTCTTGTAATTATAATAACAATTTGCGCAAAGGTATGAATAAGATTATATACTATATTTTTTTATTTTTATGGGACATATAAATTCTAACAGGTATATAGTGTTATAAAATTAAAAATATTATTTTTGGCTAAATTTACAAAAAAAAAAAAAACTATCCCATTTTGATATAGCCAGTATTTTAGATATCAGCTGAAGATGACTTTTCATCTGAAAGTATTATTGATGAAGAAAATGAAATAAATCATTCAGATTCAATAAATATTATTTATTTATGTACATTGTCGGACAAAATAAAGTGCGGTTATTTACTCTTGCTATTTAGTTCATAATTATTGTCTTCTAGGTGGATAATGGGCTAATTTTTTTATGTCCAGGTATTTGTCGTATTATATTCTTTAAATTATTATACAAAAGAAGTTTTTGAAATATGTGTATTTCGAGTTTAGAGCAAAAGTGTTGTGTTGGTCATGCATTTTGTGCGACAAAATAAAGTAACACTTTACTTAATTTCTTTAATTTGGTTTCAAATTTTCGATTTTTTTTTTTTAATATTATATTAATTAAATTTAAATTATTATTAAGTTTAGAAAATAAGGATGAATACGGCCATATTATCGGAAAGACTTCGACCACAATCCAGAAAGATTTCATAACTCCAGATAAGAAAAATAAGGTAAAGTGCAACATTTTAGAATCTGAGGCTAAAAGATTCATTTCGTTATGCAAAATAAAAATTCAAAACGAAATTTGGAAGAAATTTAGAGGGCAGAAACCCTAAGACAATGAAGCAAAATCGAAACGATATCAATATTCTCGCCAAAAGAGAATGAGTTTCATCATCTAAAGCTATAAAGAAAGAAGTAATTATAACTGTATTAGCTTTTACTGCCGGGAAAAGCTCAAATATATGAGTTTTAGAAGTACCTATTCTAAGTAAAAGTCACATCATTGTTGTACTAATATAATAAAGCGACACGTAATAGAAAAATAATCATTAAAGTCCCAGAACCATTCTAAAATACAGTTATTTGGATAAATAAACAAATATCTTATTAAAACTTTTAAAAAACTGAGAAAATTTTGGAAACTGCCATGAAAAAGTTTTTTACTATTTGTAAAATTTGAGTAAAACTATATACAGGGCAAAAAAAGTATTAGCACATCCACCCAAAGCAAAATCTGGGGATTTCTATTGATTAGTGTGGTGGAGTACCAAACAAAACTCAATTTTGATAACGAATAGGAGTTGAAATCGGGGACTCCGGCTTCCAGCGCCAAGGTGTAAGTCGAAGGCAGATTTACGGAGGAGGCTTCTTAGACGTATTGCAGAAAATTTTAATGGCGTTTTATCCATTTGTATCATCCAAGTAAATCTCCCATCCCTTGCGGTTGGCAAGGGGAAACTTAGTAATTTCAAACGTAAAAAAAAAAATTATACATGTATATTTCTTTAATAATGAAATATTGTAAATTTTTTATTATTTTGTTTATTAGTATCCAAATCTGTACCCAGAGAATATACCGTCACCGCGTTTTCTGAAACCAAAAGAACGTAACATCAATACAAGTTTTACCAAAAATTATAATCAAAAAGATTTTTCATAACTTTTAGCCAAAATTTTGCAACCCTTAAAAAAATTAGATAGTTACCAAAGAAAAGTAGAAATTTTTTCAAGACTCTGAAAAAAGTGATAATTCATTTCAAATATATTTTTTATTTATATATTTCATATTAATCAGTTTATTTATTGCTATTTTTCTTTTTTTCTTATTTAATTAATTTTAACTTTTTGTTTTATTGTTGTTAAATTCCCAATACTATTTGTACCCTACATCACCATAGGTGGGGAGGGTATTATCCGTTTGTGTTGATGTTTGTATCACCCGTATGTAAACGTCTGTAAACGTCCGTGTAAACCTTGTAATCATACTACAGGTCGCATTTTTGAACATAAATTGATGAAATTTGGCACACAGGTTTATAGTCCAAGGACGAAGCCTATTGAAATTGGTTATGACCGTTGCATTATTTCACCTAGCTCCCATACAAATGTCGTCCCGGAAAAGGGGTTTAACGATCATAAATCCCTTAAATATAGCAATATTTTAATGAAATTTTGCAATACATATAAGTTCCATATAAGTCTAAATTTGTGTGCCGAATTTCAGGAAGATCGGTACATTATTGACCATAGCTTCCATATAAACCCCTTTTCAGAAAATCACTATAACGGGAATAAATCCCATTAAAATGTTAGTATTAAGTAAATATTTGATACAAATAAGTTTTATATAAATTTTACGAAGATCGATCCATAATTTTCCATAACTCCCATATAAGGCCCTTTTTCGGGAATCACCCAAAAGTGAGTAAATTCATATATACATATGTTAGTATCGACGTAGCTTTCTGTATTCGTATGTTTTATTTTTCAATTAATATGAGTATCGGTCAACAATTGGCCACAAGTCTAATAAAAGACCCCTCCCCGAATTTTGACGTACACAATGGTGTAGGGTATGAATAGGTCGGGCTTGACCGATTATATCTTTCTTTCTCGTTTTTACTTTGAATTTGATTTTTCCGTGGTGTTTCTCAGTTTAGAGTTGATTTTTTAGTACTATTTACATTAAAGGTATTCACCTCAGCAAATTGCAAGACCTTTGCAAAGAAGAAAAGCTGCATCGATTTCTGTAAACACAACAACAACCACATAGAATAAATTTTGCACAACTTACTTTGCAAACGTCTAGCAAAGTTGCAATTTCTGATGTGAATACCTTTATTATAAAATTGTTTGCAACTTTACTACTTTTTACTCTGATAATTTTGCAATTGGTTCTACTCTGACAATTTTGCAAAAGTTGTGCAAAATATTATTCTATGTGGTTGTTTTGCTTACAGAAATCGATGCGAGCTTCTAGCAAAAGTGGCAATTTCTGAGATGAATACCGTTATTTTAATTTTAATAAATTGCAATCTAAGTTCGTTTTTTTTTTTTCTTTTCTTTATTTTTTAACAAATGTGATGTTACGTTATCTTGAATTATGAAAATCATTCCCTTCGTTAATACAATTTTTTATAATTTTTTGAGATTCAAGTCTGGGAATTTGTGATTACACGTATGTATTTTGGAAAAATTTTTATTATTAACATTTTTTTAATTTTCGTTAATGTGCTAATTTAAACGGTTAGTTCTTATCAAAAGAAGAATCTTGATAACCATATTGATTATGTTTTTATAAAATTTTAAATCAAATTTATTGTCTGATAAACCGCGAAATTGAAAGAATTTTGAAATAAAAATCAAACAGACACCAGCAACTCATATTTAAAAGCAAGTAAAACTTTGAAAATTTTAACTTTTATAAAAAATAACAAACAATATTGTGAAAAAACTTTAGAAAATAAGATGTTTCGTGGAAAAAAAATGTTGTGGTCACTCTTGGATATGTTTTATATACCAGTGTACGCGCCTTCCAAATACCTTTTTTTTCTATATGTTGCTTTGGGAGAAAATAAAGAAAAGTTCAAAAACCTTGAAAAAAAATACCTTTTTTAAAAATGGTCCAGCTCACGAACGGACATCAGTAGAACCGAAATATTTTGAAGAACATCATAAAACACATCAAGGAAAATTTCGAGGGGGGGTAACAAAACCACTTTTTTTAATGAGTCGCCTTAATATATGTACATATTTTCTTTTGGAAAATTTAAAAATCTTCATATAAAAAAACATCTCAATAATTTAAAATAATAAACTCATGTTACTAGATTGAATTTATTTGTTTATTTACATTGAAATCTTTTTCTGTCTCTTTAATATTATAGCGCTTTTGCAATGTCCCTTTGGGATTTGCAACAACATTTTGCTGATAATAAAAGTGCTCACAATGCTTTGGGAAAACTGATACATTGTTTTCAGGTTTGTGGATTGCAAAAATAAAAAAATAAGAAGTGGTTTATTTTGTAATGGTATTCTTTATATACAAAAATGTATATGTTAATACATACATATGTATTAATTATTAATACAGATGTATGGATTTACGTCTTATCGTTTTATTTTCATTGAAAAACAAAAATAAAAAATAAACTTTATTATAGGAAATGAATAAATTTCACACCATTTTATTGGATCAAGCCAGTCGTACGGTTTTGAAAAATCTCTCCGTTTTTGTTAAAGACGACATCAATCAAGTTAAAGATTATAAAGGACATTTTCTTAAAGTTTCTGAAGGCTATGACAATGCATTAATAAAAAATGCTCAAGTAAGTAAATTAATTAAAAATAGAGATAATTATTTTTCAAATTCAATTAATAAAAACATTGTTTATGTTATCTAATTTCTGTAATAGTGTCTTTATCAAATTACCTTTTGTTTATTTAATATAAGTTGTATATAAAAGATATCTTGTTATTTTAATACCATCATTATAAGTAAATTTATATGTATGCATATGTATGTGTGTTTTTTTTTTAAATTTCAGGCGAGTAAAAATCGTACACAGGAAGTTCAGGAAGCCGCCAACATATTATCTGCTTCTAAATCTTGCTTTCATCACACAGCATTAGACTATGTTAACTACATCACTTTAGTTCAGTCTCGTAAAGTACCTTCAATATTGTCGACAGTAAGTACATACATTTGCGTTTACTAGTACATATTTTATTTGTTGGTCGTATTATATGTATGTAAACCTTTGGGCTTTCTCTATATAACATATTATTAAAATGCAGATACATTTGTTTATGTACATATTTGTTTACTTAAATCGATGTGTCTGTGATGTTTATGTCAACTAACCAGAAGGGTGGATATCCTACTTGTATTCTTGATATTTATATACACAAACATTTGTATAGGTATTTTTAAAGATGCCTTCTGCATGACTGTATACATTTAAAAATTCTATAAACTAAAATGGGAACAAATAAATGAGGTAGTCACGATGGGGAGCAAAAAATTAATTTTTCTCATATATATAAATTATCTGTTTCAAAATTCTCAAATGAAAAGCTTAAAAAAGACTGGGCTCAAGGCAAAAGTTTTAAAAAGGTTTTTTATTTTATATGTATAAATATCATAGGAAGCATAGGTAAATGTAAACTGTCAAGGATTCTAGGATCCAAACTGAACATAGAGGACATTAAGCGAATTTCAGTCATTAAAAGAAGTAGTATAAGAACCAAAATTGTTATCATCACATGATAATGTCTGTAGGTTGTATGAGAAAAGAGCAAGAAACAATTGAACCTATTTTCAGCCATTGTTTTATATTGCAAAACCATGAGATAGTAAAATAAACAGTTTTACAATAAGTAATTATTTCTAGATTAAATATCCTATAACATTTCAATTGAATGTTTGATATATCTGCTTATTTTATTTTATTTTATTATATAAAACGATTTATATGTTATAATAAAAAGAAAACATATTGACCTAAAATGTATGAATAAAACTGGGAAGATTGCTGTTAATTTTTATAGAATTAAATTTTATCACGAAATGTTTATATGTATTATTTATTGTTCTCTTAGTCAGTCGTTTTTTTCTTTGTAGCTGAAGCCTGTTTAGCCAAGCGTTAATAAAAATTATTTGCAAAAGCAAAACACGATTCATAACATTGGTATTTTTTAATTGTTTTCCCAATTTTAGGTATTTATAATAATCTATTACATGTAGCTGGAGTTTGATTTTTTATTTGTTCATAAAACTCTTGTTATTTGTTTATAACTAAATTTATTTAATTTTTACATTATTTTCTAGCTTTTGTTCAATGAAAATGCATTTTTTATGAAACGACAATGTTAGGAATGTCTCTGTGTTAAAAAGTGGAATTATTATACATATTTGCATATTTGCGTAGAATAATTTTTTTAACTAACGATTTTGTTTTTTTAATATATCTCCCCTTAACATTTGTTGTTTTATTACAGTTATTGGATTATTATCAAGCTTGTGTTACATATTATCATCAAGGTTTCGATTTATGCAACGATTTTGATGTATTCTTTAAAAGTATTACTGAAGACTTAAATGCGTTACGCGGTGAATATCAACAATTAGAAAAGGCCATGCAAAATCGCCATATGAGTGTGAATAGTTTTAGTGAAACTAATACAAATAGCACTTCGAATAAAATCGAAGGTTATTTATTCAAAAAGAAATCCAAAGGATTTAAAACTTGGTGTCGACGATGGTTCTATTTGAGTGATAATCAACTAGTATACAGGTACGTTCCTATAAAAAATCGTATTCAATCCCATACCATTTAGTAATTTCGAAATTTTATACCTAATGATCGTTTATTAAAAAAATAAAAAAAAAAAAAAAATGAAATAAATAGCATGGGACTGAATTGTTTTTTATTTTGTTTTTACGCAATATGTATTTTATTTAATTTTTAAGGCATGCTTAAATTGTTAATTAAGGATAATGGTACATACATTTATAACTCAGTAAATTTCTAAATTTTTTTATTTAGTTTTTTTCTTTTTCAATAATTCTAAATTTTATTTTTTCTTCTTTTTCATATGTTGTGTTCATTTTGTTGTTCTTGTTTTTATTGTGTAACAATTGTATGTAATTTACTATTTGTCCAAACTAAACTAATTTTGCGTCTTCTTAATTAATCTTTTGTTGCTATATACGAAAAAAATATATTGTTTTGTATGTTATTTGTTTTGTTAAATTGAAAAAAAAAAAAAAAAAAAATGTCTTGTGTTGTTGTTGTGTAACGCTCTGAAGTGATTTGGATTCGAATTGCAGAAAACGTAGCAACGAGGATTCATTTTCTGTGATGGAAGAAGATTTACGCATTTGCACTGTGCGGCCAGTCAACGATGGTGATCGACGTTTTTGTTTTGAAGTTATATCTCCAACCAAGTACGTATATAGTACATATGTGAAGTAAAAAAAATATGTATCACATAAATTCGTACTTAACAATGTTTATTTTATCTTTTATTTTTGTATAATGTTTGTAATTATTATTTTTTTATTTTTTCTTAAAGATCTCACATTTTACAAGCTGACTCAGCTGATATGCTGACCATGTGGATTTCAGCATTACAAAAAAGTATTGGTGCAGCTATACAACATGATTCACAACATTCCAGACCTCAGTCGTCCTTGCATGCAAATCCCTTAAACGCCAAAAGAAAAGTGTATGTATTTTTAAAAGAAAATTAACTTAATTTCTTTTTAATATTAAACCTTTATTATTTTCAGACATTGGGAACAATTCCTTAAAATTCCCGGCAACGCACAATGTTGTGATTGTCGTGGTTCTGATCCCCGCTGGGCTTCCATTAATTTAGGCATAACCTTATGCATAGAATGTTCGGGTGTTCATCGTAGTTTAGGTGTACACTACAGTAAAGTGCGTTCGCTAACATTGGATGCATGGGAAACGGAAAATGTAAAAGTCATGATGGAGTTAGGCAACGCTGTTGTCAATCGCATCTATGAATCACGTATAAGTGAGAATTGCGAATTGAAACCGGCGACAGAAAATTGTGAAATATCAGTAAGAGAAGCTTGGATAAAAGCCAAATATGTGGAAAAGCGTTTTGTGTGCGGTATGCCTAAACCAACAGATTATTTGTGTAGTGAAACAGCTGAAGTTTTATCCATCGACAGTGGTGAAATGGGTAAAAGAGCTACATTGTCCCTAGGAGCACCCCGTAAGTGGGCTGTTAAAAAGTTCAGACGTCGCCGTCATCGCGAACGTAAACGTCAAAGATCCAGTTCAAAGTCATCTGATGATCCCGTCATAGACGATGATGATGACGATGATGATGAATCGATTAATATACCCTCAATGTCATTAAGTATTTCACGTGAAGATCTATTGATAGTGGGAGATGATTTAGGTTTGGAAACGTATGAAACACCTGGTATACTGGGGTCTGATCAAGAATCAACTGAAGGTGAAAATGAACCTGAAGTTATACATGAAGTGCCCTTTTCAAAATTAAATGCGAATCTCATGTTATATCAAGCATCGGCTGTACATAATCTACCCGTAATGTGTATGGCTTTTGCTTTAGGAGCTGACAAGAATTGGCGGAATATAGAAGATCATAATCGTACTTATTTGCATCAGGCGGTGTTATCGGTAAGTTCGATTTGTACTTTTATTTCCCATTTCTCGATAAATTAATTTAATTGTGTTGTTATATTAAAGGGTTCTGTTATGGCTTGTGAATATCTGCTATTGAATGGGGTTCCCATTGATTCGGTTGATGACATGGGTTATAGTGCTCTACATATATCTACAGAGAAAGGTTTTATAGCTCAAGTTTATCTGCTGCTAAAACACAAAGCAAAATATGACATCGAAGCCAATGATGGTAAAAAGCCATTAGATATTGCTGTTGACCAACGAAATGCTGATATTGTAACTCTGTAAGTACACACCTCATAATTAAGTTTAAAATACATATAGCATTTTTGTTTTTTCCATATCATATTTAAAAAAACGGTGATTTTCGGAAACAAATCATTTACATTATTATCCTAATCAGTCTTTTAAAGAAATAATTATAATTTCGGTATTATTTTTTCAAATATCCAATATTTCAAAAATAGCAAATGTTTAAGCATAAAGTATAAATCAATGTATATATTTATACTACCATAGTTGAATTTCGATATTTGTAATATGAAATCAAAACTAGATTTGAGACATGATGAATTTTTCACTAATATGGTTCCAAATAAGAAAAATATAATATGGTTCTTTGACTGTAGCAATCATACAATCCATATAACATATTAGTCATTGTTTTTTTGTCCCACCATGGTTCATTATTTGTTTTAAAATTTTGTCCTCAGTTAAATGTCAATTACAGAGCTATGCATTACACTATAATTAAGGTAGTAAATTTATTTAATAGTTTTAGCTTGGAGCATTTTTTAAATGCACATCTAAATAGTTTAAAATAACTGCCTTCAAAAGTTTGACAAACCACAAAAATCATAATAATATTTACAGCTTACGTTTAACCCGTTTAAATGATGAAATTGGCCTTAACGACGAAGGAAACGGTGAAGATGAAACCTACAAGGATGTTATGAAGGATTTTTCAAATTTCACCTCCAGTCAACCTCGTATGTTACGCAATCGTAATGATTCTAATACTTTAGAATCTCAACGTTCTTCCATGACTAATTCGGATTAAATGTTGTTGTACTCAACTGAAATTAGTAAAGAGTAAATGTCATATGTTTTTATCATGTATGTTATTTATATTTGTTATTTATATTAAAACCAAGAAAACAAAAAACGAATTCAAATATCAGTCATTCTGTTGTAAAACATTCATAATATACTATAATTAAGAAAAATAAGATGTGGTGCTTTGATAGCTAAATATCTTTTATTATGTTTAAAATATGTGAATTATTCTTAATATCATCATTATTTTTAACTCACTTTTTATTATTTATTAAAAGCCAACGTGTAAGAAAGAAGAAAAAAAAAAATAGTATTTTATTTTGCTCAATTTACTTTACCTTTTTCTGACTTATTATTTAAGCATTTATTATTGTTATTTAAAGAAAATGTTAAAAAAAATCAATTGCTTTTTAAAGTGTCTTCAAAAAGTCTTTTGTATTACTTGTGTAAATGCATTCATTATGTTACAATAGTTTTAATAACACTTCTTTAGCTATTTTAAAATTAATATTAGTAAACTTAGATAAAATATTGTAAAATATTTATGAATGAATGATTGCAAACAACACAGTATTAATGTGAAAACATGTTATTTCATATATTGAAAATACGAAAAATATGTATGTTTTCTGCAAGTGTTGTTCTTTATTAAACAAATTGTAATACATTTTTTGTTTTATTTATCTGTTGAATAGGCTGTTGCCAGGTAAGTAGTTATCTATAAAAAATGCTTTAAAATAATTTTTTAGCGGCGCCCCAAAGTATGCTTTGAAAAATTTTATTAACCTACAATTAGCGCCATCTATTGGTTTGTCTAATGGATTTTTATTTTTCAAAAAATATTTTTTTCTGGTGGCAACTCGACAGCAAGATTTTTGAAGCCACTATGTAAAACGATCTGGCAACCCTTACGTAAAGAATTCAAGGTGCTGCCAGACTGTTTTTTATGGGGTGATAAATTTTGCACCCGAGTTGCCACCTGAAAAAATACATTTTTTGAAAAACAAAAATCCATTTGCCAAAATAACGACGCTAATTGTTGACGATTTCGCTAAACTGAGGCATACTTTAAGGCGCTTAAAAAAACATACCTTTAATTTTCTCGGAAATAAAAGTACTTTGATTAAACCATTTAAAATGTTTAATAAACGCAAATTCAATTTATAAAAAAAACTATAAATATATACGTTTACGGAGTTTTTGTTTTAGCATCTTCTTTTTTCATATTGCTATGCATACTAATAATGTGTCTTTTAATTGCCGACCGATCGCCAAAAGTTCGATCACACTCACTACACTGAAAACTAACGCCACTGTGTGTAGCCAAGTGACGACTTAGACCAGACGCATGATTAAAACGTTTCGGGCATAAATGACACTGATGTTGTTGAATACGCGGCTCTTCCAAGTGTGTACGATTAATATGTTGCGTTAAATTAATGCGTTGCGCGAATGATCGATCGCAATGAGGACACTGATGTGGCTTAATTCCTGTGTGCGTTTGCATATGCCTCTTGAGAATCTCTTTTTGCACAAACGATTTTTCACATACGTTACATGTGAACGGTTTCTCTTCATAATGCACATACATATGACGTCGAAGAGCACTAGAACAAGAAACAACTATCTGACATTCTGGACACTGGTAAGTAATGCCGGTCTTTTCAATCTTTTGATGGCTACGTAAATGACGCTCTAACGAAGGTTTTGTGGAAAACACCATTGGACAGTCATTACACTTGAATATTTTCGGTGTATCCGTACTACGTTGTTTTGGATTTACATATGTTTTTGCAAGAAATGTTGTTTCTGTTGTAGTGACTGCTGACGACTTAGCTTTTTTGCCAGATGATTTTTTAGATTTAGTATTTTTGGCTTTCAGACATTTCTGCAAAACAAACTTTTTTTTAATGTATAAATATTCATAAGATAATCTTACCACTTCCTCGGCCTGTTCTACAAATGCATTTTCCATTCCTTCTGGAAAATTTATAACCATTATATCGTCATTCGAATGATTAGCATTCACTTCATCCATTTCATGATTCATACTATCATTAGACCTTTTTAAAAACTGAATTTCTCCATTCTCATTGTCTTCAACTGAAATTTGTTTAGTAAGAAATTGTTTTAATTTTTAGCTTTTTAAGGATATTTTAAATAAAATTTATAAATAAAAATCTTAAATATATTTAAGTTTTACATCATTTCTATTATTTTCTTTAATAAAATAAATCATTTATATTTTATTTTTGTTAAAAATTAAATACTTTAGACAAATAGTTACTTACTACGATATGAAGTCGTTGTTGCTGACGTTTCCGCAGACTCTTCATTTGTGTCGATATTTTCTTCATTGAGTTTTTCATAAACTGCATTGGAATCTATGTAATCCTCAACTTCATACTCTGTGACTTCAGTCTCTGTCATATCGTTATTGGTGTATTCAGTTTTATCTTTCTTCTGAACTTCAAATCCGTCATCAGTGTCGTAAATTAAAAAGTTGCCTTCACTGCCGCACTCTTCATCGCTTGCATTCACATTATTTTCTATTATGTTGTCAGATAAAATAATACTTCCTTTTTTTATATTCTCATTATTTAGGTCATCTAGTGACATTTGTATCACTTCTATTTTTTGTGAATTTTGTACAATGCATTTTCTCTTCTCTGCTGGATCTTTATCAAAGGCTGGACTACGACTTCTTTTAATAACTTCTTTGGTTAACGTAGAATTCAGCGATTTTTTCTTATTAATGAGATATGACTGAAGGTCATCTAATAGATTCTTAATTTCTAATTGTCTGCATTCTTCGTACACCTCATTACGAAGAGATTCCTTTGCTTCACTTAAACATTGTTCACTTATTTCTTTTCTTAGTTGATCTTCTAATTCATTTTCTACTTCAATTCTTAATTCATTCTTCACTTGGGAAATTATTTCTGGTATCAATTCATTCTTCAATTGCTCCCTTATTTCAGGTGTTAGTTCCTCTCGACACTTTAACCTTAAATTTTCTTTAATTTTTTTAAGATCTTGCTCATTTTGTAATTTCAATTCATTAATTAAAGTATCGAATTTTAATTTTTCCTTTTCTTTTTGTTGGTCCTCTTGCTCTCTGATGAAATCAAGTGTGTCTTGAAATTCCAATTCATCATCATCGTCCTCATCTGACTTAAGAAAAACTTTACTGGTTTTGCCCATGCCAATGAGGCGAAAATGTTTTCTTAACTTTGCATCTGATGCCTGACTTTGTTTACGAAAATAATACGATTTTTCCAATTGTAAACGACATTCAGTACATATTTTCTTGGGAAAATCATCGGAATCTTGGACTTCGAGCGCGGCACAAGTCATTATACGCATTGGTATTGATAATGCCGCGTATTTATCTGAACTTTTTTCTTTAGGAAATATGCTTACCGTACCAGCATTTTCTTTCAAGCACAATCTACATATTTCTTCCAAGTTGGGGTATATTTTATTTTCCATTTTGTAGTTTCAATTGCAAAACTTCTATATATTAAGAAAAAAAACATTAAAAGACGCTTCAAAATTTATTGCAAAACATGCACAAACAAAAAATAACATAAACGAAATGCTAACGAAACCACAATCCTATACTCTAATATTTAATAGAAACAAAGCAATTACTAATGAAAACTGTAGTTGTTGCGGGTCGTGTTGTTTGTGATTGTGATCCAAACAAAGTAATCAGAAAAACAATATTGTGATTGAAATATTTACTATTGTGAATGATGCTATATTAAAATCTGTCGAGTAGACCCAATTGGGTCTATTCGTAATATACAATCTACATGAGATATTTTTTAACTATACAGGCCTGTTCTGGAATCACGGTGATTTCAAATCACGAACGATTTTGAAATCACGCAAGTGATTTTCAGCTGTTCTGGAAATCACGTGATTTAAAATTTTTCGAAGTGATTTTAATTTTAAGAAATCGTGAGTAAAAAGCAAACTTTTTATTTTGTATACAATTAAATAAAATTGAATATTTAGCATTTTGAAATATAAAATATTTAGACTTTTATTAAAATGCCAGGAGCAACGTTATTGGCAATAATTGCTTTAAAAAGGAAGAAAATAAATTATGAGCGAATTAAAAAACGTTATTTGTGGAACCTATCAAATCCTACAGAAACAGAAAAAAAGTTGTAGGTAAACAGCTAACAGGAAAAGAAAAACTGTAATCACGAAATCTTTTCAAAGTAAAGAAAAATTTAAACGCAGAACTAAAGGTGATTTCAATAAATGGCTATTTTTTAATAGTTTTTCAATAAAATTAAAAATTTTCAAACAAAAATGGATAAAGAACATAATAAATTATTTATATAAGCCATTTTACATTTGATTAACAACACAGTATTTGCAAAAATAAGCAAGTGATTTGAAATCGACACAAAAATGTTTACCGATTTGAAATCACGTGATTTCACAATTTTTTGTGCATAGAACACCTTTTAGGTGATTTAAAATCACTTCGACAAAAAGTGATTTCCAGAACATACCTGATAAACTGCAGTTTTATATAAATCAATTTTATTTGTATTTCTTCGACATATGTTGCCAAAATTTAAAAGTAAACTTTTTTTGGCATAAATAGACCAACCACCCTGATTCAGCTCCGATTTATTTTTTTGTCATTGACAGTACTTTTAATGGTGAATATAATGATGTAAAAATGTTTGACCGCAAATAAATATTTTGGAAGTTATAGGGCTTTGAAAATCGAATTTCTCTAAGAAACTCGTATCAAAAACATTATCGTTATAAAAAAAGTTGGATTAAAAGGAAGAATTACGTTAGCAAAGCCTCTTTTGGACATACCACAGAGTTAAAAACCCTTCCGCCCGGCCGAAGGCCGTCTATTAAGAAAAATTATTTCCACAAAAAAAAAAAAAAAAAAAAATTCACAAGAAATTACAAAATACTTAAAAAGTTATGCTTATGAAACTTTTATATTATTATTTTATTTTTGTAAATGCACCCTTAAGAGCTTTTAATTGACACCTTAATCTTTGCAATCGGATAAATAGTATAGGAAATATTAAGTGAATCAGGGAGGTAAATGAGTACCTTTTTTTTTTTTTGATAATATAGTATTAATTGAAATTTCCATTAAGAATTTCGCTTCTTTTGAACATCCAATTTACATGATTTTTAATACTGGCAATTGTTAAATTTATCTCTCTTTAAAACCAAGACCAACAGGAAATCAATTGCGCAATTTATATCGCTAAAAACTGCAAACATTTTTCTCCTTTTTGTTTCCGAGTTTATATTGGTCCTTAAACTATTTGTATACAATTTCGTTGATTTTCACCTTATATGGGATGTGGGCGGAACACGTCAATTTTTGGTTTCCAAGTTTATATCGACCCTCGACCAGAAATATCAACAGAAAAGTATTAAATAGACACCCTGTGTTTCTAGTTTTTTGCCCATAACTTTTTTATTTATTAACCGATTTTGCCCATTTTCAATCCCAAAAAATATTTGTGCCAAATTTCGTCCCCCTACGTTGTCCCGTTCGAGCACTATCCTGCTTTCAACAGACGGACGGACATAGTTAGAAAGTTCAAAATTAATTTAACTTTGCTTTAAGATAATTTTTTATGTTAGGAAATAAAAATTTCTTCTTGGTATAAAATTAACTAAGCGCAAGAGTAGAATGGCAGTTACAAAGTTTCTTAGGTAATATAACCAAAATTTTAGTTGATTTCCTTGTTCGAAAAATTACCTTATATTTTTGGTAAAATTTCTTAAACATTTAGAACAATTATCTATGATAGTGTAGTTAGTTTACCTATTTATTGTTAGTAACCTCTTGTTACATAATACCCATAGTAAAATCTAAAATTTTCTTTTATGTATATAAATGAATAAGATGCAACTACATACATATTTTTTTTAATTTTATTAAGAAAGTAAATGCATATACACATAAAATTGTATTAAATATAATTTTAGTTGTGTTAATTGCAAAACTTCCGGACCCTTTAGAGTTAAAATATCAAATGTCATAGTCTAAAAGCAGCATGATCTATAAGCCTGACTTATCAAAGAGCGCCTTCCTTCACCAAAAGTATATCTTTATAGGAATTTAAAAATAAAAAAATTTAGATATTACAAATGCAATTTTTAAATAATATGACGTTACATTCCTTCAATTTAATATGCAACCTTTCTTAGATATAAATATCTAGAATATATCCTTCTTAATACATGTGGTAGCCTGAAACAACTGTAACATTATTCAGGAGATGTTTAATGGAAACACGTAAAACTCAATTTATTCACGTCTTTATTAAACACATTTAACCCACGTTTTCAAGAACATAATACCACCGTAATAATTTTGTAATTTTGCTAAAAATTAAATATTTTGAAATAAGCATTTTTCTTTTTTATAAAATTTAATTTCAATACGTACCTTTTTCAGAAAAATATTTCTTTTGACGTTGAGATAAACAAATCTGTATAAAAATTATTTCGAAAAAGACACCTAATTGGATAAGCAATATTAACTTAGTTTTTAGTTAAGATATTTTATATAACTTAATAATTGACTTAGATAATAAAGCTTAGTATTTTATTTTCATATAAACTAAAATTATCTTAGCCTACTTAGGAAATATTACCATTATTTTTTTGTGTGTGTAGAGTAAAAAAAAAAAAAAAAAAAAAAAAATATGTACTATTAAAATAAAGTTTAATAGCTCTAACCATTATTTTTATTTATTTTATTTATTCAATAATGTAATACAAAGCCGTTTCATGGCCAAAATATAAATATGTATTACATAGTAATAAAAATCCTGAGTAATAACAATTTGTTAACAATAATATATAATAACAAAAATATATAAATAGATATATAAACATATATAAGTAAATATGTAACTCATACATGTATAATATAAAAATAACAAAATAAAAATTTCATAAATTAAGAAGTTAATAACATAATTGGCTCCCCAGCCACAATGCCATTATATCATAACGCTACAATAGCTCTATTTCAGTACTCGTCAAATTTACAGGTTTTAGTTAAAAAAAAAAAAAAAAATACACATAAATTCGTAGAACGGGAACGCTCTCCTATAAATTCTGATTTAACTTGAAAGTTGGCAAGTAGTATAAATAAGCTAGTATAAATAAATTTGATCTTCAAGTGACAATTCTCATCATGATAAGAATTGATCGTTTATCATATGTATAAAAATGTTTAATTCAAATTATAATATATTATTATTTCTGGTTTAATTATGGCACATAATAGGGTTCTACAGTTGGAATAAAAAGTCTACTTTTGGTCTTTTTTTAATTTTTAAATAATAAATTTCTCGATATTTTCAATTTCTCGACTTTAGAATAATCGACTTTTTTCGACAAAAAGTCGATTCTTCGATTTAGTAAACCTTAGCTCATAAAGTAACATTAATCTGTTTTATAGCATTTTAATATTACATTTTTAAATTTATGAATTCATAATTTAATTTGTTTTAAAAATTTGGTAGGATTATTTCGTCATATTAGGGTAATATTTACGATTGGTTTTAGTTTATAAATTATGGGCCTCTAAGCTGTTTTTATATATGTATGTAATTTAAATTATATTGATACCATTCAAAAATATGCCCAATTTTATTGAAGAAAAAATAAATTTTATTTTATTAATTCATTCGCGGAAGTGGATGTTTGATATGGATGCGAATTTTTGCTTGAATATGTAGGTTTAACATAGGCGCACTGTTGCATTGCTTATCCAAAAATTTTACATTTCTGAAAGCCTTTTCTTTTCCCAAAGAATTTTTATAATATCCTCGATATTTAATATTAATTGTTTGAAAATTCTATTTTGTAAATTACCTTCAAACTTATAAAAGCAATCATATGTATCTCAAATCCTTTTTCTTAAATTTATATTATAAGAAATTAAAAAAAAAAATGTAAATATATGTTTTATTAAATTATTATCGCAAAGTAGCAAATTTTTGAAAATTAACAGTACTAAATTTTCCAAACAATTCCAGGGGATAATGTCGATCTTCGACTGGAGCGTGTATTCGTATTTGGCGCATATGGGTATCACGTCCGTTTTGGTGATTGGATATAACTGCAATTTGTAGCATAAATGTTCGAATACACTTAACGCTACCATCTTTTATGGGTATAGCTACCCAACCCGTAGGTTCATTTAGGTCTACAATTTGTAATTCTTGTAAATCATTAAAATTTGAACCAGCTCTTATGGAAATGCGGGATGGTGTATAACTTTCATCTAGCTTATAGTCCGTGTATATATAAATTTGGCTAATTTTTGTTTTGCTATGAAATTGTATGTTGACTAAATGTGGCAGTTGGCCATCGGATTGCCAATATGTATCCATTATGTTATCACGTAAACGCTCAACACCAAAACCTGGTTTGCACGATGACAAGCTCCAAACAGCTAAATTTCCCACTTCTCTTACCAGTCCTTGGCGTTCTTCATCTAGCGGATCTTCCTTTGTTTCGCTTTTTTCTTGTTCTTCATTATTGCCCTCCACTTTGATTTAATTTTTAATAAAAACCAATTTACAAATATTATAGTCCGAGCAGACAACTGCACTTTTTTATAGATTTTTGCGTCAGACACCTGCGCCGAACGATTTTCACGGCGGCGGCTTTGCTAAAAATTGTCGGCGGCGGCTCAAAGTCGGCTGTTAGCCGGCTGAGAGGTGAACATAGCAACTTTTTATTTCCTAGTTTTCGCATCGTCTTATAGAGTACATTGGTTCACAAATGTGGTTCCAAGTCTCCTTAGATGTAAGGGGATCCGAAGACCGCTTGTTTGAACATTATTTTTTGTTTCCTAAAAGATTTATAACATACATTTTTGTATTTTTGTACTTCTAAAGTGTCAAAACTAATATCAAATTTTGAAATTAATGTTAAGCCCAAATTACAATTGCGCGTAGTCAGCAGCAGTGTGTGCTGACATAATCAGCAGATAGTTTAGAAAGCACTGTTTGTTATGGTGTTGATTACATTTGGTCAGCAGCAGTTTGCAGTGCTGTTTCATTTAGCCCTGTTTCTAAATGCACTGCGCTGCATTCAGATTGAGAGCGAGACAAAGAGAGTGAGCAAATAAATGAGAGGCTAAAATACACAAGTAGAACAAAGCTAGATGGTGGTTGTAAATTGTGGCTGCCTACGCTGAATTGTAATTATAACGGCAGCAACATGTTGTGCTGACACTGATCAGCTGATAATTTTTGCTGATACTGTTGCTCACTACGCGTTATTGTTATTTGGGCTTTACTATCATTGACTTTTGTAAATACTGTGGATGTGCGATTAATCGGTTATACAAAATTTTATTTAATCTATACACATATTAATCAGTTAATCGATTAATCAACAATTCTAATTAATAAAAATTCTGATTAATTACTTTTAATTTTGATTAATCAAATTTGAATAATATTATTCAATGTTCTCAAATTTAGTTTACAATTAAACAAATGAAACAAAAAATGCTAAATATATAATATATGTTATTTGGTGATTAAACGACCCACATTTTATATTTTCAAACGACTTTGCATGAAGTTTTTTATATTATAATGAAAATTAAAAACATAAAAAAGAAAGTCAAATAAATTTAAAATTATTTAATTATTCACGATTTTAACTATTTAAATTCCTGATTAATTGATTAATTATAAATATATTTAATCAAATTGTTGAATAAATCAAATAATTAATTAATTTGAAATTTGATTTTTACGTCACGTTACGGTCTTTTGCAATTTAATATGTATATATAAGAATATTTTTATCTATAAGGTAATTCATTACAATCAATCTTGGATGTTGAAATAAAAAGATACCAGTACCTATGCTACTGAATTACCTCTTATTAAAAACTATGATGAACCATATCCCATAGACGGACATCTCCTGATAACGGACAAAATCACCGCCTATGGAAGCTATCGCTGTATATGTAATTTCCAATAGTAGCTTCTTGGCTTGAGATTAATGTTGAATTTTTATTATACAAAAAGATTAAGTGAATGCGTCCATAATATGGATGAAAAAATAATTCATATAACCAACGACGAATTATGATGAACACGCTAAAGTTGTTACTGACTCCGGAGAGAAATTAAATGTATTCTACAGTGTAACGTGTGATAATCTTGAAGACATGTGTCGTTATTCCTCTTCCTTTTTAAAGTGAATAACAAATTACAAGACTCTTGAAATTTTGCTACACACTAATATACAGTGGCTCACAGCTTAAATTATGCATTATACAATTTTATTTTTTAAGCTCCATGACAAAGTAACAGACTGGAATTAAAAATAAAATTTGGTATCATAAGAAAGAGGAAGATTTCTAGGTTAATATAGAACCATTATTTAGTGTTAAAGTTTACCTTTAAGCAAATTAAAGATATGAAAAGAAAAAATCCAATATTTTTATCTCATAGCTTATTTTAAGCACCCACTTATGACATAAAAAAATTTAAAATTACGACCGATAATTACATTCAGGTATGTGATGAAATTCGATCAATTTCAAAAGTAAATCGTATTCTTAAATCGATTATGTTGTGATGAATTTCGATCGTTTTCATTTTCCATTTTTGTTTCTGTTCAATATGTTTCTTGTCAAATCACAACAAATTAATTTTGAAATTTGTATTATTTAAAATAAAATAAATTTTATTTTAATGTTAATTTTTTAATAAAAAATTATCAAAAGTTAAGTTTTATAGATTTTGCGTGAAGCTGCCACAAAGGAGATATTCCTTGCTTCTGAATAAAAAGAAAACATTGCCCATAAAAATAACACTTTGTGGAGGAATAATAAATTTACAATTTTGGCGATTAATTAATTAAGCCTACAAAAATAAAAATTAATGCAATATTTTAATAGGGACGCTTTTTAGCAGATGCAGTTTGGACTTTGCATTGGTTTTAAATTTTTACTGGTGATTTGAAATTGGGTTAGCACAATGATTATAGTAAAATGTTTCCCTTTGTGGTAGATATATCCAGAAACCTTAAAAGTTAAATTGTAAAACCCATATGTGAAGTTACAGTTTAATTCGAGTGTCTGATAGGTTTTTAAACAATAAGGTACATCGCTTCATTACAAGTTCCATCACAAATTACAAAATATATTTTAAGTTTTAAACTTAAAATTCAGTGTTTTAAAACAACAGAATAAAAAAATTTAGGATTTACAGAATTTCTATACTTTTCTTAACCTCTGCCTCAATATATATATTCTTTAAAAGGTATTATTTATTTTATTTTTCTTTCTACAATATAGCTTTTATTTTTTACCCACATGATTCTAATTCTTTTGTAACAGTTTTAATCAAATTCAATTTTAAAACGAGTACCAAAATTTGTTCGATTTGAAAACGATAAAATCATGTAAATTTCGTTTTTATCACAACCATGATCACAACCTAATTTATTGTGATTTTCATAAAACAAAATGGAAAATGAAATCGATTTCGTTTTTACAATAACACGAAATTGAAATCGAAAATTTTATATGTATCACAACCTTTTTCGTTTTTGGCTCGAAATCGATTTTCATCAAATACCTGATTACTTTTTATGTGGAATGGTAGTCTTAATTGTATGCAACAGATTAGAGGCGGTTTGCGTGCGTCCAGTTTTTATGTAATATTAGGTGGAATGTGTTCATAGTGCATTTTTACGCCTAGTCTCCACGCAGACATTTTTGTGTCCGCAATTGTCAAATTCTATCTCTCTCTTCAAAATGTTACGTGTGGACCAATAAGAAATCTATTGCGCAATCTATTTCGTAATAAATGTTTAAACACAAAGCTGAGCAATAATGTTTAACATAAGCTGTCAAATTTATTGTTCTTTTTAAAAATTTGAATGCTTTTTAACAAAACAAAGATGGAAAATGAACTAATTTTGTTTTAAAAATACAAATAAAAAATAAATGCGAAGAAAAAAAATCAAATTTTCGATAAAAAAGACAAATTTAAATTTAAATTTCTCATGTACGTTTTCTCCACCCCTTAACATAAAGTTGGAAATAAAAGTTTCTTCCCGTTATTTCTTTCCGACGTTATTTCTTATGTTAGGAAATAAAAATGTCTGCGTGGAGACGTAGAGTTAGGTCCAAATACCTATTTTATTATGTAAATTTCCAATATGGACCACAAAACTTCAGAGTCGAAATTCATGAGTCAACAGCAATGCAAAAAATGTCGCCGACATTATAAGGAAATTTATGAAAAAAAATTTTAAAATTAATATTAAAATTTAAAATTTCAAGAATATCATGAATTTACTAAAGGTTTTATATTAAATTCATTAAGCTTGACCGAAATCAGCGGTGTAATTGAGTCGTGTTTTAGCCGAAATTTTATCGGCGGCGACGGCTCTTAAAAAATCTCCGGCGGCTCGACTCAGCCAGCTTACAGCCGATCGGCGCAGTTCTCTGTTTTGCGTACTTAAAATTCTACACAAAAAAAAAAAAAAAAAAAATGTGTAAACAAATAAATGTCAAAGTAATCAATCACAATAGAAGTAAATCACAAAATAATTGCGAATAGAATACCAAAAAGAACTGAAACCTTTTCAGAGATGGATATTACTTTTGTCGAGTTTATAGAAGGTGACATCACAAATTACGTTTACACGACCAATTGTTGCAAATAAAAATAAGTAACAGTTTATACGAGAAATTACATAACGATATATATTTCATTATTTGTAGTCAGATGGGAAAAATACAACTAAATATAAATATCAAGGTAAATAATTAAAATATGTCCAGTTTAAAGTGAATTTGTCAGAATTACTGCAGCGTTAAAACGAAATTGTTAGCGCTCGAATATTGACACATTTTTCTTGACTTTGCTTAAAAATTATGATTTGTTTGACAGATGTTCTGACCACTGAAAACAATGTTAAAGAAATTGTGTGTGTTGCTCTGCCGACGTTCTGTTCTTGTGCGAACAAGAATAATGCTAGTCTGGACGTAGAACAGACAAATTCAGTCTACACTAAGCAAATTTTTGTCCTAATAAAATGTTTACTTTTGCCTCAATAAAAATATCTCTAGTATGCTAATGATAATTTCTAATGACAGTTATTATTAGAACAACGTTTGTCTTAAAAATAAGAGAAAAAAATCGAATTTTGTATAAATAGTCTGTCCAAAATTGGGGCTTAAAGCCACACGGGTGTTGCGAAAACGCATCAATGGTCATTTAGGCAATATTTTTATTATGAGTGTATTCTAAAGATAAATAGCTTTAAATTTGAGATACAAATTTTTTAAAATGTTCAGAAAAACTTTCCGAGTTTAAACTTTTCTAGGCCCTGTATTTCGGAATCAATAATATCTAGGAGCCCAAATCTTCTTAATTTATCACAATCACAAAAACAAACTTTGTGCCAAATTTCGTAAAGTTATCTCAACGAAATCGGGTAGTGGTAAGAAATGGGTTAAATCTAGAATTGCTGAAGTAAAATTTTGTGTGTGAACGTAAATGCAAGTTCAAAAGAAAAAATGGAACAATTTCAGAATGAAAAATTGCTGTGTGTGAACTTGTACAAGTTGAAGAAAAAGAATTAATTTTCTACTATTACTGGCAACCCTATTATAAGAAACAGAAAATTCGCAAAAAAACAGAAAAATGAAGGAAAGCGAAATCGATAAATATTAGCGAAAAGGAGTGATAAAGACCGGTGACACCACACGGATCTCCTTTTCAGAAATTTATACGACTTGTCTGGCATTTTACAGAAATAATTTTTATTTAAACAAATTCAGGTGAGTTTTCTAATTATAAAATTGCAAATGTATTTAAATATTCTATAAATAAAATGTATAAAGTGATTTGTATTTGTTGTGTACAAATTAAATAAAAATAAGAAAACAAAAACTAGAGAAATATTAAGAATTACAATGTTCGTTCGTATTGTGTGTATATGGATTTCATCCGTGTCCCCTTGTCACCCACTAGATTTGATGCAATTTTCAATAATTTTTTTTATTTTGGCATCTTTCCATTTAACGTCACAGTAGAATATCAATAATTTGTGTATGGATGTGTGTGCGTCTAATGTCTATGATTTTTGTGGATAACAGTGTTGTAGTATTTATTTTTAACTTATTTTTCCTCATGCAACCACCAGTTGATTCTTCATTGCTAGTCCACATGTATGGTCTGTTTTCATTGGTCTATGGTGTGGTGGTACAACACTGTAATTTGTTATAATTTTGCCTCCACGTAACTTGTGTTTTAATTTTGCAAGAATAATTTTGTGTTAACCATTAATTGTTATTATTATTAATTTCATTTGTGATGGACATCAATTAATTTTAGACCACCTTGCATTTTATTGAGGAGCAGGGGTAATAAGTATATGTACATACACTTCATGGATATTTATTTGATTTGTTGTCATTTTGCTATAAAGATGTTTTCTCTTATTCGTATGAATATGGGTTTGTAATTATTTGGGCAGTATGTTATTGTACTAGTAAACAAGCCTACACAATAAAATGTATAAGATGGGTGTTAAAAAAAATGTAAATGGAAAACAAATTATTAAAAAAAGTGCTTCCAAAAAAATCATAAAGCTATCGTGATAAGTTAATTTTTCTTAGCAAAATGTTGCATAATTTTAGGCATTTTATTTAAAGTATGCAAATTCAGCCGTTATTTTTAAACTTCTAATTCTATATTAAAAAATTATGGAGACGATAAGTCTACTATGAAAATGAAATATGTACAGCAATAGACAAAATCTTATGCTAAAGAATATAATTTGTTGTACCTTTAAGAAAATAATATCTTTTAATATTATGTAAAAAATGTGTAATAACGGTAGAACGCCTCAAGCGCAAATATTATATTCAAAATTACTTTAAACTAAAATTTGTATTAAAGAAAAAAAAAAAAAAAAAACAAGTTAGAGCGCTATATTCGGCTGTGTCGAATCTTTTATACCCTTCACCACATCACCAACGTGGTCCGTCTGGCTGTCCATGTAAACCTTATGAGCAAGAACAGGTCGGAACTTCAAAGATAATTTTATGAAATTTTGCACGTGTGATTATTTGACAAGGAAGACTATTGAATTTTTTACGATCGGTCAATTATTTCACCTAGCCCTCATACAAATGTCACCCGAAATAGGATTTTAAAGTTTATAAATGCCTTAATTATTTTGTTCGGCCAAATTTTATGAAGATCGATCCATAATTTATCGTAGCTCTCATGTAAGACCCTCTTCATTAATTAGGATCGGTCCATACTTGAACATATGTATAAGACCTTCCAAGATTTCACAGGTATCATAGGGTCGCGCTTGGTCGACTATTGCTTTCTTACTTGTTATACATAATACATTTAGGCTAAAATTCAGAATTCAAAAATTGTATGAAAATAACAATTGCCACAAAGTATTAATCTCATTCAATTGTGCTAATTAGTTAAACAACTCTGTTTATATTTAAAAATTAAATAAGTATCCAGAAAATACAAAAAAATATTTAAATTATTTATACTATTGTGTGTATTAATAATTTAAATTTTGTTTTTGTTTACTCGTCCGTAAGCAAAGATTAAAATTTGTTTTATTTTTCTTAATTGTACACAACAAATGTTGTCAAGTGCTTTAAATAATATTACGAGAACTTTAATTTAATATTTACATTTTTGTTTTCAAAGATAAGATCTTTCATGGTTTTAAATTTTGTTATACATTCATATTATACACACATTATTTGTATCCGGTTCGAAGGACCAAATGTTTCACTCAAAGTCTTCGACAAGATCGGAGATGATGGAATCTGGTTGGTAGAATTGGAAGGGATTATTACTCTGAGCCCAAAAACAAATTTGTCATAAATTTGTTTCTCAGAAATACATAAAAACACAATATTCCAGATATAAAAAAGAAAAGACAACAAATTAGTAAATAGGAATATCTTTATTGTTCATTTATGTGTTGGAGGACGGATCGTCTTACCAGTGCAAAAGTTGCAGTCAGAAGAGACAGATTCTGTCGCTATTTTGCGGAAATAACTATCCATGACAGTTCTAAAAGTTTTAACGAATTTTTGGAACTTATTTTTAAAGAAAGAGATAGCAAATTCTGTTGCTATCACAACATGTAGCATGTATATATGTTATAATTAAATTATTAAGGGGTTTTTAGATATAAGTTTTGGGATTGATGTCAAAATATATAACTATACATTTTGACATAAACATTACCGCCCGCCTTGCTTTATTTAAGCAAACAATTAGGTGAACTTGGAATCATAGATAGTTATTTGGCAAACATAATAAACATTAAACATTATTAGTATACATGAATTTGAGGAAGATATATGTATATATTTTGTAACAATTCAAATATTTTTTTTTTTTTTTTTGCAATATAATTCAGATTACATAATATTATTAAAAATAGGTTTGAAAATAACTTATTCTAATAGTATTATAGATATAGTATAAACATAAGTACGTATCTATTTTGCTATAATTCAACAGTGCAAAATGAAGTGGAAAATTAAAAATAAGGAAAGAAAAAAAAGATTAATTGGAACAAGTCCCATATATAGTCCATCCAAATAAAGTACTTTGTGCGGTTGGTAAACCAACTTTTCTAAAAACACCTTCGCATAGGACTTTCGGATATATATCCACCCCAAGAACTATATCAATGCTAGTGGCTTCAAAGAACTTTGGATCAGCTAAAAACAAATCTCGAAAATTCCTTTTAAAGGATTCTGGAAGAGATTGAGTAGGAGTTCTTAATGAGATGCGGTTATCAACGCGAAATATTCCCTCAATTTGAGAATTGGAGTCGAATCTAGATTTAAGTGTTATAGGACACAACGTCTCTTCCTGCATACTTAGTGTTGTCAGGTTTAATTTGTCAACCAAGCTTTTGGTTACGCGACTGATACTCGAGCCAGAGTCTAGGAGGCAACGAGCATACGAGTTGGTTTTAGCGATTTTGACTAGCACCGTAGGGAGAAGTACAACGTTGTTTTGGCGAAGTATGGAGGATAGCGTAGTTGTTGTCTGTGACGATGTTTTAGCTGCTTTTGTTGAAGAAGCTGGTTGGGGGGTAGAAGGATGTGAGTGAGATGGATGAAATTCCTTTAACAGACGAGGGTGTATATGTAATAATGTGTGATGAAATTTTCGGCAGTGTTTACAGCCATGTTTTGAAAAACAAGAGCCTTGTGAGTGATCGTGAGCTAAGCAATTTTGGCAGTACTTATGAGTTCGTACCACACGTATGCGGTCTGTAATATTCATCGACAAAAATTTTTGACAAGTTCGCAACGGGTGAGGTCGTGCACATATACGGCACAGAAATGGATTGTAGCGTTTGGAAAGACGACGAGAACTGGACTTGGATTTTTTTTCGGAAGCGTTTCTGGGCATCGTGATCTGAAAAGTATATAAAAAGAACATTTTTTACCCTTCGATTGGCAAAAGTACAAGTTTCGTAATAGGTCTTGTGACTATTCCTCTCTGAGTAATAACCTCTGCTACTCTAACACGATTATCTGACCCTAGGTATACTTTTTTAACTCTACCAAGACGCCAAGAGTTGGGAGGGAGGTTTTCTTCTTTGATTACAACCATTGAGTTTTCAGATAGATTTGCTTCAGGTTGTTTCCACTTTGTTCTTTTCTGTATCTCTTTCAGATACTCATTTTTCCATCGAGAACAAAAATTTTGGTGAACAAGTTTTAGCCGTTGCCATCGGTTTACGATTGACATTGGAGTGTCACTTACGTTTGGATCTGCAGGAGTTAGAAGTGGACCACCTATAAGAAAGTGACCTGGAGTTAAAGCTGCAAGGTCAGATGGATCTTGGGAGATTGGAGAAATAGGTCTGGAATTAAGACAGGCCTCAATACGGCTTAGTAATGTGGAGAATTCTTCATATGTATATTTGTAACATCCAGCCACTTTACGGAAGTGAAGTTTAAAGCTTTTGACTCCCGCTTCCCATAGTCCTCCCATATGTGGAGCCCCAGGTGGAATAAAATGCCAGGTGATATGTTGGTGTGAAAAGGTATCAGTCACAGCTCGATGTGAAGTAAGAAGGAATTCCTTTGATAGTTTTTTCGAAGCTCCAACGAATGTTGTTCCGTTGTCTGAATGGAGATGTAAGGGACAGCCGCGTCGCGACACAAACCGACTAAACGCTGCCAGGAATGCAGATGTAGATAAGTCTGTTGTTGCTTCCAAATGGATCGCTTTAGTTGCAAAGCATACAAAGACGCATACGTAACCTTTATTTATACGGCATGTGCGACCAGCATACGCTTTGATATCAAATGGCCCTGCGAAATCTAGTCCAGTGTGGATAAAGGGACGAGAAATTTCCGTTCTTTCTGGAGGTAGAGCGGCCATGATTTGCTTTTGACAGGCTTTCTTATAAAGAATGCATGGCTTGCATTTACTTATTGTCGCCTTAATCAGGTTTTTTACTTTCGGGATCCAATATTCGGTTCTTATAAGTCTCAAAACTAGTTGATTTCCTCCATGTAGGCTTATAAGGTGTACAAAATTAACCAAAAGACGTGAGTACTGGCATTTATAGGGAATTATTATTGGATGTTTTTCACCATAAGATAAACTAAGACTGGATTCAAGTCTACCACAAGAACGTATTATTCCTTCAGAGTCGAGAAAAGGATTTAAATTCAATATTGTACTGGATGAAGATAATTTCTTATTTGAAGATAAGGCTTTGTACTCTTTAGGATAGCTAACCTTTTGACAAATGGATATAAGATGATTACGAACAAATGTTATTTCGGAACTAGAAATGGTAGTAGAATCTTTATGGAAATTAAGACGATATCTGGGATGAGTGCTAAAATAAAATCGATATATATATGCGATTACTCGCATCGCCTTAGGGAATGAAGAAAAACGTTCCAGTATATCTGTATGGTTTTGAAAGTATGAAAAGTGGGTTTTAATGGGTTTTCTTTCTATTTCTGTTTCAAGGATATTCGGCGTAGGAATATTTTCCCAATACTGCCGACAATATCGCAACCATTCTGGCCCATGCCACCAGAGATTGTTATCAATAAGCTCTTGTGGATAAAGGCCACGACTTGCCAAATCGGCGGGATTGCATTCTGAAGCGACATGATTCCACATTGAAAAATCCGTTACCTGAGAAATTTTTGCTACTCTGTTAGCCACGAATGTAAGCCATGAGCATGCTGGTTTTGCTAACCATGAAAGAACTATTGTAGAGTCCGTCCAACAAAATATGGAATAATTGTTTATGTCAAACTTGGGTAGGATACTATCTATCATTTCTGCTAATAAAAGTGCACCACAAAGTTCTAACCTAGGAATAGATAAGGTCTTAACTGGTGCTACTTTTGTCTTAGAAGAAATCAAATGAGTTGAAATCGCATCTCCTCGAGCAATACGAATATATAGGGCAGCAGCGTACGCTTTTTCAGACGCATCGCAGAACCCATGGAATTGAACCTCAGTGCTTGGACTGTAATCTACCCAACGGGGAATTTTTATGTGGTTTATATATAAATAGTTTGTCTGAAACATTTTCCACTGAGATAGAGATTCAACAGCAAGGACTTCATCCCAGTCTGTCCCATCAATCCAAATCTTTTGCATAAGAATTTTAGCTATAACCACACAAGGAGATAGCCAACCGGCAGGATCAAATAACTTGGCGATTTGTGATAAAACCTCTCTTTTGGTCCATTTTTGTGTCTCTGGAAATGGTTTTGCTACGAAATAAAAGGAGTCTGTAAGCGCGTTCCAACGGATACCCAATGTCTTAGCTGTACTTTTATCATCAAATTCTAAAAATTCCTTATAGAGAAGATGTTCTGAAGGTATTTCTGTAAGGATTTCTTTGGAGTTTGATGTCCACTTTCTTAATGAGAAAGTAGCCGATTGAAGTGCTGATATTAGCTCATTTCTACACTCAAGAGTTTCTGGAATTGTATGACCACCTGCTAAGACGTCATCGACGTACATAAAGTTTTTCAAGATTATACTGGCTTTCGGATAAATCGCTTGGATATCATCGGCTAGTTGATGAATGGTACGAATGGCCAAGTAAGGGGCACAGTTAACACCGAATGTCACCGTTTTAAGCTCATAATCGTGAACGGCATCGAGTGGATCTTTACGAAATAAAATTCTCTGAAAGGGTGAATGCTTGCTATCAACTAATATTTGTCTATACATCTTTTGTATATCTGCATTATAAACAAACTTAAAAAACCTCCATTTTAGAATGAGAATTGTCAAATCTGTTTGTAAAGTGGGACCGGTATGGAGTATATCGTTTAAACTTAGGCCATTAGAGGATGGAGACGAGGCATTAAAAACCACACGTACCTTCGTGGTAGTGCTGTCTGGTTTTAGAACAGCATGATGAGGCAAATAATAGTGTGTTGGAAATTTATAGCTATATGGTGAATTCACTTTTACCATATGGCCCAGTTCTACATATTCCTGAACTACTAGATCATACTCTTCTTTAAAATTTGGAGTTCGAAGTAACCTTCTCTCGTTACGAAAAAATTGAGCCATTGCGCTTGTTCTGGACTGACCTAAGGTTAATTTATCGGGATATCCATCTTTAAAAGGGAGGCATACAATATATTTTCCTTCTTCATTTCTTTTTGTTGTAGTTTGATATAAATTTTCACAAAATATATCAGATGGAGACATAATGTTCTTCAATGGAAGATTCTCCACCTCCCAAAATCTAGAAATCTCTTTATCTAAAGAGATTTCACAAAACAATGATGTCATAGTGACACTTGAACTAGGAGAAACGAGAGAAATAGGTCCAGTAAGGATCCAGCCGAATATGGTTTCCTGTGCCATTAGAGAATCACATACATCATGTTTTACCCCTGACATCATAATTGATGGAAAAAGATCGCCGCCTATTAAAATATCGATGTTTGAACTGAAAAAAAACTGAGGATCAGCTAGTTTTATATCGGAGAGATTCGAAAAGGATGATGGATAAAAATTTGTAGAGGGGAGCTTTCCCGACAAGTGTGGTACCACTAGTACCGAAACTGATAGCTGGATATCAAGATTGTGCGGTGATCCTAGTATAAATGAAGATTCTTTTTGGACATTTGCCGATACAGAGTTATTAAGGCCAGAAACGCGAGCATTAGTTCGTTTATAGGGAAGTTTCAATAAATTAAATAATCTTTCGGAAATAAATGATCCTTCCGATCCAGAATCAATTAATGCCCTGGCTTTGTGCCTCATGCCTGAAAAACAGACATCTACAATTGCTGTTCCTAGTAAGACACCCTTAAAATTACTTGAAAAACACGATTGGACAACATTTCCAATAGAAGAAGTGGACTGTATCTTTGAGGAATTGGATGTTGTCGGAAAAGGAGTTGAGTTTGGATTCAATGCAACACTTGTACTCGGAAGAGGTGTTTTGGAAACTGTAGATTCTTCAATATCTCTATGCAATAAAGTGTTATGTCGTTTATTGCATCGATAACAATTAGTTTTACTTGGGCAGTTCTTTACAGAATGTGTTTTAGAAAAACAGTTTAAACAAAGACTCTGTTTTTTTATTTGAGCAAAGCGCTGAGTGTAATTGAATTCTAAGAAACGTGGACATTTTCGAATAAGGTGCGATTCGTTAGGGCATAGTGGACATTTTGGATCGGAAACATTGTTTTGAAATGCATTTAACTTTCTAGAAGGATTGTTAGAAATCTTTGTCTTAGAATCGCTTGATTTTAAAGCTACAGAATTTCTAATATCTGATACGGACTCAAGTGTTCGAAAACGATTTGTCAGAAACGTGTCTAATTCAGACCACTTCGGAATTAAAGCTTTATCTACCAAACTCTGTTCCCACAGAGTAAGCGTTAAATTTGGTAACCGATTGGAGCATATAAAAACGAATATTGGGTCCCAACTTTCAACATTAACTTTGTATAACTGGAGAATTGAAATACAAGAATTTATATCTCGTTGAAGTTGCTTAATTGCATTACCCGATTCGGAAGTGATAACTTCTAAGTTAAAAAGTTTTCTTAATTGCCCGTTGACGAGTATTCTACGATTCTCGAAACGATTACAAAGGCTTGACCATGCTAGATCGAATCCTTCGTTAGTAAGCGGACTCTTCTGTACAATTTCTCGAGCTTCTCCCTTGGTTTTCTGTGTTAAATGAAACAATTTTTCGACAGGGCTTAGTCTGGAGTTTTTGATATACATTGCGCTAAATAAATCACGAAAAGTAGGCCATGTTGTGTAATCGCCACAGAAAACTTCAACCTCACAAGGAGGTACATGAAAACTATAAGTAAGTGAAGGAACCTCGACAGGAGTCGGATCATTTCGAGAAAATGAAGAAGGATTTGGGGAGTTTACTTTAGGAATTACATTCATACGAATGCTATCGGAAATGTCAGATAATTTTACTAAACAATTACAATATGTAATATACGTTCGTTTAAACTTCTCTTTGATTGTTTCTAAGTTAGCTGGGTCTTCGTCTGCATTTCCCTGCTCGTTGTCTTTATCAAAAAGGAATTTTTCGTATGCAGCCTTGACTCTATTCCAAGTAGATTTAATTTCGAGTCTGTGAACTTCAACTGCTTGTATGGAAGCAACAGGAAAACGATTATCATTTAAATCAGAATCAAATTCTACAATACTGTCGGCAAGTCTTATAAAGTGGTCTAGAGACATTTCGATAATAAGCCAAATAAAAAGTACACCAGGATTTTTTTTTTTTTTTTTTTTTTTGATAAAACTTCAAAAGCCTTATAACAAGACAAGAAAACGTATATCGAGTAAATAAAATAAAAAAATCGAACAACAACGAACAATGTTATCTTGGTTGAAGAAAGAATTCCTTTACACTCTGTCCGACTAAAACAGCTGTTAGACAACCGAGTAAATAAAAGTTCAATGAACTATGAAAATTACTTTCCATAAAATAAGAATATTCCAACAGATATTGGAATATGATTCTCTGTTAAAGGGAGAAAAATTTCAAAAATCTTAACCCGCTGTGAGCAAATATAATCAGGTTTTCAGATATAGCTAAATAAATGATAAATAAAATGGTGTTTTTAAGTGTGCAATATTGCGTAAATTTTATAGTTATATAAGGCATCAACGTAAATCAAAAATCTCCGAAGCGAACAATTAGCACAATATACGCTTGTGTTTGCACTTATTTTTCACAATGGGATAATCAATTTGTCTCCTGGAACTACCTCAAGGAATTGAGTGTCATAAATAGTAACTGCTCGAATGATTGAAATGTTAGGTTCGTTCGCTTACTCAAGTAGAACAAAATTAAAAATAGAGTTAACTCGATTCACAATTTGTTTCCTCGTTTATTTTCCCACGAAGTTATTTATAATTCCCAATTTATTCATATGATTATATGTTACTATTTATACCATTGGACTCGTATGAATAATAAGTTTTAATTTCAAATTTAATTAATAAATAAAATATTAAGGAACAGTGCTATCTATTGATATAAAATAATTGAGTATAAATGTATGTTTGTTAATATAAGAAATAGATAATAAAATGTGGGAATAAATGTAGGAGTACGTTCCATTAATTTAATATTAAGAGAGAGAATAAAAGAGAGCGTTGTGTTTGTTGTATAGGAACTACTTGAAAATGAATTTGGAATAACATTACATTTAAATTGCAGTCTCTCTTATCTTTATTTGAAAAGAGAGTAATCATCCCCTATAGAATTGGGTTAACTTCAGTATAGTTTGACAATGAAGAATATTTGTAATTTAGCAGAATGATACTAAACATAAATCATTCAATAAATTAAAAAGAACTATATATTTTAAAAATATATTTTGTAGGTATTTTTAATACAAAATATTAAAAAACTTTATAATAACATTTTTCTAAACTGGAAAAATGAATATTTGTTATATTAGCTTGTGACACTTTAAATAATGTTTACAATTAAAACATGTTGTAATACAACTTCAGCATTGAAGTATAGCGAGTAAAACTATTTTTGAAAAAAGAAATATGTACGTATGTATGTATGTATGTCAGGGAACGGCGCTCTTAAATTTCACATTCTATATGCTCTTGTTTCCGTGCTCTTATATTTTGCAAGGAAACAATTTTTAAAGTTATAGTTTAATAATATCTTTTGCTTTTAAACAATTTATGGTCTGTAATAAAAATTATAATTGAATATTATAACAATTTGCTTAAAAAAGTATTATAAATATATAAAATTAATAAATAATTATTCTCTCTTCACATGTAATAGCATATAGATGTGACAAAACTTATATCTAAAAACCCCTTAATAATTTAATTATAACATATATACATGCTACATGTTGTGATAGCAACAGAATTTGCTATCTCTTTCTTTAAAAATAAGTTCCAAAAATTCGTTAAAACTTTTAGAACTGTCATGGATAGTTATTTCCGCAAAATAGCGACAGAATCTGTCTCTTCTGACTGCAACTTTTGCACTGGTAAGACGATCCGTCCTCCAACACATAAATGAACAATAAAGATATTCCTATTTACTAATTTGTTGTCTTTTCTTTTTTATATCTGGAATATTGTGTTTTTATGTATTTCTGAGAAACAAATTTATGACAAATTTGTTTTTGGGCTCAGAGTAATAATCCCTTCCAATTCTACCAACCAGATTCCATCATCTCCGATCTTGTCGAAGACTTTGAGTGAAACATTTGGTCCTTCGAACCGGATCGGAGATGATGGAATCTGATCTATAATACTATTAGAATAAGTTATTTTCAAACCTATTTTTAATAATATTATGTAATCTGAATTATATTGCAAAAAAAAAAAAAAAAATATTTGAATTGTTACAAAATATATACATATATCTTCCTCAAATTCATGTATACTAATAATGTTTAATGTTTATTATGTTTGCCAAATAACTATCTATGATTCCAAGTTCACCTAATTGTTTGCTTAAATAAAGCAAGGCGGGCGGTAATGTTTATGTCAAAATGTATAGTTATATATTTTGACATCAATCCCAAAACTTATATCTAAAAACCCCTTAATAATTTAATTATAACATATATACATGCTACATGTTGTGATAGCAACAGAATTTGCTATCTCTTTCTTTAAAAATAAGTTCCAAAAATTCGTTAAAACTTTTAGAACTGTCATGGATAGTTATTTCCGCAAAATAGCGACAGAATCTGTCTCTTCTGACTGCAACTTTTGCACTGGTAAGACGATCCGTCCTCCAACACATAAATGAACAATAAAGATATTCCTATTTACTAATTTGTTGTCTTTTCTTTTTTATATCTGGAATATTGTGTTTTTATGTATTTCTGAGAAACAAATTTATGACAAATTTGTTTTTGGGCTCAGAGTAATAATCCCTTCCAATTCTACCAACCAGATTCCATCATCTCCGATCTTGTCGAAGACTTTGAGTGAAACAATATTTTTGCGCCATCATCGACAAATAAACAAAACTACTCTATAATTTCAATAATACCAAGCAAAAAAAAAAAAAATATATATATTTGACATTAAAACAGATTAATGGCAAGATGTGTTTTTCTAGCGGACCAACTAAATGCTTGACACTCTTGAAACAGCATTGTAAGAGATAGGGAAAAGGCTTATCTCTCTTTTTAGTGTACGTCTCAATGTACCAACACTACTACTCGTTCTATAAACATTTTTATTACCACAAGAATACCATTAAATAATGAGTTCATTAAGTTTTTAATTTTGTATTCATAAAAAATAAAATACAGTATAATTCTTAATTTGAATTCAAATACTGTAAATTGATTTTCAATTTCTTTTAATTTAATTAGTATATACAAATTTATAAAAGCCTTTTAAAGTTCTGATTTCAATAAAAAATCCTGAGAATGATGAATAAATGTTAATATATATTAGAAAAAAGTAGTATACTAAAAGATGAGTACTGTAATCATTTAAATGTGCTCATTAAAGAAAAATAATATACAACTTTACTTGTACGTACATTTTCGAAATGACAAGTTGAGAAAATATTTAGTTGAATTTAAAACGTTTAACGGTATTAGTCGAGCGGAATTTATAAAATTTTTGTTAACACATCTGGTGGGAAAATAATTTGAAAATTTATTTGTGATATAGTGACGTTTTGCATCAATAGATTTTGAAAATTTAAACAATTTCTAAATAAGAAAAATTGGTCATTGATCTTTTAAGTTGATATTTTCACAAACAAAACCTCTATATTATAAGAATAATATTAAAATTATAAAATCAAAAAGATAATCATTTGGTTTTTTTCTTTGCCTTTATTTTATACAAAATTAGTTATCAATTTTCACTATCTTCTAATTATTATCAGTTTATTAGTTGATTGTCAACAATACGGAACCATTTATGTGAAAGTGTTTCAACTTTTCTTTTTTTCACAGA
Source organism: Protophormia terraenovae (assembly GCA_951394005.1). Lineage (NCBI taxonomy): Eukaryota > Metazoa > Arthropoda > Insecta > Diptera > Calliphoridae > Protophormia > Protophormia terraenovae. The sequence goes on along the minus strand of OX596073.1, from coordinate 160,669,280 downwards.
TTTATTTCTTGGCACGAGATTTAACAACAAATTGATAAATTCATATTAGTGTTTTTTCTATTTCTTTTTTTAATTGAATTTAAAAATTTGTAGACACGCATGTTTTTCTCAAATTGTTTTATACAATCATACTAACCCATAGTTTAATTTCTTTACATTTTTGTACGTAAATTTAATGATTTATTAAATTGTTGTTATTATTCTATTTCGATGTTTTTTATTTTTTATTTTTAGTTTCGTTGGTTATTTTTGTCCACGTTTAATATAATTTCTTATCAATTTAATTGTAAAAATGACTTTACAATCAATTAAATATGTACCCGGTAAATTGGAAATACTTGATCAGTTATTACTTCCGGTCCAATCGAAATATTTATCGGTCAAAGGTGTAGAAGATGGTTGGAAGGTTATAAACAAAATGCAGGTAAGTTTTTTTTTAAAGCTAGTATAGGTTTATACTATATATAGTACATATTGTTAGCTGAAATACAAAACCGCGTAACTAACATTTTAAATTTACTTATATGTAGAAGAATCAAATTATGTTATTAATTTAGTTGTTGTAGTATGTAATATAGTAATATGGAGTTAAAATTTCCTATAAAAGAAAATTAATCAATTGTAGCTTTATTAGTTTTTTTCCTTTTGTGAAATAATAAATAATAAATAATAAATATTAGTGGTTTTCAATTTCAGCTTACAATATCGTCTCCGAAAAATCACAATAAAATTTTCAAATTTGAGTTTCTTATGGAATACAGTTATGAAAAGAATCATTTTCTTCTTTTTACAAAATTATTTGTTTGGGAAGATAAATTTCTCTTTTTACAGAAACTTACAATAGAATAAAAAAATAAGTTATATAAATTATTAAATAAAAAAAAAAACTACTTCATTTGCTAACAAAAATTGATTTGTGGAAAATATTTCAATTAGTATTGGAAAATGATTGTACAAAATATAAAATTCAGAGTAATAAATGTTCAGATATGTTCTGCTTTAGTACCTTCCAAGCGATAACCTTTAATGCCTTAAATGTCACACGTGCAAGAGAAATTGCTTTTACTTTTATATACATAAGTATTTCATACAAATAAAAGATTTAATTTTTGATCAGCACAAAATTGCTATAAACTATCAAAGAATAAAATTGTTTATGGATTTGATAAAACAAGAATAGATTGTAAAACAATTTTGTTAAATTTGAAAACTGTACCTGGACCACTAATTTTACTGAACACTCAAAAGTCGGTAAACTTATTTCTACTTATTTCAAAGATTCTAATATAGAAAATTTATATTAATATTTATATTTAATTAGTAGTCGTACTAAGTGTTCAGTTTTAAAATTTCTGATCTTTTCTTCTTTTTAAAGGAATTCTAAGTTCTAAGGATATAAAGTTTTCAAAGACTTACCCAGCATAAAATTACATGACAAAGAGAGAGTTGAATAAGAGTTTCAAGTGATGATGATATGTTTCGATTTAGCTCAATCATACATGATTTTAACATTAGAGATTATGATCTTGTCATAAGAGATCATCAAAATGTGAAAAATTAATTAAAGAGTTTTTCATTAAAATGATTGCGAAAAACACATGTTTCATATTTTGAAAACTATTTTTCAATAATGAAAGAAACAACTTTTTATGATAGCAGTTTTAAACGACTTTTGAATATAAATAGAAATTTTTATTAAAAGCGCTTATTTTTTCACTATCAAAAGCGATATTTTCAAGGGACTTAAAATGTTATTTAAATAAAAATTATTGTATGTGTTCCCGTTTTCGAAACGTTTTTAATTCTCATGAAATCTAAATTTCGCAGGAAATTAAAAATGAGTGATCTCGTTTTCACATTTTTTTAACAATTAAAAAAAAATTTTTGTCAAACAGAAACAATTTTACAGACTTTTACAGTTTTTTTTTTTTTTTTTTTAATCCAAAATTTATGTTTTGGCAAAAAAAAAAAAAAAAAAAAAAATAAGTGGAATAAGTGTTTTATTTCTGAAAATATGAGGATCTTTTCTTTAAAATAAAATTTTTAATACACATACATATATTTATTTATTTATTCCAATGTATCAGTAACCTAGCCTATTGGCCATAATTGATTACAAATTTCTACTTAAAAATATATAACAATTATTAAATAAGATATGATTATTTATTTTAATAGTAATGAAAAGTAATAAATTAACCATAATAGTAAAAAGTAATAAATTAATCATAAGATGAATCAAAATGTTGGTTTGAAATTAAAAAAAAATTTAAAATAAGAGAAAATAACAAAATCTAGATACCAGTAAAATTAATTTTATAATGTTACCCAGCATGTTATTTTAGTATAAAAAATGCATAATCTTAAAAATTTACAAATACAATCAAGTGAAAGTCAAATTCCAAAACTAGTATTTAATGTATGTAATGAACGTTATTTTCATGAGTTCACAAATGATAAATTTCTTAGGTTTAAGGAAATAATTAACTATTCATTTGAATGCATATGTTCTAAAGAAATCATTAAAATAACATCCCTTTGAACTACTTTAAACATTTTAGCTGGGTTAATTTTAATCACTTCCATATCGACGAATAATTTCGAATTTGAAAATGCATTATTAATAATTTTGGTTGTACTATCGATTTAAAAGATTTGGAAATAAAAACCACTTTTAACTAATTAAATTTGTTTTTAGCCGAGTAATAATTTGTACACCATATATTTTTAGCAATGTGTCAGTCATATAAAAAGGACCAATAGGTAGAAGCTAAAATATGTCTTTTACTTCCATTCGTGAGGATGAATATTAAAAAAATCGGTTCAATCAAAATTAATTTGTATTTTTGAAAATTTTCTCTTAAATAAAATTATCTTAAACAAATAAATGTATTGGCGAGAATAAGGTCGTAAAGACCAAATTTTTCAAAATGAGTTTTTTGCATAATATTGCTTTTCATACTAATTATACACTACACCACCATAGGTGGTTGGGGTATTATTTTTACTTGTTTTTTTAGGTATTTTTGAATAAAAAAAATATTTTATGATCTTATCTTTGTCTCAAACACTATTGATATGCTGGCATTAATATGTGTGTTAAAGTGATTTCCGTGAGAGGTTATTATATGGGAACCATGGTCAGTTTTCTATCGATCTTCGTGAAATTTAGAAATATTATTTATAATACATATATACAGCTCAACTAGTCCGAATTTTAATGAAACTGTTATCAATATGAAGCATTTAAAAACATCCTTTCCATTACCACTATTGTTCTATAAGAATATATAGATTCATATAAACCCTTTTAAATTTGGCATGTACTTAATATTTCTTACCCTCCTGTAAAATGTTCCTTATGGCTTATGTGTCCTTAAACTCGTCGATGCTTCAAATATAAAATAATAAAATTTGGTTGCTTATTCCTCAAAATTCGATAATAAGCAAACAAATTACCATAATGTGATTTCAATTAAGATATTTCAAATGCTTTATATATTTCTTTCAAACAAATAATAAATTTTCTTTTCATTTAAAATAATTCATCATTACTAGAACTATTAACACAGAAAATTTTTTAAATAGTTTTGTTGGTCTTTTCTTATAAAAATAATCTAACAAATGCTAAAAATAATATCTTTAATTTAATTCATGATAACATTGCAAAAGCAAAAAAATTATATCAAAAATAAATTGTCATTAATATTTTTTGTTTTTATTTCTTATTTGTAAAAATTTCAGAATTTTTTTTAAATTTTAAAGCGTCTAACAAATCATTCAAACAGAAGATTATCACAAATAAAGTGTTTACATGATTTTTGTATAATATACAAGTATTTAATATAAAAGCATTATATTTATGAATTTATATATGAATTTGAATTTAAGGAAAGAAAAATATACTAATAAAATGCTTAAACAATTAAAAATTATCAATTTACCTACTAAATATACAACAAAAAACAATTTATGCCATTTATATGCTCTAGACACACTATAATTTAAATTTTAAAAATGCTTTCACAATTTTAAACATAATGTGAACGTCATATAAATATATGACAGATGACGACAGATACTTCTAAGAGCATTTTCTTTTTTTAATTTTGTCGAACTTATAAACAAACAAAAAAAGTAATTTGTCTTGTAAAGCTGTCGCAATTTTTCATGTGACAATTACATGCACTTCTTTCAAGTTAACATTTTTTTGCAATATGTTGAAAATAATTTATTTAAATGAATATATTCTTTTGTAGTACAGATTCATATTATACATACATATGCATGTGTGAATATTAATTATTTTTCTCTTGTATTATAAATTTATTTATTTGTCTATAATTTTGAATACATCATAATCAACCTGTAGACATAAACGTTGACATATTAATTACACATAAAACCCTTATAAATACATACATACTATGAGTAATTCCATTGTAAATTAAAAAAAATGAAACCCTTTGTTTTCAATTCGGATAAAAATTTAAAAATGTGTAGAGAGAGAATTTTATTCATTCAAATTGTGAAAACTGTAGCACCTTTTTAGTTTTGAAAGTGGTTAATAATCATGATACAATGAATAACAAGGTACAATTATTAGAGAGAAAGTTCTCAAATTTATTTTCCTTAAAAAGTAAGTCAAAAGAAAATGTAAAAAATTAAAAAAATATTTGATATTAAAATTATAAATTGTGGAAAAAGAACTTTTTATGTGAAAAAACTAATATGCGTGTAACGAATTGTGTACAGAATATCATTTTGAAAAATATACGTGTTAAATTTCGCAAAATATCCAACAAATATTTCCACATTTCAAATGAACGAAACATATTTAAATTTTTTCATGTGTATTTTTGTTTTAAATTTTTCAATTATTTGATTTACAAGAATTGAAAATGACAACTCTCTCTAATAATTCTACCTTGTTATTTATTGTATCATGGTTAATAATAATGTTAAAATGATTATAACTTTGGTTGTCTAATAGATATGCATTAAAATATTTTTTTCTACATTATATTTTCATTGGTATTTTTAAAAATTTTACAAAAGATTTGCAAAAGATTTTTTTTGCAAGGGTCTTGCAAAGTTGCAAATTTCTGAGGTGAATACTTTTAGTATATTTCAAAATTTTTTAAATATACTTTTGTCAAACCCAAAGCAAAAATGGTATTTTGATATCTCGAATATTATAAATAGATTTACCATATTTTAACATATTAAAACATTCACCATTTTTAACCAAATCTAAAACCAAGAGTAAATAAAAATTCTTCAAATTTAGAATGGAATTACTCATATTAAGATTTTTTATTATTTTTATACTTAACCTTAGAGATGAATTTTTTGTCCAGTAATAACATATTAAAGAAAAGAACAATGTCATTGTTAACGAGACTATAGACTAGAATAAATGCTTATTTTTTCTAAAGCATTATTAACTACATACATACAATGTATGTACTAAAATTGTTTGCTTATCTTTTGTTGATTTTTGTTATTGTTTATCACGTGAATTATGCAAATATTGTCCTAGAGTTAGATGATATTTTTAGATTTATTTTTTGTCTAAAACAAATCAAAACTGACGTACATACGAGGGGGAATAAATAATTTCGTTACATTTTGGACTTTCCTGATACTCTACCAGTCCCGAAGACGTCCAATGAAGTTATCGAGATATTTTTCAGGGATGTAATGGAAAAGAGAATTAGTTATAATTAAATATAAAATTGTGAAAAAAACAAATCCTTAAATTGTGGAATATTTTTATTCGGAAGGTATAAAACTGTGTCCGAAAAAATATGTACCTACTATATTTGTTTTGTCAAAAAACCATCTTTTAGTTAAAAGACTTATTGATTCGCCCCGTACATACACTTTGATTATTGTGTATTTTTCTTTTACTTAAAATGTTTTTTTAGTGATTGATGGATGATTTTTATTACTTTGGATTTTGTGCTTTTGCCTATTTGTATTTTATTAAAACAAATAATATCACATACTTATTTAAAAAAATATACCATTTAAAAAATTTGTACTGTCATAATATAATTATAATTGAAAATATTTCATATACAGGTACAATTTAGGAAACACTAAATTCAAAATAAAATTTTATAACAGACCGTTTGCTTCTTTAGATTAAAATAAGTGAGAATGTTATATACGTCTTAGCAGAATTTATGTACCCATCATCTGAAACGTTTTAAAACGCCCATTTTTGTTTCCGTGTTAATATCGATCCTCAAACTATCTGTACAAAATTTCCTTGTCGTACATGCTTTTGTTTAAGAGATTTTAGCAGAAAAGTATGAACTGTAGTTACAATGGACATCCTGTGTTTCTATTATTTGGCCTATATTATTTGTTTATTAACCTGTTTTGCCCATTTTGAATACCAAACAAAAGTGTATAAGACGAATATTGATTATATAAACTCAGAATTTTAGCAGGATCCAGAAAGTATATAATTTATGGGGTCTTACATGTTACAAACTCAATATAACCCCATCTTTTGGGTGGGTATAAAATGTACATGAAAATATAGATCTCTAAAATGAAATAAGGATTCCAGTTTGAAATTTGATGGATGGAAGCTAAATTACGTGTCACTACGCGAGTTATATGCGGTTAAAGGCTACGAAAATCAAAATCAGTTTCTTTTTTGTATATGAGCAGTTTTTTTAGGTGGCCTAAGTCCATTTACTAAAACAATCGAATTAAAAATCTTTTAACTTTTTCGTAATACTTAATTTTTTTCTTTCTTGTAAAATTACTGAAAATTACAATTCATCAGCATAATAATTATCAAAGTTTAATACACTGACAATATTTTTTTTATTTATTCTTAATATCACAGGTACGTGGTGCGCCTGCTATTGCGATAGTTGGTTGTCTATCATTGGCTGTCGAAATATTTCCAGAAACATTTGACTCAAAAAAATCTTTACGCCAAGAAATAGAGGGTAAACTTAACTATTTGGTGTCGGCAAGACCAACAGCAGTAAATATGAAGATTGCAGCTGATGAGCTTATTGCCCTGGCCAATGATTTAACTAAGGATGAAACTGTTTCAGTTGATGAAATGAAACAAAAGTAAGTTTTTTCTTTTTAAAATGAATTCATATTTCAACATCTTTAATTTCTAACTAATTTTCTAGATTCCTAGATGCCACTGAAGCTATGCTAGAAAAGGATATATCTGACAATAAAGCTATTGGTACAAATGGTGCAAAAGCTATTTTAGAAAATGCTAACAAAGATGGCCCAGTCCGTGTGTTAACTCATTGTAATACGGGATCATTGGCAACAGCTGGTTATGGCACTGCTTTAGGTGTTGTTAGAAAATTACATGAATTAAAAAAATTAGGTATGTAAACACAAGAAATTCATAATGTATTTATAATAATGCCCAAAATTCGTTGTAGAACATGTATATTGCACCGAAACGAGACCTTATAATCAAGGCGCACGTTTAACCGCATATGAATTAGTACATGATAAACTTCCCGCTACTCTGGTCTTAGATAGTATGGTTGCCGCTTTATTACGTGCCAAAAATGTAGCCGCCGTTGTTGTAGGAGCGGATAGAGTATGTTCTTTATTTACTAGAAATTATAAAAAGTACTGCTCTATTAATTTGTTTCTTGTATTGGTAGGTAGCTGCTAATGGTGATACGGCCAATAAAATTGGCACCTACCAAATTGCTGTTGTGGCCAAACATCATGGTGTACCATTTTTTGTTGCCGCACCCTTAACTTCAATTGATTTACAAATTCCTAGTGGTGATCATATTATTATTGAGGAGAGACCTGATCGTGAGATGACTCACGTAGGTGAGCATAGAATAGCTGCACCTGGTATTAATTGTTGGAATCCTGCCTTTGATGTTACGCCCGCTTCCCTAATTACTGGCATAATTACGGAACGTGGTGTATTTAGTCCACAAAAACTTAAAGATGAAATAAGCGCTTTACTAGAACTCTAAAGAATTTTGTCTTTTATAGTTTGTAAGATTTAAGAAACTTTCCCTTCCTTCTAAACACATTTTTCTCAACTTTTAACTTTACATTAAAATCTAAAAATAGTTAGAATTTAAAAAGCACCACACTTTTTTATAAAATATCTTTACACTTAGTTGTGATATTGTTAACATGCAAACTTACTATATACATATATACAAATAAGTATTTTTTGATACAATTATTGTTCAAGAAATATTAAACATTATTATAATTATTATTAAAACAAACTGCATACTATGGCTAAAATCGAAATAAATTTCGAAAAAAGAAAAAATATTTGAAAGATTTTGCTTGAAATTTAAGTACATTAGAAAAAAATAAAACTCATTTGCATTCGCAATAAGCGATTTAAGATTTCTTTGTTTTTCTCTATATAAAATTTCGATTTAGATAAAAAAACAAAAGTGATCACAAATTGAGCTCATTTTTTACTCGAACGCTAAAATACAGAGATTATTTGAACTTTATTGATTTTTCTATTTAATTTTGTTAAGAAGTAAAAGTGCTCTCAAATTTCCTATTTAACACAAAAATATATTAACTATTAAAGATTTCTTTTATTTTTCATGGAAAATAATGATTTTGGGAAAGAAATATAAGTGTTGACAAATGGACACCATATTTCCATTTTAACGTTTATTTATCAAGATATTACGTGATTTAAGATTTTTAAATTTTTCATTGAAAATATCGAACGAATTTTGTTAAAAATATAATTAATTTGTTAAGGGATCAGTGATCAGAAATCGTTCCATTTAAACGCTTATTTACAAGGGTATTAAAAAATTTAAGGGTTTTTAAATATTTCATAGAAATTTACGAAGATATTAAAGATTTAAGTTATTAAAAATTTTCATGAAAATATTGTATTTTGGTAAGTAATATAAGTGATTACAAATCCAGGCCCCTTTTCTATTTAAAAGCTAATTTACAAAGATATTAACGATTAAAGATTTTTAATTTTTGAAATTATATATACATATATATATATATATATATATATATATATATATATATATATATATATATCAGGCCTGTTCTGGAATCACGGTGATTTCAAATCACGAACGATTTTGAAATCACGCAAGTGATTTTCAGCTGTTCTGGAAATCACGTGATTTAAAATTTTTCGAAGTGATTTTAATTTTAAGAAATCGTGAGTAAAAAGCAAATTTTTTATTTTGTATACAATTAAATAAAATTGAATATTTAGCATTTTGAAATATAAAATATTTAGACTTTTATTAAAATGCCAGGAGCAACGTTATTGGCAATAATTGCTTTAAAAAGGAAGAAAATAAATTATGAGCGAATTAAAAAACGTTATTTGTGGAACCTATCAAATCCTACAGAAACAGAAGAAAAGTTGTAGGTAAACAGCTAACAGGAAAAGAAAAACTGTAATCACGAAATCTTTTCAAAGTAAAGAAAAATTTAAACGCAGAACTAAAGGTGATTTCAATAAATGGCTATTTTTTAATAGTTTTTCAATCAAATTAAAAATTTTCAAACAAAAATGGATAAAGAACATAATAAATTATTTATATAAGCCATTTTACATTTGATTAACAACACAGTATTTGCAAAACTAAGCAAGTGATTTGAAATCGACACTAAAATGTTTACCGATTTTAAATCACGTGATTTCACAATTTTTTGTGCATAGAACACCTTTTAGGTGATTTGAAATCACTTCGACAAAAAGTGATTTCCAAAACATACCAGATATATATATATATATATATATATATATATATATATATATATATATATATATATATATATATATATATATATATATATATATATATATATATATATATATATATATATATATAAAATTTCTTTTTAAAAGTGAAAACATCGAAAATGTTTCAGTTTATCATATTTATCTCAAAGCTACGTTTTAAGAAAAAATATTTTTTTTTGCCCACCACTGTATTTCTACTCAATTGTATGTAACATAGGTAATTTTAATTTACTGTGAATAAAATCAAGATTTATGCACCAATTTTGAAGATACATGCCTTATTTTATTCGCAGCATTACTAGTTTTAAGATAAAGTTTTGATGTTTTCCTTAGCATATATTCATATATTACAAAAAACGATTATTATTTTTATACCCTTCACCAAAGGTGTAAAGGGTATATATAAGTTTGTCATTCCGTTTGTAATTCCCACAATTTTCGTCGGAGAGCAAAAAAGTTGACATTTTCGGGATCCTTGTAAGTAATGATGACGATAGGACCATGTCCGTCCGTCCGACCGTCCGTCCGTGTGTCGGTTGAAATGGCGTTTATGAAGCCCACCGATAACTGACATATATAATATGTATGTCAAACGATCGGAAATGCTTTCGAGAATTTTGCTATTGGAATTCAGCAAGATCGGTTCATACAATGCGGAGATATGTTAAAAAAATCGGTTTTTAGAACCGGTTTTCCAGTTTCTGAAGCCTCTGTATATACTAGGGACTTCGTTTTTACAAAGAAGTCTCGGACATTTTTTTCTGAATTTTTGTTCTGAAAAAATGAAATAAATCGGTTCAATAATAACTGAGATATCGGACAAAACGCATTTTTTATTTTTTGAAGCCCTGGTTTAAGCTATAGATTTTTATTTCTATATAGGTCGGTCACAAATATTTTTTTAAAATTTTGGTTTTTTGAATCAGCAGGATCGGCTTGTAAATGGCGGAGATATGCTTTAAAAACCGGTTTTTGGAACCGGTTTTTCAGTTTCTGAAGCCTCTGCATATACCAGGGACTTCGATTTTTTAAAGGGAAATTATTTTCTGAATTTTTGTTCTGAAAAAATGAAATAAATCGGTTCAGTAATAACTGAGATATCGGGGAAAACGATATTTTAATTTTTGAAGCCCTTGTTCAAGCTACAGAATTTTATTTTTATATAGATCAGTCATAAATATTTTTATAAAATTTCGGTTTTTTTAATAAACCAAATTCGTTCAGAATCAACAGAGTTATGGACCAAAAACAAATCTTTAAATACACACACAAACATGTATATTAAGCATTGTAATGACTATTAGTGACGTTTTTTGTTTTTTGTATAGACAAGTAGTTTAGTTATCAACAGCAGTAATATGATGAATAACAGTGTTGTTGTTGTTGTTCTTTGTATATGCAGTCTGTACAAAAATAAATAGATATGGAATTGTAGTTGTTTATTTTTAAAAACTAAAACATATCTGTTAAGAATATACATAAATACATACACAAACATGTATATTAAGCATTGTAATGACTATTAGTGACGTTTTTTGTTTTTTGTATAGACAAGTAGTTTAGTTAGCAACAGCAGTAATATAATGAATAACAGTGTTGTTGTTGTTCTTTGTGTATTCAGTCAGTTTGTACATACAAAAATAAATATATATGGAATTGTTGTTGTTTCTTTTTTAAAAGCAAAGCCTGTTATAATTGTTTTTTTTTTTTCATATTCAAATTTTCGTAGTTTGAAAAAAATTTAGATTTAGAAAATATGCAAGCATACGTTAAGGCGAAAATTTTATTAATTGTCGGTAATATGGTAATATGATGTCGATAAGATGGTAAGATGGTAATATGGTGAAGGGTATCAAAGATTCGGCACAGCCGAATCTTTTTTCAATTTCATTTTTTTTTTTTTTTAATTTTGACAAGAAATGTTAGGACTCTTTTTCCATTTAAATGCTTTTTTTAAATATATTAGCTATTGAAGATTTTTGAATTTGACACAGAAAAAATAGAATTTTGATAAGAAATACAAATGATACTAGGATTGCTAGATAAAAATCGTCAATCATTAGGTTCTTTCTTAGCAACTAGGTGTAAAGGAGATGATGCATGTGACTTCGATGGACGACAAATGCCAGAAGAAACCAAAAAATCGAATTCAGTTTTTTGCAATATTATATTTAACTGTATCTAAGCGTCGTGGTTTTGAATAAGGAAGTGGCCCTGATGTTTCTATTCTGTGTACAGTATTGTGCTTAACTTCCTTATTATAATCTGGGGAAGCTGTAATTGATTTAAACTCTCTTAAAAGATTTGTATACTTGTTATCAACAGCAAATATTTTTGGAAGAGAAATATTACTATAAGCCTCAATGGCATTAATAGATATGCTTGTTAAGGGATCGATTAGTTTTCTATGTTTAAGATCAATAAGTAAACCAAATTTAGAAATAAAATCTGCACCAATAATTGGTTTTGAAATATTTGCTATCGTAAATACAAATGGAAATTCTCTTCTCAAACCTAAATTTACTTTTAACAATTTTGTACCATATGTTTTAATGTTACTACCATTTGCAGCTGTTAAAATTACATCTGACTTTCTCTTAAAAATTTTAAATTAAGATAGTGGTAGTACTGAAATTTCGGCGCCACTATCAACTAAAAATTTCAATTTATTTTCAGAATCATGTACAAAAAGACGACGTGTTAAACTATTGTTCCTGTTATCAGCAGTCAAAATAAGAGGACAATTTAGTTTTAATGCTGTGTTGAATTATATGAACATGGTTGTTCACATCGTCTGGCCTTGCTCCCAAATAGATAATGATAACGACAAAGCCATTTACGATTTGCAGATCGTCCTCTAGAATTGCTCCTATATCTAAAAGGTGTTCTTGAACGAACATTTTGAAATGAATTCTTAATTTCAGCCATTTCCATAGATAATTGTGTAAACTTATCGAGCATTGCTGAAGTAATTTTAACTAAATTATCAACTGCTGTATCAAATTTACAATTAACAGTATTAGCATCATTAGTTTCAAGGACACACAATTCAGACTTATTTGTTATTTCCCAAATATTGTCAGCTAGTTTTAATAAATCTTCAATGTTGACAATATTAGAGCCTACTAAAGCAATATTAAGATTTTTCGGTAATTTTCGCAACCACAAACTTTTTACAAAATCAGAGTTAATATTACGACCGGCCAAATGGATCAAAGTTCTGTAAAATTCTGAAGGTTTACGATCACCTATTTCAGAATCTGACAAAAGTTTGTCGAGCTTTCTTTGTTCACTAAGAGAGTGACGTTCAAGAAGTTTAGTTTTAAGATTAATATAACGGTTCTCAGCTGGAGGATTCTGAACAACATCTATAACGGATACTATCACTTCTTGAGGAAGTGAAACAATAAGATGTTCATATTTTGTATTATCTCGGGTTATGCCTTTAGTATTAAATTGTATTTCAATATGTATAAACCAAGCTTCCGGATGATCTACCCAAAAGGGTGGTAATTTTACTGATGTAGCACAAATTTCTAATTGCGAACTATTATTCACATTATTTGATATAATGTTTGAAGATGAACTATTAGTTCCGTTATCAAAAGCATTAGGATTAGTATTATTAGATCGATTGGGTGAATGAACTGGAGACCGAATCATGATGGGTAATTGTAATGACGTTTACAGTAATTATAATAAAAAAAAAAAAAAAAATTAAATGCGGAAAAGTTACTTATATCTACTTAAATGTTATATAAAAAAAAAATATTTAATGAAAAATTCAATGACTTATCGTAACAGCCGCAATTTTACAGGTGAAATCTTGAATTCTTCTGATGAATACTTGGATCTTGAATTCTTTTTAATAAGTATGTATGCACACTATGTTGAAAATGTTGTTTCCGAAATTCTTCTAATACTCCTTAATAAGACCAATTGCTTTTTTAGAGACTTTTACAAAATGTATAAGATAATTTGCTTTAAAATGGTACAGCCATAAATTCGAACCAATCTTCGATGCTCTTAGATGTAACACAGTTTACTGAAAGTGTGTTCCAATGAAGTGAACAGCTTGAATTTCAGATTATATAATAAGATGTGCAGAAAAAGATTATTTGGTTTTTGAATTAATAATCTTTACATATTCCATTTATTTATATAATATATTAATCCAGATTTGAATGCAGGATCGCCAATATAGTTTTTATTAAAAAGAAACAATTTATTAAATAATTCTTGTCTTTTGTATTAGAAAATTTTCAATCAATGACAAAAATAATTATTGATTTCAAAAACATAAAAAAACTTAAATAACATTATTTTAATAATTAACAAGTAGATAAAATTCCAGTAAATTTATATAAAAAACCATCACTACAATGTCGATAAAAAAACATCATTTAGATTTTTATACCCTTCACCACAGGTGTAAAGGGTATATATAAGTTTGTCATTCCGTTTGTAATTTCCACAATTTTCGTCGGAGAGCAAAAAAGTTTATATTTTCGGAATCCTTGTAAGAAGCGATGACGATTGGACCATGTCCGTCCGTCCGTGTGTCGGTTGGAATGGCGTTTATGAAGCCCACCGATAACTGACATATATAATATGTATGTCAAACGATCGGAAATGCTTTCGAGAATTTTGCTATTGGAATTCAGTAAGATAGGTTCATACAATGCGGAGATATGTTCAAAAAGCCGGTTTTTTGAACCGGTTTTCCAGTTTCTGAAGCCTCTGTATATACTACGGACTTCGTTTTTACAAAGAATTCTCGGACATTTTTTTCTAAATTTTTGTTCTGAAAAAATGAAATAAATCGGTTCAGTAATAACTGAGATATCGGACAAAACGCATTTTTTATTTTTTGAAGCCTTGGTTTAAGCTATAGATTTTTATTTTTATACAGATCGGTCTCAAATATTTTTATAAAATTTCAGTTTTTTGAATCAGGAAGATCGGTTTATAAATGGTGGAGATATGCTTTAAAAACCGGTTTTTAGAACCGGTTTTTTAGTTTCTGAAGCCTCTGCATATACCAGGGACTTCGAATTTTTAAAGGGGGCTCGAAAATTATTTTCTGAATTTTTGTTCTGAAAAAATGAAATAAATCGGTTCAGTAATAACTGAGATATCGGGGAAAACGAATTTTTTATTTTTGAAGCCCTTGTTCAAGCTATAGATTTTTATTTTTATATAGATCAGTCATAAATATTTTTATAAAATTTCGGTTTTTTTAATAAACCAAATTCGTTCATAATCAACAGAGTTATGACCCAAAAACAAATCTGTTAAGAATATAAATACACCAACAAACATGTATATTAAGCATTGTAATGACTATTAGTGACGTTTTTTGTTTTTTGTATAGACAAGTAGTTTAGTTATCAACAGCAGTAATATGATGAATAACAGTGTTGTTGTTGTTGTTCTTTGTATATGCAGTCTGTACAAAAATAAATAGATATGGAATTGTAGTTGTTTATTTTTAAAAACTAAAACATATCTGTTAAGAATATACATAAATACATACACAAACATGTATATTAAGCATTGTAATGACTATTAGTGACGTTTTTAATATATGGTGAAGGGTATCAAAGATTCGGCACAGCCGAATCTTTTTTCAATTTCATTAAAATCATAAATGGTGCGTATTCCATTTATGAAAAGTGAAATATAAAAAATTCAAACTGCTGGGCAAAAAAATATTATATTTGAGAATAGTTTTTTAAATTTCTATGCAAACTTTATTGGAAAATTAAAAAAATGTCCGCTTTATCCCAGCTGGAAACAATAAAACGAAATTAGAATGATTTGTTAGACTTTTGATTCATCAATAATATTTTGCCAAAACCTGACAATTTGAGTTAACAATTTTTTTTCTATAGACATTTTTTGTTTAAAAAATTATGTATTTATTAAAATTTCGCTAAAAGTTACTCGAAAATGGAAAAAAATTAAATTTTTAGTCAATATATTTTGAACGATGTCGGCAAAAAAGTAGAAATTGATAGAAATATAATTTTTAATGCGAACAATATATGGCCAAAAAAGTGGTCGGTGATTCGGAACTATGTGCAGCGATTGTAAAAAGATGGGTCCCAAACATTTTGGGAAAAAAAGTTACGATTGTTTTTTTTTTTTACCAAAATGGATGTCAAAATCTTAAGCGCCCCATAGACACATACTGCATAAGCTCCTGCAATAAGTATGTATTAGTAAAGTTAGAAAGCTTTTGAATGTGTGCGACAATGCAGTATGAAAAATCAAAATCGTTTTGCTTTCAAAATGAACTCATACTGCAAACCATGATACAACAACTAAAGGTAAAATCACTAGAAAGTTTGTTCTCAATTTCATTTACCCTGAAAAGTCAAACACATATAAAGCAAAAGAAAATGTAAAAAAAATAAACAAAACTTCAAATAGGAAAAAAAAATTATTTTCAATTTGAAACAAAAAATTTTTTTTACAAATTTTTTTCAACAAAATTTTATCAAAAACAAACAAATATCCTCAAATATATTGTGTCCGGTTCGCCAAATGTGTGCTCTAAACATTCATACAGCCTTCCCAAGATGGAATTTCTCATTTCAAGAAGTAATTCAAATAATATAAGTACACACATGTAAAACCAAATATTTTATATTTTTTCATTCTTGATTTTTATTTTTTCTTTCCATTTTCAGTTTTTTTGACTTAACAAGAATTCAAATTGAAGTCTCTCTCTAGTGATTCTACCTTCTATCATTATATTATGACTGCAAACCATGATATAAGAACTAAAGGTAGAATTATTTGGGAGAGTTGTCATTTGTAATGCTTGATAAGTCAGAAAATTGAAAAAATTAAAAGCAACAAAATAAAACTTACAACTAAAAGAAATGTTAAATGTTTTTGTTTGCACTTGAATTTTCCAAATATTTCTTGCAAAGATCAACAGCAGAATTCCATTTTTGTAATTTTCACTCAATAAATTATTAGAAATTATTGCTTTTAAATAAAATTTACATATTTTTATAAAATTTATTCGCATAAATTTTTTTTTTTTTTAGTTTAAATTTTTTTATATTTTTTATGTTTTGTTTTGAATTTTTTACATTTTGTTTTATTTTATATGTGACTGACTTTTCAGGGTAAATCAAATTGAGAACACAATTTCTAATGATTATACCTTCTGTAGTTATATTATGACTGCAAACAATTATTTTGAATGAATTTTTTTTAAGTTTTCTTTTTCTTTTATGAAAATTTTAGTTTGACTTTTTAAACTGAAAGAAAAATAAAAAAAAAAATAATCGAATTTTCTCACAAAAATTAAATTTTGATTGATGAATGTGTAGTAAAATCGTCAATCACATACGTATAGGAGGGTTCATCGGCAGTATCTCTCTGCAGTATGTGTCTATGGGCGCCTTTAAGGCGCTCTTTCAATTTTACTAACACATACTTATTGTAGGAGCTTATGCAGTATGTGTCTATGGGCTTCTTTATACGTAATTTTAGGCTTGTTATGAGAAATATATTTAAAAAAAAATTCGCCATGGGATTTTGTTTCCCTAGAAGACTTATTAGGGGTTTTTGATGAATAAATTTTTTGAACCTTATTTTTTATCAGCAATACTTACTACAATGTAAATTTTTATTATTTTAGCCATAAAGGAAACAAAATTTAAATTTTTTATCCATTTTGCAAGTAAAAAACTTTTTTTTGCATGATGTACTAAAATGACGGTTAATGGATTAAAGTTTTGCGAAAAATGTTTAAATTATTTTTCATAATTGGCTTAAAATAACGAATTTTTTGATAAACATTTCAAAACAAAACTCAATACTTTTTTTGGACGAAATGTTCTAGACCCGTGACTTTCAATCGCTGGTAGGGAACTGATGATCAATTAAATATTTTCTTAAATATTTGTCCATATTAAGCTAATTTTTACGCATCGTTTTATGATTAAAACATCAAATTGCATTAGATTTTGAACAATTAAAAAATAAAGTTTTTCGAAAATTTGGTTCCAGTTAAAATCTTTTTTTTTTTTTCTGTAAATTTTACCTAAACTTCTAGAAAGTTTCACAAAATTCTTTCCAGCTGTTAAGGTAAGATTGCGTCACAAACAAATAAAATTTACTTTTCCAGTATTAGTCTGAATTACAGTTTTTAATCAGAATGTGTTCCTATATTTAATTTTTTTCTTTAAATTTGTTGTTTGTCTGATAAATTTTGAATAAAATCAATCATAGATTGGTTTATTAAAAAAAAAAAAAAATTAATCAATTTTGGTAAGAAATGTAAGCGATCACAAATCGAGATATTTTTTTTTTTTTTTCATTTAAATGCTTATTTACCATTTGCGATTTTTCATAGAAAAATTTTTGTAAAATATAACTGATCACAGATCGATACATATTTTTAATTGAACTGCTAGATTTTTCGATTTTTTCGAGCAAAATATTGATTCTTTACAATAAATATAAATTGTAAATTGGCTTATTTACAACGTATTAATGTTTAAAAATGTTTAGATAACAATAGATTTTTGATATTAAGGTTCTTTTTCCACTTAGGGGCTTATTTACAAATTTATTTATAACATGACTTATTCGTTATTTTAGACAAAAGATCTTAAGTGATCACGATTAATAGTTTTTACCTTTTTACATTTTGTATATAAAAAATCCAAGACCAAGTTTAATAACCTAAAGTTCTTAGCCGAGATTATGACTTTTTTGCGCTTCCACGTTTTTGTCTTTAACAATAAGTAAATTAACCCATTAGCCTAATTTTAAACATGCAAAACATATGTCTTAAAGCAAACACAATAAAATAATAAAGGAAGTAAAATTAAGAATATATTAAAATTCACTTACCCGTATAAAAAGATATCCAGTTGTTAATAAAATATCGCGCGTTGATTAACTTTAAAAAAAGTTCAATTCAAAATGATCGGATTAATCATTCTACTGGCTTTGCTTAATTTTCAATATACAGAAAGTGGTAAGTGTAATTAAAATCTCGTGTTAAAATCTCATTGTTAGAATATTATTGGTAACCGTTTGATTTATCTCAAAGTTGATTCTGGTATTAAGCAGCCTCTTAGTGTTGAAACAAATTATCGCAATATGTTATTACGTATTAACAACCGCTTTGATAATATTGAACCTTCAATACACATACGAGAGGGTAGAGTTGAAGTAAGTTTTGATTATGGTCGAACATGGGGTACTATTTGTGCCACACATTGGAGTTATAGGGAAGCGAATGTTGTGTGCAGACAATTAAATTTAGGTTATGCCGCTTTTTCCAATCAAACACAACAATTTGGAACGAGCAAAAGGTTCCCTTGGAATATGGTGGGTACTTTGTGTCGTGGTACCGAAGTTAGCTTAAGAGACTGTTTTCGCGAATCGCAATATCCCAAAGCGTGTAATGCCAACAATAGTAATGTAGCGGTTGTAAGATGTGTTGAAAAATTATCAGATTTAAGTTTAAGTCTACCAGAAATAGAACGATCTGCATTTTTGGATAGACAGACATTGTCTAGTTTAACATGTGCCATGGAAGAAAATTGTCTATCAAGAGATGCATATGAAATAATTCTCTCACAACCGCAGGCATTGCGCAAATTGTTGCGATTTACCACAAAGGCGGAAAATGTTGGCAGTGCTGATTTTAGTCCTTATGCTAATTATGATCAATGGGAGTGGCATCAGTGTCATAATCATTTTCATAGCATGGAATCATTTGCATCATTCGATATATACGATATGCAATACCACAAAATGGCTCAGGGTCATAAAGCTTCATTTTGCCTTATGGATACAGCTTGTAAAACGGGGATTACACCAAAATATACTTGCGGCAATACAACACAGGGTAAATGATAAAAACTTGCTGTAAAACAGTTAATATATATTTTTTTAATTATTAAAAATAATCAATTTTTAGGCATTTCAATAGGTTGTTCGGATACTTACAGCACTGGCTTAGATTGTCAATGGGTTGATGTTACAAATCTGCCAACCAATAGAACGTATATATTGAGAATTGCCATCAATCCGGAATATATGATTGGTGAAGTTAGTTTTGAAAACAACGGAGCCGAATGTCTTCTAAACTATACCGGTGAACGAAGTACAACAAGAGTTACAAATTGTGTTCGTACTCCGTTGTGGTACAATAAGTAATTGAAGTCGTGTTTAATAGGTTATTATAGTAGTATTTGTTATTTAGTTTAGCAGAAATTCATTTTTGGTGTCAGGTAAAATTTTTTTCTTTATATTTCTTTTTATTTAAATCTGAAAAATATAAGAATTAAATTTAACAATAAAAAAGAATTTTCATTACAAAGTTATAGAAAAATAAAATATATCGTTCAGTTTATGAAATATTAACATATAGTTAATTGTTTGAAATCTAATTAAGATATTGAATCTAGAATTGATTTTTTTTCTTAAGCTATGTTATGAAAAAAATGCATGACCACTAGTTCTACAAAAAATTGTTTGCCGTTGTTTAATCTTGTTTTGTAAGAGTAAACAGCGTCAAACAATACCCCAGTCAAATAATTATATGTGCATACCTATAAAGTAATTTATTTTCTTTAAAAATAGGATTTTCAAATTCAAATCTTTTTTATATTTTTAATGTTTATTAGAGCTTTATAAGTCAAATGAAAAATTTATTTCTTATGTGTATTTTGTGGCAAAATTTAATTGATTTTAAAATTGTTCATAGAAAATAATTATATGTGCACGACAAGAATTTTATAAAAATCCTTTATTTAAAAAAAGTTAATTTTCAATATTCACGAAAGTTGTTAAGGAATTGTGTTATCCTAATATAACGTTACCGGATGCATCCTTCGTTATATCGATTCGTCCTTTTTCCTTTACATATATATAGGTCAAAACTGTAGTATACTTATACAAAATCAATTTGAAACATTTGATATTGTTATATAGCTCTGAATCTAAATATATCTCAGCATACAGTATTCTTTGGAAATACTTATATCATAAAGGTCTGAGGATCATTACTGGTTGCTCCAGAAATATAATATTTTGTGACTTAACAACCGATTTTGAGGCCCGATATAGTAACGTCGTCACATTAATTTACTGAAAAATCTAATTTTTGTAGGAAATTCATCAACGAAGCTATTGGATTTTTTGTCCAGTAAATTTATGTTGTGCTGTGAACTAATTTAGCTACGTCCAATAAATATTTTCAACTTCTATCTAGAACTAAAATTGACTTATATTATGTGCGAGTCGACACTATGATTACGCTTCAAGCATGTCTTTTGTAGACGTCGAATACCCATGTAATAATTTTGATAAACACTTGGATAATTTAAATATATTATTTTTCATCCCTTATGCACATGAACTCATGGTATAATTAAAGTTTTTAACCAAAAAATTATATTTATTATAAAATCCTGCGTGTGGATTTTTGTACCGCTCTATTAGTTATGTTTTTGCCACCCAAAGGTCATAATTTTAATCTAAAACCTCTTTTATTATTTTATGCTCACGTCCAATTATTAAAATCCGTTTATTTGGCCGTTATTTTTCTGTAACACATGTTGTTTTTCTTCGAAAAATTTCCTTAAGCCCCGCTAATCAGCAATTGATTATGGGTTACCGCTCCTAGAATGATAGCAATTTCTCAGATTTTTTTAAAATTTTCAACAGTATTATGATAAACATTTCCTGTGTACACCATTTTTTGGAATTTTACATAAATTGTCGTCTTACTTTAATGATTTCAGCACTTCAACTGACAGTTCATGACCTGGTGACATATTTTGGCTATAAATTAAAAAAAAATCAAAAATTTTGGTATTTTAGGTCTAATCATTTTAAATATTCCCCAAATAACTTTAATTTTAACTTTAATTGGTTAAACGGTTCAAACTGCGGACTTCATGTCAGTCTGTTGAGTAAAAATTTCAATTTGCACATATAATTATTTTCTATTAAAATTTAAAGAATGATATGTTTATTTTAACGGTACTTTAAATACAATGCCAAGAGGAACCTAAAATTTTGCAAATAGGGACATTAGGTAAGAATGAAAAAAATTGTAAACCAAAGAAATTTATATCACTCTTGGAATATATAAAAACCAGAAAACAAATATTGCACATATAATTATTTGACAGAGGTATTAGGTAAAATGTCAGCTGTGATTATTGATAAGTAAAAATATTTTCCTATTAAAATGGAAAAGCTAGAAAATATTTTATATAGTAGTTACGTCATTTTGGTCAAATATTTAACTTGTCTGAACATAGCTTTAGAAAACCACAAAAATTAAAAGTTCTGGGACAAATCATTAGAATTTCATTACAAAAATTAATAAAACGGGAAGCTGCAAAAATGCTAATATTTAATTTTTAACATATGTGTGTTAAAGTGGGATATTGTGGCATAGAAAATACACTGAAAAAGTATTTTTAAAATTTTCAAACAATAAACGATGTTTTAAAAAATCTTAGTTAAAAAATACATACTTATATACGTTCATAAATAAATACTTCATACACATTTTTTTTCTTTTCAAATAATTATGTTATGTTCTTTTATTATTACGTTATTACCATTACAATCATTTTTTGTTTATTTTGTTTTCATTTAAATTAATATATTATCAATATTATTATTTTTGTTATAAAATACAAAACATTTTTATCGACTAAGGTATAATTTACAAATTATTTAAAAAAGCGTGTTTTAACAACAAATTAAAAAAATTTTTTTGTTGCCGTTGTTTAATTTTTCTTAAAAAAGAAAACAAAAACACTAAAATTTGTTTTGAAATTAATTAAATTATTGCAACATAAGGAGGCACTTTAAACAAAAATTATAACTATTTTTTTTTCTCTTTAATTTTTATTTAATAAAAATGGAGTATTAAGAAAATAAATAAAATGGCTAAAAAACAACAATTAATTAACACTTAATTAAATGAAAAAGTAGGGAAAAACAAAACTAATATAATTGTATACGAAATACTAAATATGATGAGGGGTGGTAGAAGAGGAGAGGCCTTCCTTCCTATGAGCTTTGGATTTATATTTTTATTTTTAAGATTTCTTTCAATATATGTATGTATGTATTTGTTTTCAATATGAATGGAATTTTAATAATTACTTTTTTTCGCTATATATTATTAGTATTTATATTACTTTCTTTTGTATCTTATTTATTACTACTTTACTAAAGTAAAATATAAATTTACCTTTCAATTTATGCGTTAATTCTGTTATTTAGTTTTGGTTTTATTTTATTTTTCGTAATCTTTAATTATTTATGTAAGTTATGGTTTTGTTTACTAATTGTATTTAATATGTATGTGTGCACAAGTTTTCTTTTGGATACTTTTTTAAAATCATTTTCGAAAATATATATTAGTATTGAAAAAATTGTGTTTATTATTTGAAGTCACTTGTAAATTTTTTAAGATAAAATGTTAAAGCTACCATAAAATTATTTAACAAAATTCAAAAGTTCTTTAAGGTATTAAAAGTTGTTTGTTGTTCAATTTAAAATGTAAATTTTAAAAATATTTGTATTTGGTTACAAAAAATATACATTTGTATATAAATATTTCCTAGCAGGATTAAATTTTTTGACTGCATTTTCAGCTAATTTATAGGGGAATTTCATCCGTGAATAGTTTTAATCAAATACCTTTCTTTTAAAATTGTACCTTAATAAAAAAGACCATAAAAACATTTACCATTTTTTATTTTCAAGGTAGTCTTTTCAAAAGTTTTATAAAAATTGTTTTATTATTCAAACAACATATTTCTAAATGCATGATTTATTATTTTTTTATTAATAATATGAACAGATATTTGCACATTATTTTTTTCTTAGCCCTTATAAAATTATTAAATCGTCTTAAGAATTTTGTTAAATTTTCCTATTTAAACTTTAAAACTTTATTTTGACTTTCATTTTATATTATTCCGAACACATTTGTAGATTTTAATTTAATTTTCAATTTTTCACGCTATTTTTATTTTATATTTTTTTTATCTTAAAACATAAATGTTAAAAATATAAAAATATTTTTTATTTTTTTATATTTTCTTTCTAAAAAAAAGAGTATATAATTTATGCGTTATTTTTTTGCGTTTTATACTTGTGTTTAGTTATACATATACATATGTAGATATATAACATATACTTAAAATTGTTTTATTGTTTTAAATAAAAGTATTATTTTTTGCTTATAAAAAAAATATATAGGTAGTCTTTTTAAATTTCGTAAAAAGTAAAGTACATATATAAAAATAAAATTTATACATAAATAAAGATGTTAAATATACACAGAAACATTTAATTCTTATAAAAGAAAAACTGAGCTTTGTACAATAAAAAACCTCAGTTTTAATAGAATCTTTTGTGCATATAGTATGTTAAACTAAATATACATAATTAAAAATTATAATAATATACAATTAATAATAAACAATACAACATAATAGTTAAAAATTAAATTATAATTTACTTACTTGTTTAAATACAATTAAAAACAGAAATTAAAGCTCCTACAACATAAGGAGCCATTTTGAAAGTTTAGCATGCTAATGTGTTGTTTTGGGTTGGGTTGTAATTGTTGTTTTGCTTACTCTCTACGGATGAGTAGTTTTCACTTCATTTTAATTGTTTTTTAAGTTATTTGTTTTACTTAATGTATTAACATAATCTTTAGCATCAATTAATCATAAGTTTTTTATTGAATATTATTTTATGTAAATTTTTTTTGTTTGTTTTTGCATTTCTTAATAGAATTAAAAGTTGCAATTGTATGGATTTTGAGAATGTATGTATGATGATGTTGTTTTTGTTGTTTTAATGTTACGAGCGAAAATTTAAAATGTTTTGGTGTAACATTTTTAAATATTTGTGCTTTTTAAAGTAACTTTTGTTGTTAAAGAGTGGTTTTTTGACATTTTGTTAATGTGATATTTGGAGCAGAAATTGTATTCTATCAGCTTTCAACAGTTGTAGAACTCACACTGTGACTAGTAGTTAATAAATGTTCAGGAATGGGTATGGGTTGTGTTCTGGCTGGTTGTTTTTTCTGTAAAAAGAAAGAAAAAAACGGAAATTTATTAAAATTTATTCATACACTGATGGAAAAAATTCGAGTCAAATGTATCGGCCTTGGATACTGTTCGTAAATTTAATAGACTTACACTTTGATATCGAAATGTTTACAACATGATACCAATTAGCTATCGATTTTCGTTAAAATTTGAGCACACTGTGTTGAATTCGAACACATACTGAGCAGATTCGCAAGTGTCACTGAATTTTATTGTTTTTAACAAGTATGTGCTCGTTTTTTCTCTGGGTACATACATTTGTTCATTTTATTTGTTATTTATATAATTTAAATTTCAATAAAAAAAAAAAATTCGTGCTCCTTTAAAAAAAAAAAAAAAAAAAATATGTGGACTAGATGGAATTCCGCATGCTAAACTCGAATCTGCTTTCAGTTTTCTCCCATCAGGTCGAGTTTTTTTTGTATGGGCGTGTCTAATATTGCACCCTAAATAAGCCGATTACTCGAGTATATTTCACTATAACTCGAGAACGGCATGCACGATTTTTATAAATAATACACCAAAATATGTAGAATAAAATTGGCTTCTACTAACAAACTATTATCCGCTCCATATTTTTGGAGATATTTCGAAATAAGTGTCCGAAAAAAATGTTCATGCTAAATTCAAGATTTCTTTTTTTTTACAGTTTATCATCTTTATCTCAAAGCTGGCAAAACTACGAGTAAATAAAGGCATGTATCATAAAAATTGATACACAAATCTTGATTGGATTCACAGTTAAGTGAGGATACCCATGCATACCTGCAGTTAAGTGGAATACACTAGTCGGCAAAAAATTTTTTTTTTTTTGTCTTAAAAAAAATAGGTGGATTATATAGAATTTAATGTGCTAAATAAGAATTAGCTTTTTTTTTTATCACGTATCGATTTTTTTTTATGGGCATGACTACTATGACCCCGCCTTTAGACAGTCACACTTGTATAACTCGAGAACGGTTTGTTCTATTACGATAAATTAAACTCCAATATATAGCGACTTCAATTGTCTTTAAACTGAATTTACATAATTTTTCGTTCAGTTAATATTTCCGTAGTTATTTGGTAATTAGTAGCAAAAAAAAAAAAAAAAAAAAATTTTAAAATCGTGAAAATTTTGACAATTTTTATGTGCGTCTTTTGGTGTATCATTTATCAAAATCGTGTTAACGGTTCTTGAGTTATAGTCTAAATTGGACAAACCATTCTCGAATTTTATAGTGTGACCGCTGAATAAGGTGATGATATTAGTCATGACCATAAAAAAGTCAGTACGTGATAGAAAAAAAAATTGAATGCAGATTCTTGTTTAACTCGTCAAAATCCATCTAGTCAACCTATTTTTGTTTCAAGAAAAAAAAAAAAAAAATTTTTTTTCTACTCAATTGTATGTAACATGGGTATTTTTACTTAACTGTGAATAAAATCACGCAGCATTACTAGCATTAAAATAAAAATGATAAACTGTAACATTTTTGATGTTTTCATTTATTAAAAGAAATTTTAGTAACAAAAAAAAAAAAAAAAAAAATCTAAAATTTTGCATGAAAATTATTTTTTTTTTTTTTGACACTTATTTCAAAATAACTTCGAAACTATAGATCACATAAAAAAATTATGTTTGGGAGATTTGAAGATATTTTTTTGAGTTATGAGGAAATTTACTAATGGCTTTACTATGGGCGAAATATTAGACACGCCTCAGAAAATAATTTTTAGGCTTAACTTTGTATGGAATTAATTTCCTGGAGAATTAATTCCTTAGATAATGAAAATTAAATTTGAATGATAAAATTTTTCTTTAGTTCCATTCTTTTACAAAATGAATGAAAAATATGTAGAATTAATTTTTTATAAAATAAAATTCAAGTAATTGATATATTTTTCTTTCATTCCCTTCTACTACAAATTTAATAACATTTTTCTTTAATCTTATTTTTATTTATATTTTCAAAATAAGTATTAAATAAGTCGAAAATCAGTGGTATTTAGCTTAAATCAATAAAAAATCAACATGTTACTATCCAGCTAAACTCTACACAAAATAGAAGATGATTGTGCCCAAATAAACTTTGTAAGGAAGCTGCATTTCATACTTTTAAAGCCAAATAGTACCCGTAATACGTTTTCTTTGAGATTTAGGGATAAATCCTACGATTCAAAATAACCTGATTAAATAACAGATTAAATTAGTACACGTTTAATACACAACTAATACAAATAATAGATATTTCATACTAAATGTGTCGCATAAATCGTAATTCTATGATTTAATTCAATTTTAAAAAGCAAATTAAAGAATTAGTTCTTTCGAACCTTTGTTATCAATATTGGCATTCTAGATAGATTGCAACTTAACTATCGTTTCAAAATTGTTATAAATTCATGAAGCTATTAATTTTAAATTAAAACACCAGATTTTAATATAAGACTTAATATTTCCGAAATTTATTAACAAGCAAATACTCGTATATACTCAGGCCACGATTTGCCTAAAATTTTTCGTTTGAAATTTAAATATTTCGATTTGAGAAGCATGTTTTTTTCTTAAGTATGTTTTTTTTTAGTTTACTTGTAAAAAGGGAATTTTCAGCACGTCATCGTTAAACGTGTGGATCCTCGTAGGAAAAAAAATTCCCTCCCCAAAAACATAAATTTTAAGGAAATAGTTAAGAAAACTATTTTATTTTCCTCCTTCAAAAGCCAGAAAATCATTTAATTTCAAAAGTAATAAAAAGTGAAAGAGAAAATGAAGGAGCTATTATGACGTATTTCAGTTGGAAGTAAAGATGAAGGTAAGGACTCCACGATTAATATATAGTTTAAAAGGTAGTATATTTTTTATTGGAAAAAGTGGGAATTATTTGTATTTGGTAGAAAAAAAAAAAAAAAATATATATACATAAATATTTTAATTTCACTTCTCTGTTAAAAATCATTCCTTGAGAAAAGGAAATTGTTTAATCTTACTTAAAAAATTTACTATTTAAATTTATTAAAAACATACCTTTCTTCTAAATGGAAAACAGCCAGATGTATCGGGTTGTGGTGTGGCATTGATGAGTAAATCTGGCGTAGGATTATCATCAGGACCAAAAACATTTAATTCTCTAAAACAGTCGGTTTCCATCATTTCATTTTGCCATGATATTGATACAGAACCAGTATTGAATTTCGTATAAAAATTCGAATCGGATTCATCAATATTCACACCTTTAACTGTTGAAAATTGTTCGATATCCAAGACATCTTTGGCATAAACAGCATGAGGCTACAAATAAATGTTAGAACACGTTTTTAATTATTAAATCACTATCTAATCTATAGCAAATGAATTGTTTAGAAAATTTCTACGAAAAGTAATAAAAAATGTTGTAAACATTTCAAAGGTTAAATACACTTACATCTGGTACAAATGGTGGCTCAACCATACCAGCCTCTAAACGCTTCCAATTGATACAATTAAAAAAGGGATGCAATTTAACTTCCCTAGCACCAAAACGACCATTACGACAGCCTAAACGTAATTTTATAGATTTGGCTAGCAACTGTTGGCATAAGGATCTGGCTTCATCGCTAAATTTACTAGAATATTTTTCGGGATCTTCCTATTTAATACAAACAAGTAAAAAATAATTAATAATATTCGTATTTCTATAAAATTCAACTTAAAACATACTTTAACTCTTCTATCAACTTCTTCTCTTTTGACTTTTTCTTTACGTGCTCTAAACGGTGCCTGACCTTCAATCATTTCGTATAGCAGACAACCAAAACTAAACCAATCGGGCGAAAATGAGTATTTTTCATTGTCTATAACTTCAGGAGCCATATAACCTGAAAAAAAAAAAAAAAAATATATAGAAATTAGTTTTGTTTTTTGATTTAAAAATTATTTTATATTCTTACCCACAGTTCCCACGCGACCTCTCACCATTTCACCATCAATTTCTACGGCTAAACCTAAATCGGATATTCTTACATGTCCATGATCGTCAAGTAATATATTTTCTGGTTTACAGTCCCTATAAACAATACCCTGTTGATGTAAATGCTCCAAACCGCAAACAACTTCGGCGGCATAAAAACGTGCTCGTGCCATTTCAAAACCTGGATCACCGCCCATATTGTAAATGTGAAACTTTAAATCGCCGCCTGTTAAATAAACATGAAAAATAATTTTATATTAGAAATTAATAAGCTTAATATAAAGGGTTACATAAATTAAACTATACATTCCGGGTTATTACTGAGATTTAATATTTGCAGTTTTTGTTTACATGTTTTATAGGATTATTTCTGTAAAAATATTTTAATCTAAAACCTATAAACATATAGAACCTTCTTTTGAAATAAATCTTGAAAAATTAAATAAAAAACTTGCCTTTAAGCAAGGACAGTAAAAAGTTACAATAAGCTTTAGGCAAAATTATTTAATATGTAAAAAAGATAAAATAAATAGAATTACAGCTTAATTAAATAGTATTAAATGGATATACGTTTAAATACATAACATTGTTTTTTTTGTTTTTTTGTTTGTTTTTAATAAAGAGAAGCATTTAACTAATATTGAATTATATTTTATTAAATTATTTTTAAATAAAGTAAATATGGATAAATCGAAAGCCATGTGTATGAGTAAAAAATAAAATAAAGTAAAAGATAAGCTTACCATTCATAATGGTCAGTACCAAACATAGAGCATCCTTTGTCTCATATGCATATGCCAGATTGACAACAAAACGAGAATTTATTTTTTGTAGAATTTGTTTTTCTGTTAAAACCATAGATTCTCCTTTACGTTTTTTAATTCGTTTCTTTTCCAGTTTTTTACAAGCATACATTTTGCCAGTGGCACGTACCTGTTTGTATGGAGATATATCGAAAAATTTAATATTATTAAATTGATGGTAAGGATTTAATTTATATACAATTTAGTATGAACAACCAAAGGTACTTTGTTCAATTACATGAAAATGTTTGACAAGTTTATGTGTGAAATTTCTAATGGAAAGAAATATATGTGATAATTCTTAATTGACTTGCAAATTGCTCATACAATCTGCTTTTAAAGTATTTAAATCGCCATACAATTGGTATTTTATGCGTTATCGGAAAACTAATGATGCACAATTTAATGCGATTATTTAATTTTTTTTCAAAGGCAACAAATAATCCATTTTAAAATGCAAATGAAATCGCGGTCTCTTGACTATTTGTACAAAATTTTGTTGTCGTACATGTTTTTGTTTAAGAGGTATCGACATAAAAGTAGGAACTGTAGTTCTGGCGCATACTCTGTTTCTCTAGTTTTTAATCCATAACTTTTTTATTGCCCATTTTTAATAGCAAACAAATTTTATATGAGATTTTGCTATGGTATTTTGGAAATTTTGAAAAAGTTTTAACCCTAATGCACAGTGGACATTTTTTGGAAATTAATCTGTAGCTTTTATTCGGCTGGTTGGATTTACATATATTGAACTTTAAAGCAGCGTAATTTCAGTTCTGTAAAAGATATTGAATTCAATCTATATCTATATAATGAAAAATTGTGTCGGCAATATAATTTAGCTGAAAAGAAATTTAGTTTATAAAAAAAAAATGGTTTTTGGAGAAACTATAAATATTTTATCTGTAATAAAATCTTTGTTAGTTAAGATATCTTGCAATTTTAGGTGTTTAGTATTTTTGTATGAAATTTGATTTTAATTTCCGTATCCTATTCTTAGCTTTTAAATTTTTTGTAGCATTCCTGTTTTGGAACTTTTTGGACTTTATATGTTATCAACTCTGCATTAGCTTTAAATTTTCGAACCAAATAGTCAAAGCACTGAGCTAACTGGGCTGCTTTTCTACCCGATGTGTTTGGAGTTCCTTTCAATATGCTTTTAATTTTCTGGCCTTCCCAATATCATGTGGACCTTTTTCCGAACAAGGTTTCATATCAATGGTCAAATTCTCCTGATACTGTTTAATAACATTAGAAACAGTTTGACGGCAGAAATTTAATTCTGTGGCCAATTATTTGTAGGACAAATATGGATTTTTTTTAAATTTTTTTAATAATTTGTAGCACGTACATCTTTTTCGTCACTCATTTCGATGAAAATTACCACAAATCAACATGGTTGTTATTAAAAATAACAACTGACGTATATTTCAATGATAACTAGATCAAAAAAAAAAAAAAAATTTTAATATTAATTCCAAAAAAAGTTATGAGGCAAAACGTGTGTTAAGATTATTTCGATCGCACTCCTTATCTGTACAAAATTTCATGCTTTCATGCTTTTGTTTAAGAGAAATCAGCAGAAAAGTATGAAATGAAGCTACAACGGACACTCTTTGCTTCTAGTATTTTGCCCATAACTTTTTTGTTTATTAACCGATTTTGCAATACCAAACAAACCTTATACATAATAAGATAAATATTTGCGCCTAATTTCGTCCCCCTAGGTTGTCCCGTGCGAGCCCTTACCTGATTTCAACAGACAGACAGACGGACTCTGAATCTAACCAGGACCCAGAAAATATATACTTTATGGGATCTTAAATGATTCATGTTACACACGGAATGACAATCTTTCTGATGGTGGGGTATAAAAAAATTATTTTGTGATCAACAAAAGCGTTGACGCTTTCAAAAAATCATCATTTTGTCAGTCTTCAAGATTAAAATTGTTTATTTATGGACTCGACTTCAAATTTTCTTTATTCAATAGATAATTTAGTTCTAACACTTAGTATATTCTATTCAGGCTTTTTTACCTATGTAATATTGTTTATTGGCCTTGAAGGCTTTAATATTACTTTGATTGAATAAATAAATAAATAAATAAATAAATAAATAAATAAATAAATAAATAAATAAATAAATAAATAAATAAATAAATAAATAAATAAATAAATAAATAAATAAATAAATAGCAAAAAGTGGACCAGGAACTTGCAAAATTTAGGCAGTTAAAATTTCAAATGCTATTAACTCAAAACCTATAACAGATAAATAGCACATGTAAGCAAATTATTTATAGGTCCTACCGAGGGCTTTAATAAGATGTAAATATTTGAAATCGGATAAAAAACAACAAATTTGGAAGCGTTTCTATGTCTTGATGCTGGGCTCCTAGAAGGGTCCCCCTTCCAAAATTAAAATCGTATACTTCTTTACTAAGCCTACATATGTGGCTGGAATATGCAAATCCAACCAGGCGATTAAAAAATATAGATTTATTTCCAAAAATTTTCGATTATGCCCCACTGTGTAATGTACATCCATTACACAATATTTAGTTTAATTAAAATTTATAATAAATATAGCATTTGCAATTAAATGGACAACAGTTCATATGAAAATAGTTATTGATTTTTTACGCTTGATTATTAAAAAAATCTATTTTAATACAAATCTTTTCTATAAATTTCCATTCACTGATAAACAAAAAGCATTTCCATTTTTTTTTTTTTTTTTAATAAAACCTCGAAGGCTTAAAATGTCAATTTATTGGTGAAGCATTTACCTGACATGCACATACTTCGCCAAAACCTCCTTTGCCCAAAACACGATACATACGAAATGTTTTATAAGTTATGGGTTGCGCCTCCAGCCATTTCCATTGTAGGTAACTGTAAAATGTAAAACAAATAAATAAATAAACTACATAAATATCAGAATTTATATTCATGTTTTCGATAAAAAATATATGTATGTTTATAAAATAATTGTTAATAAAAAAAATGTTTTTTATTTCATCAAAATAAATATGAATGAAAAGAACCTTTCAAGCGTGCGATATTTAATCGTCAGAAACTGTTTATAAAATTTTGACATAAATTGATATTGAGTTTTTATATATTAATGCAATAAAACAAATGCTTTTAGTTTAAATTTGGCTTCGCTTTAGAATTTATTTTGTTTATTCAATTGTTGCTTGTTAAAATATTTCATTGTGGGGAAACCCTTTTACGTAATTTACATACATTTGTTAAGGAAATAAAAAAATAATTATAAAAGGTATTTAAGTTTTTTAAAAATTCTAAAAAAATTAAACTGTTTACTTAATAGCTGGAATAATGCCTAACATTTATTAATGATACATTTCTAAATATAGAACAATTTTATTTCACTTTATTTAATTTTTGGTTTTCATTTCCAAGTCATCTTTCTCTACAAGTAAAATGTATCCATTTCATGTAATAAAATTCTACAAACTCAATTTAAATATTTAACTGTATTTGTGAAAAACCATTGTGGATTGTATTTTTGTCACAATTTGAAATATTAATTTAATCATTCCCAAAGACACAATAATCCATTCTGTTGAAAAGTTTCTTTATAATACATAACTTTTAACATATTTTTACAATGCCTTGGTTTTAATATTAATTTCACCTAAATAAAAACAATTCTGGGAAATTTCTATTTACTTAAGATTATTTACATAAAAATTGTTCTTTTGTTACAATTTGTTTTTTTTTTTTGTTAAATTATTCAACGATAATGACGAGTCTACTTACCGATGAAAATACATTGAAGTTTCAAATTCTTGGAATGGTTCACCAGCTAAAAATGCTTTGACGGCTTTGACACATGGCTCAAACAGTTCCTTACTGCCACTGTTAATTTTACTTCGTACCCGTGAAATGAGATCATCATTTAAAATATCTAAAACAAATTCATCGGAGGCTGATAAAGGTGGTTTACTCGAATTGCCATTTAACTTGGCAATCATTGTTGTTGTCTCACTACCATTATTACCACCACCTTCATCATCATTACTACCTAAAACACCACCACCACCGCCACCTCCTCCATCACCATCATAAGTAACAGTGGAAGATCCACCATGTTCATCACCGTTGTGATGCTGAAAATGTTTATGATTGTTGCTACAACTACTGCTGGTATTATTGGCGGTGGTCTTGTTATATATTTCAGTCTCTACAGGATTTGTTGTGGTTGCGGATGTTGGCGTTGTATTGATATTTTCCGTTTCTATTAAGGTGGTTTTATTTTGTTGTTCAGCACCATCATTATTTATAGCATCATCATGCATCTCATCATCACCATCATTGACAGAACCGTCACCATTATTTAAAGTGTCCAATGTTGAGGCTACATCAATGTCTAAAAATCGACTGCCAATATCGTGTGCTATTGTCAGACGATGTTCATCATATTCTACTTCATATCTAAAAAATGGATGGAAGGGAAATTTGTTCAAACTTGAAAAAAATAAAATTTATATATTTCAGCTATGGGGGAGCATTTGTTTGGTTACACTTACTTTTGGACTTGATCTAAAAATGATATATAACGAAAGTACAGAGGTCTTTTACTTTCACAGAACTGTCGAAACAGTTCGCGTCCAATTGGCTGTTGGTCTATGACATAGCCGTAGCTTATATCTGAAAATTAAAATAAGGTTATTATTAGACCGTTTAGTTTGTTTGCAAAAAAGGAAGTCGAAAAAACCGGAGTTAACATATTTCCGCCATTTTTGAACAGATATTGCTGAATTTCAATAGTAAAATTCTCGAAAGGATTTCCGATCGTCTGATAAGTATATCAAAAATTTTTTAACTTGGCTGAAACTGACTTAAATCCTTAATAAGTTTTATCGTAATGATAATTTAAACAAATTTGTTACAGATCTGAACTCACAAGACTTGAAATTAATAGAGTGCAAAGTTTTAGCACCATACATTTTTTTTATAATCATGATTGTTGTTCAAAGTTCAAGAACATAGAAAAATGGCTAAAAATTACTTAAGTTTTTCCCATTCTTCTACAATTTTTGTTCGGGCGTTTATACTTTTTGATCTCATTCCATAATAAATAAACTAATCAGATTTTGCAGATAAATTCTGCATCATCTTTGTTGTAGTGCAGACTTTCAACAGTTAGAGCCCAAACACAAGCAGTGGCGGATGCAAATTAATGAAGACGGTGTCCAGCAGCGGATTTCACATACATTTTGTTTTTGTTTCTTTATGTTTTTTGTATATGGCAACAACAAAACTACATGTGTAAACAATTTTTTTCTTCCTCTTAAATTCCATACATAAAAAAAATATAAATTTAATGTAAACTTATGTGATTCATTTTGCAACAACGGCAACACCGACAGAGAGGGAGAGTGAGAAAATGAGA
Source organism: Protophormia terraenovae (assembly GCA_951394005.1). NCBI lineage: Eukaryota > Metazoa > Arthropoda > Insecta > Diptera > Calliphoridae > Protophormia > Protophormia terraenovae. The sequence continues at coordinate 160,634,203 of OX596073.1, read as the reverse complement.
GCTTTTGAGAATCCGTTGTAAAAATAAAATAAATTGTAATTTTCAGCGGATTCTGCTGTGTTGTTTTATTTGCCAAATCTTCATATAAAAAATAATCCGCTTGGTTGTGTTTGGGCTCTTAAATACAGGGTAGTCGAGTTTTGATGACATTTTTTAGTTTTTAAAATTTTTCAGTTTTTTGGCCGGGGTCTGTGCACCCCTCAACCGAATACAAAATTTGGTATAGGGATTGATACATGTTGTAATTGTGCGTATTTTACGCTATATCCCGTTGATGTGCCCGAAATAGTCAACGTAGTATATAGTCTCAAAGTTTAGAAAACAAGAGCAAGAGAAAATTTTCCAAAAAGTCAGTTTTTCGCGAGGCACATTCACATTTTCATATGGAATTGCTTGGATTACTGCGTGAACTTAGTTTTTTGTTATTTTACATAACAAAATCGGAGCAGCATTAAAAATAAATTTAATACAAGAATTTTATGGACTTTTTGAAAATTATGCAAAAATTGCACGTTTTGTTTTCGTATTTTTATATAGAAAAATGCAATTTAAATAAAAAAATGGATATAAAGATATAAGAGCGGCGATAAATATAAATTATCGGGATCATAAATTAAAGTCCAACGTCGTTGATAGTTGATAACGGGTCGCTTTTTTCAAAACAAATTTCGCTAAAGCACATCGTGTGGACAGCATAAAATTAACTATAATTGGCATAATTAGTAGGTGTTTGTTATGCTCAATAAAAATGCGGAGGCGCATCAAAAAATTTCGAAAGATAAACATTTTATGGACCAAAAAAATGTTTACTTGTGGTAAAAAAGGATCACAATATTAAATAGCATTTCTTTGTAATAAACTCTAACAAAATATATTTTCATTAAATATATGGAGAAATAAAATCAAGATTTTTGTTATAAAGATAATTTTATCGGAATAACTCAGTAATTTTGACTGGAATTATACATAAACTTCTAGTTTGAAAAAATGTGTATATGTTCAACTTAAAACCGCCATAACTTTCGCGCCCCTCTCATGAAATCATTAAAGCGAACTGATTCTACATGCATTCGAGTCACTTTATATGTATACAAAATGATTTTAATGTGCCATCAAAAAAATTAATCACCCCTATTATGTATGTCGTTGTCGACAGCAAGTCAAGTCGACAAAACAGAAATGGTATTTGTGATGTCAATATTGACTACAAATCTCAATATTGACAAAGTTTTGTAATTTTCTAAGTCGATTTAAAGTCAACGTCGAGTTGAAACGACTTTTGTCGACACATTTTTTAATGTCGACTCAGAATGAAAGTTGGCAAAATTAAGGAAAAGTCATAATTTTTAGAATGAGGTGTAATTATTTCTTTATTTAAAATAACTTATGTATCCTTATATTTACGCCTTACTTCACCATAAGTGGTTAGGGTAGGGTTGCCAGAATTGTTTGGTAGTTTAGCTTGACATTTCGAAAAATTCAACTTGATCTTAAACAAATTTAAAACCTAAAATTTATAAAAAAAATTTAAACCTGAAAAAATAATATTGTACTGCATATGGATACGTTTTTATATTTCAAATATTTGAATATTTTCTTGTGAATATGGAGCTAATACATTTCATGCAATTGCTGCTACTTTAGTACGACCACAAGTAATTTTGTTAGCAATTTTACTATCGAAGTATTTATATGAACACAATTTGACATGACAATCTAAACTGTTATAACTAAGTCCATGTATTGTATTATGAAAAACAAGTAATAATTCAGCCTTTAAATCAAGTGATTTATCCTTTAATACTGCCGGTACTACAAAATTTGAAATGGATTTTGAAATTTTTTGGAACAATGCCACTTTTTAATTTTAGTTTTTTCTCAGAAATATATTTGACATTAAGTACTCACAAATTTCACAATAAAACGAGAGAGAAACTATAGTCAAGATAAGACCGATTATATGATACCCTACACCATTGTGTATGAGCCAAAAATTAGACCTGTTGCCAATTATAAACCAACACTTATACTAAATGTAAAATAAAATATACAAATACAGAACAATGCATTGATACTAACATCTATATGATTTTATGCACTATAGGGCGATTCCCGGAAGTGAGTTTACATGGGAGCTATGGTAAACTATGGACCGATTTTCATAAAATTTGGCAATGCTGTTTCTACTTATATAAAACTTATTTGTGCCGAATATTGACTTGATACTATCATCATATGGGATTTATGCACGTTAATGTAATTTCCGGAAGAGAGATTTATATGGAAGCTATGGTAAATAATTGGCCGATCTTAATGAAATTTTGCACTAATATTAACACTTATACAAAACTTCTTTGTGTCGAATTTTATTAAAATATTACTATATTTAAGGCATTTATGACAATTAAAAACCCTTTTCCGGGAGGTCATTTGTATGGGGGCTAGGTGAAATAATGGACCAATCAGCAAACATCAGCACAAACTCATTATTCCCCAACCACCTATGGTGGTGTAAGGTATAACAGAGCTTTACAATCATTTCTTGCATTTATTATCAGTGATGGGCAAAAATGCATACAATCTGTAACGGAGAAAACCATACACTTTATATTTGACTAAATTTATTGTATTTTTTAAGAAATTTAAATTGTAGAGATTTTAAAGTAGTATAGAACATGTTTAGCTTGACAAATTGTATTTTAGCTTGAAACTTGACAAGGCCTAAAATATCTTGACAATCAAGCTCATTCAAGCCCGTCTGGCAACTCTAGGTTAGGGTATTATGCCTTTGTGCAAATTATTTACCACAGAGAAAAAATTTTCCGACCCCAACTTTAAAGTATACCGTATATTTTAAGGAAATTTATCACAAATAAGTTTAATATACGTATCTGTATGCCAAATTTCTTGAAAGTCGGTCCATAATTGAGCATAGCTCCGATATGAACCCTTCTTCTGAAAATCACTTTAACATGCATTAAAATAGATAATACTTCGCTTTTTTAGCAAAAGTATTAAATAAGCACAAAAATACATTTATATATCTTATATACACTAATTTATCTTGCAAAAAACACATTATTGCGTAAAAATTTCAAAATAAAAGTTATTTCCTTTAAATTATCGATAACAAGTCGACGTCACACAGTACTATTAGAAAATACGAATTTAGTGTCGAGGTGATGTCGATGTCGTCTATAAGTGACAACGACTACGAACTTACATAATAGGGGTGAATATTTTTCTGAAGGGCTAAAATCAAAAATTTTTGATAATGGCCCATATATATTATATATGGCAGTTATCGGTGGCCTTCATAAACGCCATTTCAACCGACGGACGGACATCATTTCTTATAAGGATCCAGAAAATATAAACTTCTCTGCACTCCGACGGAAATTGTGACAAATTACACCTATTGTGCAGGGTATAAAAACTTACCTAATTTGTCTTTCAGGTGTATACACTGTGATATGTGAGGAAATTGAAGGATTTTTCGCCATTTTTTACTCTTTCCTTTATTGCTATCGGAACCACCTGTAAAGACAAAAGGAAATAAAAAATTAAATTAAAACGCTTAACTGTTTTTTTACTAAAGATAAGTAGAAATAAAATATATAAAATGTTTCTAAATGTATACAAATGTGTATTTCCTGGCAGGTTTTCTTCCTAATTTTAAAATTAATAATATAAAATAATAAAACTTGATGTAAAAGATATAAATGTAAAACTTAAAAGAAAACAAAAGGAAGTTTTACACTGCCGCCTCATCTTAATACGACATAAATGTTATTCAGATTTTCCGGTTTCCCTCTCAAAATTCATAAGCGTATTTAAAGTTTTTACAGTTTCAGTTTGATGTTAACATTAACGTCCTCCATTTAGATTAAACAAAGCATTTTTAAAGATTGCTTTTATAAATTTATTAAAGTTAATATAACTTCTTTTAACAAAAATAGTGATTTTATCAGCTCATCAGAATACGACATTTTTCTATTTTATTTTTTAACAAAGTAACATCTGAAAAGTATGTTTTATTGATTTTAATAAAAATTAAAAAAAAATTCAATTAAGAAGGACCAGATGGCTACAGTTATTATTTCCACGATTTGCGAAAAGAAGAAATTTATTTGGAGCGTCATCATAGCTGTGCTAGAGGTATGATGGCCTGGGGTTCAGTTTCCTACTATGGAACAAGCGATTTGCAATATTTTACTTAAAAAATGATCGCGAATTCGTATATTACTGTTCTGGAAAAAGCATTTCCCCATTTTTCTAATATTTTTAGCTCTATATCATGGACATGTCAACATGATAATGCACCTATTCATACTGCAAATTTGGTTAAAAACTGGATTAGAAAACAAAATGTGACATTACTTGATTGGAATTAAATATAATGAAAAATGTATGGGGTTGGTTAACTCGTAAAGTGTATGAAACTGGGAAACAGTATGAAACAAAATCCGACCTAATTGAACCCATTAACAAAGCGTGGAGTACAATTTCTTTGGATTACATAAAAAGCCTTTATGACTCTATTCCAAACCGCATTTTTGAGGTTATCTCTAATAAAGGAGGTAGTACACATTACTAAAATAACCAAGAAATAAAAAATTTTAGTTTTTATTGAAAAAGTTCGAAAATTTAAGCTTTTATTGAATTTTAAGCTATATGTCGCAATGTGATGAGCCTACACTTTTAGTCATTATTTTATTTTTTGTTTTTAACACGTATTTCTGAATAATTATGAATTATATCGTGTAAAAAAAGTTTAATTTAAATTTAAAAAAGTTAGCTCTAGTTATTATTCACTAGCGAATTATTAATTTTTGTATGTGTCGTATTCAAGTGAGCGGCAGTGTAGATATTTTAATTTTTTCTAAAATTCACAACCTTTTTTCAATATAACTTTTCCATAACATAGGTTATGTATGGATATTTATATTTGGTAATATAACGAATTTTACTATTTCTATTTTTTTTATTTTTTTTTTTGTTGAAAATGTTAATTAAATTTTGATGTGTTAATATAAAATATAAAGTAATATTTTTTTTAGTGTAGAGTAGATGTGGTGCCAAAGATGGGTGCAAAAAATTTATAAAATATTTCTCTAGCCTAAACAACAATCCACACTCGGCTCTTTAGGACTATAGGCGACCACAACTGGTTTAAATATCTCTTCAAATATTATGAAGATAATAACAGATGTTGCTTCCAAGTTTCATCTCGAATTAGTTTTTATTAGAAGCTTTCCATTTTGCTTTTTTTTTTTCTCTATGAACAAAAATAATCCATAATACAAATTTTATAGCAAAAGTCATAAGTATGTAGTTACCACAAAAGAGCAAACTTTTCTTACAAATGTTATAAAAACAACTAGAAAAAAATATGTAAAATTAGAAAATTAAATACAAGGACAAAAACATTTTACACTTTTACATCAAAAAATAATGAATTGTTGAAAGTTTTAAAGGAAAGAAGAGAAAAACAAAACCACAAAAAGAATAATAAACAGCGGGTGGAGACATTTTTTAAAGAGCAACACAATACACACAAAGAAAACCAACAAAAGGAATTTTGATGGATCTTTTTGGAATAAAGAACTACTGTTTGTCAAAACAATAATAATATTAATGTAAATAAAGAGATATTGTTGACAACATTTATTGCTATTAATTTTCTACCGAAAAGTTTTTTGTAAACTTTAGGGAATATATTTTAATAGTTATAACTACACTATCTTAAATCGGGAACGTATAATGCTTTATTGCCGAATCAAAAATCTGAGGAGATTTAACTATGCCCGTTCACACGGCTGGATGGCTGGTTGGTTGTCATGGCAAACCTTGATTTTCCGAATTGGCCACCTACAGCATAGTTGCAACCAACATTTCAACGAAATTACTTTTTAAAAGTAAATGTCAGAGAATATTCTTATGGATTATAGTTTTAAGTGTAAATATTTATGTATCAGGGTAGGTAGAACGCTCATTTTTTGATTTGTTCGGAACAAAATTTTATTAGCGAATTTAATCCTAATTTTTTAGAACGAATTTTATTTTTTTTGTTTGCAAATTTAATTTTTAAATTTGCTCAAAGATCAAAAATTTTATTTTCGAAAATAAAAATATTATTCAAGAATTAACCCAAAACGAATGATTCGAATTGAATTCGTGTACAATGATATAAAAAATGTGTTGTCTTATGTTGAAAGAAAGACGTGTGGATATAAAAGACATTTGTACATGCGCTTGTGTGTTTAAAACTGTATGTTTTTCTTTTGTTTGTTAAAATGTTTTGTAATGTTTTTCAATTAGCAATATAAAAAAATAAGAATTATTATAATATATGTATATTTTTTTGCACATTTAAATCCATTTATAATCGTTTCATAATTTCAGCAATAAAAATAATTATTTTGTACATACATGTGTATGTAGATGCATATATATTTTGCGGTAAATATTTAATTTTGCAAAATTTTATAATCCCATAAAATTTTTCTCCAATCAATGCATATTTATAATTGTCATAAAATATTTTTGTCATTGTAATCAACCTTTTTATACTTTCTACGATCTTTTAAAATACTCACATTTATTGACCTTTTAAAAATTTTTTGCTTATAAACAAATCCATTTTTTGCTGTTGCATTTCTTCAATGTTGACTGCCATAAAATATTTGTTTACAGAAAAATCAAAAATTATCGATATTACACCAACAACGCAATTATTTTTTACGACAGCTACTTATTTGCATCACAGTCAAAAATGAATTCATATACTTACATACATACATATAAACTTACAAATTTAAAACAACAAATATCATTGCAGTTTTATAGTTAGGCTTTTTTCTAAACGACAGTATACCGCTAAAAAAGTATTTTTTTTATACACATCTACATGTATGCATAAGTGTACATGCACACAACGAACCTTTTTTTACTATTTTTCAACCACTTTTTTGCGCACATCATTGTATTATATGTATGGCGACCGAACCGTTTGTAATCGTAAAATAATGATCTTCCACATACATACAAATTTAAAAAAAGTTTTTTAGATTATTTTCGTAACTCAAATTAAAAAAAGTAAAGAATACATATTTAATCCAAAAAGTGAATTTTATTTTTAAATTTACGAATTACAATTAAAAAGAGCGAATAAAAACTGAAAATTAAATTCGTAATCCGAATTTTTCCGTACCTTGGTATGTATGTTTTTCAAAAATGTAATTTTTCGTAGTGTACTCCAACAAAAATTTAAATTCTTATACTGTTTATCTATATATACTTATGTATTTAAGCATGTCTCCGTACTTACTAATTTTTTATAACTTTTTTATTGTCTTCACATGTAGAAAGGTGCGTACAAGAAATAAAAAACACAAACGTTGCACAGTGCTTTGTTTCCATATAACGAATCGGCAAAAATAGAAAAATTTTTGTAGAATCACAAAAAAAGTTGGTACACTTGTGTCTTATGCCAAAATTAGGAAAAATATAAATTTTCAACCAAATCGGGTTGAAGTAAAGCTCACCTTCTAAGATTGCGACCAAATTTGATACACTGTCAAATACTGTTATATATGTGCATACGTGATCAAATAAGACTTAATTCAGTGCCCTCTATTGTTGACAAACGTGGGAAACCTAAAGCATGTCTAATTATGACATTAGCTTTCCAAGCATGTAAAATTGTTTAATATTCATGGTATTATTTTATTTTTAATATTTGCTTACGGGACAAAGCACTGTGCGTTGTCTTAAAAGTCACACGTTTTCCTTTATTTTCAAACAGCTAAAAAATACAAACGGGGTTGGTATACCCCTAACAACGATTAAACACTTTTGACTGTGATGAGAAAGAAGGACTTTAATATGAAAAACTCTTGTACTCACACAAAAAGCAGTAGATAGAGAGTAGGTATATAATTTTAAAAAGTTAATTCCAAGTAATAAAAATTTAGAATGGTACAAACTCAACGTGAGTGAATAGTATTCAAGTTTTTTCATCATTCAGATCTAAATATTGTGGTGTTTGTTTTATATAATATTTATTTAGAAAAAGGAAATATTAAAGTATTTAGTTCTTTGAATATTATAAGAACTTAAAGCACATCACGTCAACCTTATCTTTTGGAAACATTTTGTTTCATTTATTTTTCGTATTAATGTGTTAAAAAAATCTACGATGAAATGTTGAATTACGATGAAATTTTTACTGAAAAATATGTTTAATGATATGTTTAAGCCATTAAATAAAAGCAGAATTTTGGAAAATTAAATATTTCAAGTTAAATAGACAACTATAATTACTTTTGTATACATATGAATAGAAACCTTTAATTTATGCTTAAATAATGAATTAGTGCTTTTTTTAATAATATTTTTTCTATAAAAGCTCAAAATGGAATTAAATTATTTTATGTTATTTAAGGGAGTTTTATACTATTATGCTTTGTATTAATACCAGAGATTTACTTTCCATATTTTCTATAAACAAAAAAAAAAAAAAAAATATTAAGAGAGTATTATTATATGTCATATTTTTTATTTTCTTTATTAAAATATATTTTTTTAATGAACAGAATTTTGAATAAAAAAAGTTTGGAAAGGTCTCATTCAATACTATTGATACATATACTATGTATTCATTTAACACTTTACACAAGCACAAGCATTTTGGTATATCCGGTCCATAATTGGTTAAGTTAATTTTGTATGTCAAATAAATGGTTAGCTAAGAATATAAATGTCAAGAAAAGCTTAATAAAAACTATAAATTCGTGTAACATAGTGTGACTAAATTTCAAAAATCTCTTTAATTATTATCGCGGTTTTAAAGAAGCTATTTATACTTCTCATAAATTAATTTATATTGAAGTATAATTATTTTTGGGAACTAAGTGCATAAAATTGACCCTCTTGCTGTTAAAGGGTTAATTACGTGTAATCTTCAATAGTATCGCGATAGACCATTACATTAAAACCCAAATATATGGAGAAAAATTTGTGAAATATATAAAATTATATGTGAATAAAGAAAATATGACAAAAAAACTTTAGTTAAATCTTAATATTCGGCGACTGAAAAGAGACATAACAATAATATTATAATTTGAAGTTAATTTTCTTATAACAAACATTTTGATAATGATATCAGAGGTCCAAGTTGATCGGCTTCAAGTCGGCTTTGCGCCGCCGCCGACTAGTTATTACGAATACGAGCCGCCACCGAATCTTTCGGCTTACTTCGGCTAATATCTCTAGCTGTCTGAATTTAAGTCGATATTTTAGTTTCAATATTAGTTTGGTTTAAATTATTCATTATAAAATTTTGAAAGGAACTAAAGTTTTCGAGAAAAAATCTATCGACTTGGGACTGCTTTGCTATATTAGAAAAAATTTAGGAGATAAGATTTATTATTTAATCATTTATTATTTAAAATGCTATATAGTCTTGGAATTAATTACGACCGAAATAACGGTAATTTTAATCTTTATCTCTTAATATTTTTGTATACTCTAAAAATAAAATGGCGTAACTACTAGGCTAACAAAATGTCAGGATGTTCATTGAAAAGAAGCGCCCTTGGCAAAACTTCCAATCCAGACTACTTTTCAGACAGATCTTTTATTATTATTATTTTTTTTTAATTTTCTTTTTCTCTGAGAGCCATCGGCTTCAGCCGGTTAACAGCCGCCGCCGATCATTTTTTGTTCCGCCGCCGCTGACAATTTTCTATCGACTTGGAACTCTGAATGATATTGAAAGAAATATGTATTTTTAGTTTTTTTTTTAATGGCCCAGCTCACGTAAATTTAAACATTTAGACGTAACATTTTTTTAATCATATAAAAACATACTAATCTTCATTTCTAGAGGGTACATTTGCAACTTTTTTCGTGCGTCTCTTTAATGTATAAACGTACATAAGTATATTCCCAGCAAACACGGTGTCGAACGTTTGAAATATGATGACTTTAACATTTGATATCAAACATGTTTCTCAAACATGTGTCAAATGTAGATAGTGATTTGAATTTCAAGTTTGAATAAAAATTGAAAATCATTTGAGAAAAAACGTTTGAAAAATTATATTTTCTCAAATTAATATCAAATGATATTATCAAATCATTATAAAACCTAAAGATAACTTTAAACATATTTGAAAAATTGTACGCTCTTAACTTGGTATCAAATGTTATTATCAAATTATTCATAAATCTTAAGACAAGTTTACAAAAATTTGAAAAAATGTGTTTTCTCAATTTGATATCAAATTATTTATAAAATCCTATAAATATTTGTAAACTAAATTAAAAAATTTAAGAATAATCTAAATTAAATTATCTAATCATTATTAAAAAAAGAAGTTTAGATTATGATAAGTAAAAAAAAAAAAAAAAAAAATAATTGAAAAAGTAAATATATATTTACACGAACTTTAAGTAGCGGTTGTTTTGAAATAATTTTTTGAGATAATTTTCTTTAAAAAAGAATCTAAAATTTGCGATTTTTGTAAATAAGTATATATATTTTACATATTCTTATTTAATTCTTTTAAACAAAAATATTTATTAAAAATTACATATTAAAATATTATTTTTACAATAAAATTAAAAATCAAATAATTTTTATTTATATTCCACATTTAGTCACAATCCACATTTGAAAAATATTTGAGAATTTCATTTGATTTGATAATAATAGCATTTCTCAATTTGAGAATTAATTAAACTTTTTGTTGAGAAACTATTATTTTAAAGTTATTTTCAAAGCGTTTGACGTTTGAGAAAGGGTTTGACTTCAAATCATTCTCAATTTGATATCACACCTTTGTGTTTGCTGGGTATGTATGTATCTATTTCTAATTACTTTTTAATCCTTACTGTAAACTGCAGTGTTTTGCGTAAAACTGTCATTAATAATTACCATATTAAAAGCATAAAAATATATTAAAAGTTATTAAATAAATTATTCAACATATAGAGGGTAATGTAGCGCAAAAGATTAATGACAAATGTTTTCTTAAGTTAAAAAAAACTGTTTCAAGACACAAAAGTTTACTTATTAACACAATTTGTTTGCACTTCTAATACGCTTAATTAATTAAAATAATTTATCTAACGTTATAAAATAAAATTCTATATAGATGCTATAATAATCCATTAAGTTTTTTTTGTTTTCCTTTTCAACTCCATATCTGTACTCAGTATCATTAGCATGTGAAAGACAAAAAATAAAAAAAATATTGTTGTATACACAAATGTCATGTTAGTTGGCATGGTAAATAAAACAATATTTTTGTCACATCATGCTATGAGGTGAATAGAGATCATTAGAAGTAACTAACACACATCACCTCGTTCCACCTCCAAAGTTATGTTGTAGAATTTTCTTCGCCCTCGTCTTATAGCATTTGTAGTTATCGTGTGTCATGTTAGAATCTAATTTACATACAATTTTGCATGTTTGTATGTATTAGATATTTATGTTGTCAGGTAGACGCATAAGTGCATTAATAGGGTGTTACATCGGGAGGAATAATTAGAAAAAAAAAAATATTATCCAAAATAAAAAAGCAATGGCAAATAGTAAGAGTTAAAATTAAAAGTAACATCATTTAAATTCATAAAATTAAATATGCCGAATTATTGAATAAAATATTTAAACAAAAAATTAATTAATATTAATAATAAATTAATTTTCTGCATAAAAATATTTCTTTATGAAATACCCTATATGTATATGTATGCAAATACCCATAAAGAACGAATTAACGTTGTTGCTAGCTTAGCACTCAACTCTTGTTGTCTAATTCAATATATGCTGAATTCATAGTTTATTTTAGTTATTCATTGTTGGTGCTGTTGTTACTATTGTTGCTGTTGTAGTTGTTGTTATTACAATTGAAAGCGTTTTATGCCTTACGGTAGCAAAATCTCAAGTGTCTTTAAATCTCTAAAACACTAATATCTTTTGAGTAACCTAAAGCAACAACAAGAATAATAATGAAAAAAAAAAAAAAAATAGTTAAAATGAACTGAAAATAACTACTACAGCAGCAAGAAAAAAAAAGAAACTCATTTAAAATTTATGGTGAAGTGCAGCCAACGGCAACAACTACTACAACAATAACATCATCATGTATCATGTAAATTGTAACTACAAACATGTTGAACTTGCCACCTCGTTGCAACAAATTACACTTAACAACGAGATTGCTGCTGTAGCAGCAGCAACAACAACAAACAATTGACATTAAGTGCATTATGGGAAGTATCATTTGTTGAATTTATTGTTTGCTTCTCATTTTTCTCTATTTACACGATTATTTGTATTTGTTTTTGAGATTTATTTGTTTGTGTTTTTTTTTCTTAATGAATTGCAAATGATTAATTGTTTAGTAAAATATTAAATTGAGTGTAAATAAATATAAAAATATTTCATCTACTCTAATGCTTCGTTTACGACACACATTTTGGAGTTATACCCAAACATGATTTTTAACTGATGAATAAAATTGTGATTTTAAGGAAATATGCATCTAAATGCTGGTATAAAATGTATTAAATTAGTTTAATAACAATATAAAAAGGAATCTGTGTTTGTTTCTTTGGGCTTTATAGAAAACTTAACTGCTGGTTCGGTTTCTTGAGATTTTCACGGTGTCATTCTGTAATACCCGAAAGTAAAATCGGCTACTTTGTTTGTCGATAGAAGCTGGGGAAATATTATCACATATCTCCAGAACTATTATAGATAAATTCAACTAAGAGGAGCAATAGTCCCATACGAAGAAAATACTACACAGAAAAATATATTTCAAATATTTGTTAATAAAATTATTAACTAACTTTATAATGGAATTTAATTATATTATTTATTAATATAATTAATTTTCTAATTGATTTACAAATTTTATTTTTAATAAATTGACAGCTGTTAATAGAATATAAGAAAAATGAAAGACAAATCTATAAAAATACAAAAATAAAATAAATTTAAGTCAATTTCCAACAATTTTCAGCACATTACATCTATTTAAGGAAACGATGTAATAATAAAATCAATTATTGCACTTATTAATATTATCATTTTGATGATTGGAGCAAAATCAATTAAAAATTAATTAATATAAGCAATTTAGTAATTGAAGTCCATTTTTACTTTTTTCTGTGTAATTATCGCAATTATATCATAGGAAATATTACAGAAACATTTTTAGGAATAACTTTCTCAACAGCCCCCAAAAGTTCAGATGCAAATGGGATGAGTAGGATCTGGGCAAATGGTACCCATACAAGGCAAATATTTTTAGTGGCATATCTAAAGAACTACTATTGTAGTTCCTAAAAATTGTTATAGTTCAAAAGGGAGTAATAAGTATTAGTTATTGCATAAAATAAGGTAGCAAAATAAAGGGTAAAATTTTTCAGTCTGTTATAAATAGGACCAGTTTCATTCTCTACAATCATATCCGAAAAGATTTCTATCAGAAAAATACAAAATTTTTATATGAAAAATTCTTTTAAAATAAAACAAGAGATATCATATTTTTGGCAAACAGAATTTAAGTAAAAAATTTGGTGTAAATCGGAGCAGCCAAATAGAAATTACATCTTTCAGGACTCACAATGGACAAACTGAATGCAAAAACTATTTTTGGTAAAATTAAATTTTTAATATTTTTTCACTGGAAGTAAATTATTTTCTTCTTAAATTTTCATTTAGTTTTGGAGAAAAACTATTTATTGTAAATAATGTTATTAACACAAATATTTGCATAAATATTTTTAATTATATTTTAATTAATAATATTTCATAGAAAAACTTTTTTTTTTTTTTTTTAAATCTAATTAAAACACATTTCAACAAACAAAACAAATAAAAACCAAATCTATATTTGTAGGTTTGCGGCAAGACTGACACAACTCAAAAATATAAACTTTTTAAAACGAGATCTAAGATAAATTTCTCTAGATAATTAAGATAATTGAACATTTTGACAAAATTACTTTTAGGTAAAATAATTTTGTTGATACTAAAACAAAAAAATATTTTTAATTAGAACTTTTAATATAATTTGCAAAGATTCTTTGTTCCAAATTATTTTGAGAAATAATAAAATCATTTAATAATTTAATGGAGTTAGAACGCTATGGTTACAAAACTGCGATGTAAATATCTATATAAATTTTTGTTTACTTTAAATTCATTTATGAAATTATAGTTCTCATCATAATCCACAGTACTAAAAGTTTACATTAAATATTATACTTATATTAGCATTTATTAGTGTTTATACAAATCAGAATTAATTTATGCCTTCTATATCTTTCGTTATTGCTATTTCTTGTGTAAAATAAACACATTTATTTAAACAGTTTAATTTAGTTTTAAGAAACATTTAAAAGAACATCATATTTCTCTCCGAATTGGCATAGAGGCAGTAAAATAAAATTGTCAATATTTTTACGACTTTTCTGTCATAAAATGTCTAAGAAAGTGTGAAAATTGTATGATTAAGAAGGAACTTTTATGGTTTTGTTGAGAAAAAAAAAAAACTATTTTGTTTTTGGAAACTTAGACATTTTTTTTAAAGATCCATCAATAATATGTAGATTATAACATTTTGTCTGGATTTTATGATTTAAATGACTAAAAATTTTTAAATATTTATGAATTAAATTATGAGAATGAAAAAAAAAAAAAATATATATGTATTTTATTATATTTTTGAAGATTATATTTTTAAATAAACATATTTGCGATAGATAATAATAATAATAACAATTTTAAATAAGAAATTAAATTTAAATATACTTATATCCCTCGTTTTTTTGTTTTAGCGTATATTTATAGTGTGAGAAATGATAGTTTTTACAGTTTCTTAAAAAATACTAAAAAACGTACGATGTTTAAGCTGAACTTTGAAAACTGTAAAGGCTCCATTACTCTACCGTAAATGTAAACGAAACGTAAGTGGAGGGCTACTTAAAAAATGTAGCAAGTAATTTGTTGCTGTTTTGAACACATCAGCATAACTGGTATCAATTAAACATATTTCCAGTAAATATTATGCAGTTTGAAAATCGCTATATTTATTGGTTTTAGCGATTTGCATACAAAATAAAATTTTTAATTATAAATTATTGCTTCAACTCTAGGCTTTATATATTTTAACAATTTTTATAGTGAAGACAACTGTAAACAAATAATATAATTTATAAGCTTTTTACAGCGATTTTTAAGGAGATTTAGTGTGTTGAAATAAAAACTACCAGCACTGTTCTTACAGCAGTCACGTAAAAACGTAGGTCAACCTAATTAGGTAACTACCTTACATTTACGTTTGAGAGTATAAATACTAGGGTGATCGATTATTCGACTTTTTCGAGAAACCGGTTTTCGAATAGTTCGAATAGTTGGTATTTTTAAAAAACCGGTTGCACTTTTTCAGACACCTTCCTCTCCCTAATCAAAGTCAATTATTTGAAGCCGTTCAAATTTATTGGAATTATATTGATTAAAGTTTTAAATTTGTAAACCTTTCAAAATAAAAAAATCGTCGTAAATGTGCTCCCTGGCCGAAATACAGAAACAGTTTTTTATATGATTTGGAGAGCAAACAATAAGTATAGCAACTCAAAAGTTCTTAATACCAAAACAGACTTTTTGGTCCTTGATAGAAACATCTGGCACTGTTAGAATTTATTGAATGAATAGTTTTATAAGTATGCCGATTTTTAGTTTCTTACGTCGTCTGCGAGCTTCAGAAAGCTCTGGAAAGGAAACATTGCTTAGGAAAGATATATTTAAATCCATATATATAGATCCACGTATTTTCGGTCCATGATAGAGATTTCAAAATCTGGCTCCGTTAGGATTTGTAGAACGAATAGGATAATAATTAAGCTGAATTTTAATTCTCTATGTCTTCTGGGAGCTATAGAAAGCTCTAGAAAGAGAACAAATTCTTAGAAAAAGACACATAAATCCTCTTATATCCGCTCCCTGATAAAAATTTCAAAATATGGCTCCATTAGGATTTGTTGGACAAAAAGTTTTATAATTAAGCCAAATTTTAATTTTCTACGTCGTTTGGTAGCTTCAGAAAGCTCTGGAAAGAGAAAAAATGCTAAGCAAATTATATATCTAGATGACTATTGTAGAAAAAATCGTCTAAATTTTAGTTAGCATAAACAGAAACCATGGCTTAATATGGAGATAGTATATTAATTAAGTCTCAATTGAAACGATTCTACAGGTGTTGTGTTACAACACCTTTAAAAAATAAAGGAAATATTGGATCAAAAAAATTAAATTGGGTCATACAGGATAATTATTAATTATTTATTTGTTTAATATTACAGAATAAATTCCAATTAAGACTTAAACTATATTTTAAAAACATAAGAAATCAGTCTTTATGAATTTTTAAAAATTATTCTTATGAAATAAAGTGCTATTTTTAAAACCGGTTTTTTGTGTTTAAAAAAACCGGTCTATTCGACATTCGAAAAATGAACATTTTGAAAAAACCGACAGCACATTGACTGAAAAAACTGGTTTTAAAACCGGTTGGAAAACCGCGTCGATCACCCTAATAAATACACTCTTAACTCTCATAAGCAATGAGTGTCAGCTGATTCTTTACATTTACAGTTATGGTAGAGTAATGGAACCTTTATTGTATTCTAAAGCAAACATTAATTTTTCCGTATAAACTATCTCATGTCATACTGTTATAATCCTTCGAACAATACATTTTAATTTTTACCCTCTGCTCTAAAACATTTACAATAAATTCATAAAGTACCCACCCACACGAAAACAAACATACACTCACATACATAAATATATTATATAACATTATAATAAATGGGTTGATAATGTAAACATTAAACAAGCAAAAGATGGAAAAAACAGAATAAAAAACTTTTCCAATTTTCCAAAAAAAAAAGAAAAATTAAATGGGGGGTTATAATTTAAGAGTTTTTTCTTCTTTTGAAATCTTATACTACTTTGAACTTTTGTAGCAAATTAATGGTTTTGAATTATTGTATTTGAAAGTTTATTTTAAATAAAATGCGATCAACACCCCGACAAATGTGCTACAAAATCTATACTAGTAATTAGACTAATACCAATAATTACACTAATATGAATAATGAATGTATACGGAATAACTTGATATTGATAAAAAAGTAAAATAGTATAATAGTACATAGACAATGAAAAAGTAATACATATAATAAAATAAAAAACATATATATTTGTCACTATTTTTTGGCACCTTAATGTTAAAATTAATTGTATTTGGACGATCCTTGAATTAAATGGAAAAAATTTCGTTCTGTACATGCTTTTACGAGATATTGGAAAGACACTGTGCCACTGAAAAAATTTAATAGAAATAAATCTGCAGTTTGCGAATGGCTGGTCCGAGTTTAATGAAATTTTCCACAGAGGTGTAGTGAATCTTTAATTTTGTACTTTTTTTTTGTTTAAGGTGTAACATGAGTGGGTCCACAGGGTCCCAAAGTTGGACAAATATTTTAAAGAATCCTGATTTGTTATATCTAAGCCGATTTGAAACATACTATAAAAAACATTGTAGTTTAGGAGATATTAGACTTTAAAGATTAAAATTTTTACTTCTGGACATACCTTGGTGAAGTTTTTCCTTCAACGAGTCCAAATTTCCCTAGATTTTTTGAAATTTTGATCATTTAAATAAGTAAGTCCCAAAATATTATGCATAAAGTTCTTACATAAAAAATAAATTTTTTAGCATCCAAATCAATTCTTATACTTTATACAAAATATCAACTCACTGTCAATAAGATGACAACAAGTCACATTTTACAAAGTTTAGTCATTAAAATTTCGCTTTTGTTGTTCTTCTCATTTACAAGAGATATTAAAACAAATTAAACAAAAATAAAATAAAATTTAATTGAATTATTTAGTTAATATCACACTCAAACAATAATATATTATTTGCATATACATATATATTTATCCTACACCACCATAGGTGGTTGGAGTATTATGCGTTTGTGCTGATGTTTGTAACGCACAGAAAAAATTATCGTACCCCCACCTTAAAGTATACCGTTCAGAATCACTTTCTGAGTCGATTTAATGATATCCGTCCGTCCGTCTATGTAAACCTTGTGAACAAAGTATAGGTCGCAATTTAAAAGATATCTTGATGAAATTTGGCACAAATAATTATTTTGACACAAGGACAAAGCCTAATGAAATTGGTTATGATCGGTCCATTATTTCACCTAGCTCCCATACAAATGTCCTCCCGGAATTGGGGTTTGACGATCATAAATGCCTTAAATATAGCAAAATGCCTTAAATATTTTAATGAAACTCTGTACAAAGCAGTTTTGTATAAGTGTCAATCTTTGTGCCAAATTTCATCATCGATCCATAATTGACCATAGCAGCTCCCATATAAATCCCTCCTCCGAAAATCACTTTAACGTGCATAAATCCCATACGAATAATAGTATCAAGTTAGTAGTCGACATAAATAAGTTTTATATAAGTAGAAACAACATTGCTAAAATTTATGAAAATCGGTCCATAATTTACCATAGCTTCCTTATAAACCCACTTCCGGGAATCACCCTAAAAGGCATAAAATCATATAGATGTTAGTATCAATGCATTGTTCTGTATTTGTATAATTTATTTTACATTTAGTAAAAGTGTTGGTCTACAATTGGCCACAGGTCTAATTTTTAGCTTATACACGTTGGTGTATAGTTTCTCTCTCGTTTTTAAATAAAATGACTTCAAAAACAATACTCCTAACACAGAAAATATTAATTAATTTTTGTTTGATTTTTCTCAAATCATCAATATGATAATATTAAAAACTAGAATAATTGGTTTTATTATTACTGTTTTTATCTAAGTAGATATAATGAGCTGAAAATTATTGGAAATTGACTTAAATTCATTTTATATTTCTATATTTTTATAAACAAAATTTTCATTTTTCTTTTTATTTTATTAAGAGATGACGATTAAATTAAAAAAAAAAAATGTAAACCAATTAAATAGCTATTCACCTTAGA
Source organism: Protophormia terraenovae (assembly GCA_951394005.1). Classification (NCBI taxonomy): domain Eukaryota; kingdom Metazoa; phylum Arthropoda; class Insecta; order Diptera; family Calliphoridae; genus Protophormia; species Protophormia terraenovae. Next base: position 160,615,087 of record OX596073.1, on the reverse strand, counting down.
AATTGCAACTTCGCTACACCCCACAGTGGGGCAGAATCGAAGTTTTTTACAAATAAATCTGTAACTTCTGATCAACTTGTTGGATTTGCATGAAATTTGGTATGGGCATAGCAGAGGAGTGTACAATGTTAAGTTTGGAAAGGGGACCGAACAGACTCCACAGGGGCGGAGCTAAAAAGGCTCAAAGTTGGGTACCTCTGACATACACATTTTTTAATCGATTGCCAAATTTTTGTTTCTCGTCCAATTTCAAATATTTTTATACTTTATTATAGGCACTGATAAGACCTACAAAAAACATGCTTGCAAGCCTTGTATGTCCTATTTATCTCTTATAGTTTCTGAGTTATTTGCATTTGCATTTTTAAGTACCTTAATTTTGCGTGTTCTTGGTCCAGTTTTTTTTTCATATATATCCTAGTGTTTCCCACCGATTTCATTTGTTTTTTTATTTAGCTAATTAAAGAATAAAATTATCTATTGAACAAATGATACACGGCCATTTTAGTCGATCATCCTGGAACAAATCTTAAAATGTTTTTGCAACCAATATATCAAAAGATAGCTAAACAAAAATAAATATACCCATATTTTTTATTTTTCAAAAATAGATAATAGGAGAGATAAAATCGATATTTTAATAAAAATAACTCATATTAAAAAAATATTTTATATAAAAGTTTTTTTTTTTTTTTTTTTTCGTTCATATCTATTTTTTTTTTTAGCTATTGTTCGATGTATTTGAGATTTGCTGAGATTTTTTAAGATTTGTTCTGGAATCAACTTAAATGGTCATGTCGCATTCTGTTCCAATCATCGTAGGAAGTTGAAATTGGGCAAATATATTTTAAATGACATCCCCCTAAAAAATTTTAGTTACGTTTTAGAGTGCTATATACTTTGGCTTTCTTCATACAATGTTGTACCACCCTAATGAACATACAAACATCATATTGCACACATAACACCGTGTAACAATTAACAAAAAAATAAAACTGATACCTGCAACATAACAACAAATTTTATTTAAGTTTTGCACCACAAAATGTTAAGAAAAATATCTTTTATATAGGGACTATAATTAAACAGTAAATATAATATTAAAGGGTTATAATTTCGTTTTTTTCAAAATTTTGAAATCCTTCTGAAAGGAAATTTGACAGCCTGGAGGAAAAGTCGGTAAGCAGTTTCTCTCTCTCAGTTTAGTCTCTAGTTGTTATATATTTCGAAATAAATAGTAAAAAGGAACATTTTCATAAGGATATTTGCTTAAGTTTTTGTGCTGAAACTTTTGAATAACATATACAATCACAGAAAAAAGTAAAAATGGACTTCAATTACGAAATTTGTAATATTAATTAATTTTTAATTGATTTTGCTCCAATCATCAAAATGATAATATTAATAACTAGAATAATTGATATTATTATTACTTTTTCCAGAAATTAAATTTTATTTTATTTCTGTTATTTTATAGACAAATATTTAATTTTTCTTTATATTTTACTAACAGCTGTCAATTTATTAAAAAAGAAAACTGTAAACCAATTAGAAAATTAATTATATTAATAAATCATATAATTAAATTCCAATATAAAGTTAATTAACAATTTTATTAAAAAATTATTTGAAAAAAATTATTTGAAATATTTTTTTCTGTGATAATACTGGAAGGATTCTCAGCTTTCATTTGATTACCATATAGGGTTGATATAATATGCATAAATATTTAATAATATTTTTCAAAAATAAGTATCCTTCTAAACTAAGTAAAAATTTGACGTCCTGGAGAAAAAATTAGTACGCAGTTTTACTACATATGGCTTCATGCATTTAACGAATTTTTCATGTGTGAAAATAACTGTCACATGCTGTAATAGTTGTTGCCGTGTTATCCATATATGATATATTAACTACATATATATAATAAATTTAAAGTAGTAGCATCACGTAGTCAAACCCATGTTTTTCAGTGCAGGAAAATATGACCACTTCCTAAAATACACTTTATTTTATACACATTTTCTTACCCCTCCCCTTGAGGTCACATCGCTCTCTCTTGCAACAACTCTAAAATGTAGTTGAAAGGTGTGTCAGAATTTTATCACTACAACTGCTACACAGCTACTTAAATGACAAGATAACAAACATTTCCTTCCTTTCACTATTATATATTGTGACGTTGATATAATATATTGCAATTTATTTTATAAAGCAACAAATACATAAAAAACAAATATACAAAGGAAATATATTTGATTTTACTTGGAATATCAACTAGAAAAGCTGAACAACAGACAGGTACATTTACAATTGAAGAACAATATAAAGAATATAAAAGTTAAAAAAAAAAATAATACGTTTGCATTTCTTCAAATTTATTGCAAAATTCATGTTATTTTAGTCAAGTAGAAAAATCTAACTATGTAAAAGAAATCAATATTATTGAAGAAATATTTGAAATACGAGTATACAAAAAAGATATTTGCATACTTTAAGGATTTATATTGATGCAAATTGCTTCTAATGCTAGGAATTGTTTTAAAATATAAAATATTAAAAGTATAAAGTTTAGATATACATATACAATGTTTAAAATTCAGTTTCGCTGAAAAACTAATTTGATTTTTACTTTATCTGCTTTAGGGCTTGATTTTTATTCCCTACTCTAAAGTAGAAGTTTACTATTTTGTTTATAATTTCTACAATATTTGCCATAATTCTTACCGAGTATCTAAATATCTAAGGGTATATATAGTACATCAATATATTGGGTAAAATCCTATGGATTTTGCTATTGAAAATCCTAAAGATCTATCCATAAATAGCTTAGAAATAAGTAAGTTGTTTTCATATTTAAATATTGACTATTGAGCGCCCCAAACTTTTTCTATTTGTGGACTGATACTTGTAATAAACGTTGTGTATATTTGTATGAAACATATTAGTGAAACATTAAGGTGATTTCCAAAAAAGAGACCTATATGGAAATTATGGTCTATTATGGACCGACCCTCATAAAATTTTATGCTGCAATTTTTACTTATATAAAAAATTTTTTAACGTAATATTAACTTGATAACAACTTTAGCTTAGGATTTATGCAGGAAAAAATTATTTTCGGAAGCAGGCTTTATATGGGAGTTATGGTTAATTATGGTCCTATCCTATCCAAATTTCGCATGGTTAATCCTGAGATGTATTTCAATTGATTTGCACATGTATATAGGGATCAAAAAACGAAAAATGTTTGTGTTTAGATTCCCACTTTTTTATTCCGAAATACCCAAAATTCCAGTTCGGGGAAAGCTTGCTTCAAAAATTGACTTTTTGTCAAGCATTTTTTAGGAACATGAAAAAAATGTATGGTCCACAGGAAAATTATGGATTTTAAAGTGAAAAAATATTACCATCTTTCTCAAAAAATCACAATTTTTTTTAAAGTTTCTATTTCAAAATAATATAACTATTTATCTAAAGCACATAGGTATGTGTGCTGCAAGATTAACGTGGGTACCAGCCATGAAGACCTTACCCCACGGTGGTCTTAGCATCGGGTGAAGTATAATGCGCCAACCAACGCCCCCATATGCTTTTACACATAAAGTTTGCAATTAAATAACTCGCTTCTTGGCCGCATTATTCCACCTTGCTTTGATGTGGAGCTACCTAGTAAACTCTTGTCACAACCCTGTGACTGTGTTACTACTATCAACAGATAGTAGACAACACGATTGAAACCGTAAGCCACTACGTAACCCCCTATAGGGCCTCACCAATAACCAGCCAAGAGTTGATGACCGGAGCACATAGGTATATGACTCTTGTACAAAAATTATTTAGAATTTTGCACAGAATCCAGAGAATATTTTGGAAAAATTTTAGGACTCAAATTGACCCAAAAATGGGTCAAAATTTTACTACGGTCCAAATATCTCTTAAATTAAAAAAAAGAGATATCCCACACATGTAAGCGTATTTTTTGCAAAGAAAATTATATGTACTATCTATGTGCAACATTTTTTTCAATCAAATCATAAATGAAATTTTGGCGATTTAAAAAAAAAAAAAGTTTTCATACCCTAGTTGACCAGCTTTGGAGGTACGCCCACGTCCCCCAGGACACCCCCCTAAGGACCTGTGTTCCTCGAAATCAATTGAAATACACCTCAAGATTGTCCATGCGAAAAATTCATCCAGCAGTTCTAAAGTTACAGAATTATTTGCAAACAAATTCGTTTAGGGACCATCGATCTGAGGTGCGATCTGTATGAAACTTAACACATGAATTTATACAAATGAAAAACTTATTCACGCTGAATTTCACTAAAATATTTCTATGTTTAGACATTAATGATCGATAAGTCCCTATTTCGGTAGAACATTTGTATGGAGGCTAGGTGATATAGTGAACCGATCATAACCAATTTAAATAGGTTTCATCCTTGTTCAAGAATTGAAATTGGTTATGACCGGTTCATCGCATGTGCCAAATCTTCAAAACTGCGACCTGTACTTTGCACACAAGGTTTACATGGATAGCCAGACAGACGGGCGCACAGACATCGTTGGATCGACTTATAAATTCATTTTGAGTTGAACGGTATACTTTAAGGTAGGTGTTGGATAATTCTTTTAGTGATCCAACATAATATCCGAAGCACCTATAGTGGTGTAGGGTTATAAAAATAAAATATTGTTTTTCCTTTTTTATAGTTATTTTTAAAATAACTAAATTCCTTTTTTATTCGTTATAGCCAAATATTAAGTCACCTATTGATTCTTTTATATTTCTTTTACATTTCTTTTATTCAAAAACTTTTCATAAAAATACGTCAAGATAATTTTTCCTATTCTTCTTTTCCTAGTTACTATTCTTTAAATATTTATTTAAATTATAAATATTTTATTCATGTTAAATAGAATAGAAAAGAAAAACACTCGTCTTGCCTTTTTGTTAATTGGATATTATAAGTTAATCAACAGTTTTTTTAAACTTTTTTTTATTCACGATGTTTTTCTTTTCTTTCTTTCTTCTTGATGATCCTTTTGAGGAATATTAGTTTTTTTTACAAACATATATATAGAAGATTATTTTCCATTTAATTTATAGATTTGCCTTTTTTTTTTAACTTTATAAAAGTTTAACTTTTTATTATCACATAGAATTTAATTCCTTATCTTGTAATTTCAATAAAGGTTGGTAGGCAGATAGATACGCTGGTTAAATAAGGATTTTAATAATTTTCTTTTTACAGACAAATTTAATTAGCATATAAATTCTAAAGAAATGTAAGTCATGTGAATTTTAATCTGAAAATTATCTTAAAACAAAAGTACATACAATTAAATTAGCAGCGTTAAATTATAAATTCTAAAGATAATAAGTATAAATGTTTATAAAATGTAATTATAAAAAACCTTTGATAAATTTAAAATTTGTTTATGTAAATATGAAAGAGTTAAATTAAAAATTAAAAAAATATTTGCTTAGTTATTTGCTAAAATTTTTATTTAATTTTTACCCTTCTATATATTACTTAAAATATTCTCCATAATTTTTTAATATTTACCCTAACAAAATAATGTATATCTTTGATTACACTAATTAAAGGCAACCAACTAAAACTTTAGTCAGCGGAAATAATCAGATAACAAATTAATAATTAAACGTTTTAATGATTTACATGACTTTTGCTTTGCACTTCCCCTCCTTGCCTTATTTTTTATTTTTGTCTTACTCCGGTTTCTGTTCTTGAATTTATACTACCATACCAATTTCACTAATACAACAACAAGAAAAGCAAGAAACGGAAATCAACATGATTTTTTTCTTTTTTGGCATGAATAGATGAAAGTTTACCTTTCTACTTGTTTTTTGTGTGTAAATAAAAAAAAAAAAAAACCAAAAGAACTTCGTAATTACGTGCAACAAAAGTTTTTATATTCTTTGTTTTTATTTTCCTAAAAGAAATGAAAATTTAATGAACCATTATTGACAAAAAAGAAGAAAAATCATAAAAAGAACTAACTGTGTTTATTTTCTTTTTCATCTCTATGTCTTCATATGTATGTGTATAAGAGAGTTAACTCAAGAATAACAGGAAAAATAATAATAACAAAAATGATATGGCTATGAAGCTTGTGACAAAGAGAGGAGTAAAAATGGTTTCAATATTGAAAAATAAGAAATAAAGGAAATATATTATAGTGTACTTGAGAGCGTATGATTAATAAATATTACAAAATAATACTCATACGTTAATACATATGTATGCGAAGAAATAAGGGGAAACAAATTGTATTAGATTTCAGTTTTTATACCCTACACCACCATAGGTGGGGAGGGTATTATGCGTTTGTGCTGATGTTTGTAATACCCAAATAAGACCAACCTTAATTTATATCAATCGGCTTAGAATCACTTTCTGAGTCGATTTAACGATGTCCGTCCGTCCGTCTGTCCGTCGGACCGTCCATGTAAACCTTGTAATCAAATTACAGGTCGCAATTTTGAACAGAAATCAATGAAATTTGGCACACAGTTTTCTTATAGTTTAGGAACGAACCCTATTGAAATTGGTTATGATCGGTCCATTATTTCACCTAGCCCCCATACAAATGTCCTCCCGGAAAATGGTTTAACGCTCATAAATCCCCTAAATATAGCAATATTTTAATGAAATTTGGCACATATAAGTTTCATATAAGCTTAAATCTGTGTGCTAAATTTCAGAAAGATCGGTTCATAATTGACCATAGCTCCGATATAAACCCCCTTTTCAGGAAATCACTTTAACTGGCAAACATCTCATTAAATTGTTAGTATCAAGTTAATATTCGACAAAAATAAGTTTTATATAAACATAAATGATAGTGCCAAATTTTACAAAGATCGGTCCATAATTTACCATAGCTCCCTTTCGGGAATCACCCAAAGTGAATAAATTCATATAAATGATAGCATTGACGCAATATTCTGCATTCGTATGTTTTATTTTACACTTAATATGAGTATCGGTCCACATTTGGCTCGAAGTCTAAGAAAAGACCCCTTCCCTAATTATAATGTACACAATGGTATAGGGTATCATATGGTCGGGCTTGATTGACTATATCTTTTTCTCTCGTTGTTATTATGATTGCGCTTAGAGAGGTTTACAGGATTTTTTTTTTTTTTTTTTATTAAAAAAAGCTTTAAGTTAAATTTAACAAATTTTAACAAAATATTGAAATATTCTTTAAATAAAATAAAACTTTTCATATCTGTGGCTACAAGAAAAAAGTACATAAAATATACAAAAATATTGTTCTTTTCTTTGTATCTACTTTTATACTTTGTTTTGTACATATCCAAAAAGTATTTCAATAGATATTTAAATTAAATAAGTTTTCTGTAGTGTTGAAACATTTGACTGAAACTCACAAATATTTCTTTGACGTAATGTGGCCATAAAATATTTTTGTGTGGCAAACAACAAATCAGCTGATTTTGGGCAAAGAAAATTATTTTATAGCAAACAAAAATGTTCGTAATGTGAACACATTGTGACCAAATAATGGAAAATATTTTCCCATTTTTTGGGCAAATAATTATTTGATCTCTTAAAATTTTTTTAAGAGAAAACACTATCAAATAATAGTTGTATCGAGACATATTGTTTACTATTGAATCTAAATCATTAAAATTTTAAATATTTATGTACATGAGATGTTTTCAGCAATAAATTCCACAAAAATAGAGCAATATAGTTGATCATTTTAATAACGTCATTAAGCATGCAAAAATATTATTATAATAAAACAGGATTTAATTATATATATAAATTGCTGCCCTACGAAAATTAGAATAACAAATTACTTAACTTCAGAATTTTTGCATATAGCATCGTCTTGGTGTCTTTAACATACTGCCAAAAGTCATCGATAATCACATTTTTGCTACGGAAGTCATTCGCGTTTTTAAGGTGCTAAAAATAAGTCGATTATGAGTGGTGGTGTGGTCGCTGCTAAGGCTGTTAGTGATGCAGGTGGGACAAATAGTGTTGTTACTTCCTAGAAGAAGGATGGGTCGGTCAGGTGATGCCATTACGGAGGATATTATGGAGGCGGTGTTTGGTAAGTCAGTTGTTGACCTTCCACATAAGGTGATTGGTATGACTAAAAACAGGAGGCCGTCTTGATGAGGTTCATTACTGAAAATTAGCAGCAGTAGGGGGACCTTAATGTTGTTGGCGCTGGTGGCGTTAAGGGCGTTATGGGTTTTGCTCGTGAACAGCATATGGCATTGTCTTTTTTTTCTTATTTTTTATATTCTTCATCTTCTAAAAAGCATTTGAAGCTGCTCCATATCATAAAATCAAAAAATATTCATACTTTTTGTTTAATATATTTTTAATAAAAATAAATTTATTGCTTTCGACAGTTTGATGAAATAATTTTTGAAAACAAATAATTTTTCAAATATGACCGATGAGAAAACATATTTTCCTATTTGCATGTATGACTATATTTAATGTCTGTTTGAACAATAAAAAATGGGAAAATAAATGTGAGTAATGTGACAATAAAATAAATTTCATATTGCTTTGGAAAAATTTTGTTTACGTTCGGGCAAACTACAAACACTAGCTCTGTGATGTCGACTCTATACGACTCACCATCTAACTCTGTCCTCTGTCACCAATGGTCGGTCTTTTATACCCATGTTCCAATTCATTAACGTCCCTATTTGTCCAAACCCAACCCTAAAGTCTATGTCTCTGTTCTGTAACAACGTTGAATGGCTCCTCCCACTTTCCCCAGTTCCTACATTACTGTGCAAATAGCTGAATTTAAAAATTATAAAATACTTTCAGTCCTAAAGACCAATGCACAATGGGGCAGAATCGAAATTTTTTGGAAATAAATCCGTAACTTTTAATTGGCTTGTTGGAATTTCGATTCAACAAAATACATTGATTTCAATATCTATCTAAGTGTATAATGAAATATTATTTCAGCTAAAATCAAGTTTATATTTTTTAGGTTTTTGCAATTGAAGTAAAATTTGGTTCTTGGAGAAACTATAAATATTTTATCTGTAATAAAATCTTTGTTAGTTAAGAGATCTTATCGAAATTTTCGGTGATAGTAGACTTTATCGCATAAAATGAGAAAGCGTTTTACTTTAAGATTTTTGTAAAATTAATCCCACAATTCTAAAAAAATAAAAATTGTCCGATGCATGCATGTTGGGGTAAAATTTGTCAAAAGTGGCAATTAATTAAAAAGAGTAAAAAATTAAATTTTCATAAATTTCTAATTAAAATGTCTTTTAAAGTAAAAATTTTAAATAGAATCATCAACTTCAGGTATTTAAGTTTATTTTTCTTCAAGTATTTGTAAATTATATTTTGTCCTACTATTTTTTGTTATTTTTTTTTTTTTTTTTTAAATTGTCCCTAAATACACTAATTTTCAAATTTCATGGAATGCAACTTAAAATGTTACAGGATGATTGTTCTGAAAATTTTCAGAAAAATAGCATATATTGTCCATTTCAATAATGTGAAAAAAAAAATCAAAATCTGTGCATATATAGCCCGATTTGAGAAATTATTATTATTATTTTTTTTTTGTCGAAAAAACTCCAGTAGATGTCATACAAAAAATAGCTTAAGTGCAGACATTTTTTTTTGCTTTATCAAACATTAAACACTGGGGTATAATCGAAATAAATATGTAACTTCCAATCGGATGGTTGGATATACATGAAATTTCACATAGTCGTAACAGAGGACAGTAACATTTTGAGTTTAGAAGCAGGATCCCAAATACGCTTCAGGAGCTGAGTTATGGGGGTTTAAATAGGATACTAATGTCATAGAAAATGTTTAACCACTAGCGAATTTTTGTGCCTTAACCGATTTCCAAGATTTTATATCGCTTTAAAGTCCTTCATAAATCCTTTAGAAAACATGCTAGCATGTACTATTTCTTTTATATATTCTTCGAGATATATTCATATGAAATTTCAACAATCTCAACTTTGTAAGTTGTTGGTCAAGTTTTTTCCATATACATATATCCTAACATTTTCAACCGATTTTATCATGTTTTTTTGCAGTTTATTAAAAGAACAAATTTCTGTATTGAATAAAGAAAATTTGAAGTCAGAAAATAAACGACTTTGAATTGGAAAGTTTGCAAAAATTAATAAACAGATAGACGGAAGGACAGACATTAGAATTCTTTAAAAAAAAAAGTCCTAAAATTCTAAAAATATATTATTTTTTTACTTCTTGAGCAACATAAAAACTAAATCTAAATACTAACGTATTGATATCACCTTTCCCTGGATTAAATGCCATTTTCGAAACCTTTTAACCCAAATGTATAGACGGACGACGGACATTACTATCCTGTCAAAAAATATTTTAGAATTCTGAAAATGATTTGTTTACTAACTAATAAATATAAAAAATAGACCGTGATCATCACAATTCGGATATCACCTTTTCTTGAATTAAGCGCTATTTTTAACCCATTCAACCCAAATGTACAGACAGACGGACATTACCATTCAACCAAAAAACATCTTATAATTCTAAAAATGCATTTTTTTACTTAGTAATAAATAGGAAGATTAAACGTGATCATTAAAATGTTTATATCACCTTTCCCTGAATTATGCATAATTTTCGATCCATTTAACTCAAATGAATCTTAAAATTCAGTTTTTTACCTAATAATCAATAAAAAACCAAAACGTAATCATTAAAATATTGATACCACCTTTCCCTGAATTAAAAAAACTAATAAAATTGGCCGGAAATAATTGCGATATTTATGAAAATGTCTGGACCTACAACTTGCAAAATTGAGGTACTTAAAATTTTAAAAGCAAATAACTCGAAAACTGTAAGAGATAAATAGCACACACAATTTTTTGCAGGTCTTATGAATCCCTACAAGAATATATAAAATCCGACGAAAACAAAAATTTGGCAAACGATTAAAAATTTGTATGTCAGAGATACCCAACTTTGAGCTCCTTTAGCTTGGTCCCCCTTCCAAACTTAACATTGTACACTCCTCTGCTATGCCTATACCAAATTTCATGCAAATCCAACCAGCCGATCTGAAGTTACAGATTTATTTAAAAAAATTCGATTCTGCCCCACTGTGCGATATAAAGTATGGTCTACTTTATAGTATTTGTATTCAAAATTTAGAAAATTTAATCTTGATCTGAAAGATGGAAATACTTAGATTATCAAAATATTGGGTTTCGGTGAAGATCACAATAAAGGTTTAATTTAGTACATCTATTTTGTGCCGACATCTTCATGATGTCAAATCTAATACGTAATGTCCAGTACATTTGCCGATATACTGCGAATATTTGGCTATTCGAAATGACACTGTTAATAGTTACTAAAGGACAATAAAAAAATAATGATTTCAAAATATATAATTGTAAGACCACTATTAAAACGTTCAAATTACACACAGACGTCAATGACGTTCAAAGCCGTTAAGAGTAATAAGTGATATAAATACAGCAAATAATACTAAAAATATAAATATATAAGTACAGCAATCATCATTAGTTTAGTTGATTTATAATTCAACCGCAGAAGCCGCTGCCGGCTAACTATTATTATCTTACCACATTTAATTATTCTGCCATTATTAAATTGACTCGAGAAAAAAAAAAAATTGAGGAAAAAGTCATAAATAAGAAAAAAAAAAAATGTGTTTTGTTCTTCTTTCACTTCCAGAGTAATTTGTAACAGCAGCAGGAGTAATTATGAAAAATATTTCATTACAATGAAATCATTAATAAATAACGAAAGAAAAACTTTTCTTAAGTAATTTTTAATTGATAACAATAATGATAAAGCAAGAGCACAAGAGAGAAATGATAAAAGAGAAATTTATTAAATGATAAAAATTAATATTTATGTTTTTTATTTAATTTTTATATTGAAAATATATATAAAATATTGATTGCAAATTAAAAATTTATGATTTCAATATATTTTTTTTTTTCTAAAAATATAAATGAGTTGTAATTAAAGTCAAGTATTGTCCTAAAGGATTTTTGAAAGAAAATCCAACAAATTAAAATAAAATTATACTTTAGAAAAACAGCAGATTTTAATGAGAGTTTTTTGTTTTAAGCCTTTAGCTATAAGAAAACTTAAGTGGCTAAAGTGTTAAAATTCTCAATAAAAGCAGCAAAATAAAATTAATACATATAAAAATACTTAGTTAAACAAATTAAATATAACTTGAATAGGCCCGATTGGTGGCAAATACTAATTATCGCATATTACAATGAGTTTTGTTAATTTTCATATCAAATTTCGTATCAAATTTCTACTAGGAAAGGCTAGTTTATTTAATAACATATAATAGATATTAAGGAGTGAGATCGAATAATTCTTAACATACATAATATTCAATAACTTGGAAACGGTTGATCTTAGAGTTTTCATTATTTTTTTAATCATTTGGTAATTTAGCACAGATCGCAGAAATATATAATATATATATAATATATAATTTTATGGTTCTAACCACTAATTACAAAATTGAGGACCATTTTTGAAAACCCTTTCTTTGGAGATTTGATAGTTGCTTCAGTCACTTTTTTGGAACAGTGTGCACATCTTCTGTTAAAATCTTCGGTATTTTGGGACACCTTTTTTGTGCTCTTGAATTCACTTTTCACAAGAGCTCAATATCTCTTCACTGGTCTAAGCTATGGACAATTTTGAAAATTGACCTCTCTTGGTACTAAAACTATGTTATTGATTTGGTACCACTCCAGAGCTTTCTTACCGTAGTGTCATGATACCAAATGGGTCCAAAAATATGTGGACACGTTGTGCTTTCTTAAGAAAAGAAGAAGTCTTTTTTGCAAATATTCCTTTATGCATATTTTGGTATTTATAGATCCGAATGTATCAAATGACTTTCCTGTTTTGCCGCAACTGCAAAAAGATTGTCATACCATCAATTTTGTAAGAAATTTTTCTGCTTTTGGGTCTTAAACTTATCTCCAACATTGCTTCGAGCATTAGCAATAAAAATTTTTGAGACACAAGCTGCGAAGATTCTGCCAGCACCAACGTTTCTTCGTCAATTATACAGCTTGAGTATTTTTGTATGAAATTTGGTTTTAAATTCCGAGTCTTATTTTTTGGCTTGTAATTTTTTTTTTTGCAGAATTCCAGTTTGGAATTTTTTGAACTTTATATGTTATCAACTTTCCCATTAGCTTTAAATTTTCGCACCAAATAGTCGAAGCACTGAGAAAACTAAGCTGATTTTCTACCAGATTTGTTTGGAGTTCCTTTCAATATGCCTTCAATTTTCTGGCCTTCCCAATAACATGTGGTCCTTTTTTCTTACCGAACTAGGTTTCACATCAATAGTCAATTCTTCTGATAACATTAGAAACGGTTTTACGGACGACATTTAATTCTGTGGCCAATTATTTGTAAGACCTATTTGGATTTTTTGAAATTTTTTAATAACCTGTAGGACGTAAATCTTTTTCGTCACTTTTTTTGATGAAAATAAGGACAAATTAACATGGTTGTTATTAAAAATAATAACTGAAGTATTTTTCCATGATAACTAGATCAAAAAAAATTTTGAATATTGATTCCGAAAAAAGTTATGAGTCAAAATGTGTGTTAAGATTTTTTCGATCTCACTTCGTAATGATTTGTTATGTCATTTAATATTTCATAAAAATGTCAAATTACTTGGAAATTGAACACTTACAAATTTCTACTTTAACCTTACTCTTGATCTTTATGAATTTGATTTAACAAGAAATATTCTTTACATTTTTATATGGGGTATATTATTAAATTATAAAAAAAGAATATAAGCATTTCATTTTTTTATATCAACATTTATTACTTTTTTTTTTCCAAACATCATAAAAATATATTCTTATGGGATATGTTTGTGATAAAGGTCATAATCCATTTTGACATGTGTGTTAGAAAATTTATTTTTTACATCACATTTAGTTTTAAAGTCAAATGGCATCAAAGATTGTATTTATGTTTTTATAATAGAAAAGAAATAAGGATATTTTTAAGACAGAGAATAACATTTAAAAATTGAAAACTTGATAAGGCAATGGTTTTGAGAAAAATTTTTAATATTTAAAAGACATATATAATAAAATATTAAACAATTTTGGTTAAAGTATATACTTTTTTTAAGAAAAAATTTAATAATGTAGGAGTTATAATTTAAGCAGTGTTATTTCTCGAAAATAAAATAAAAAGAGTTTTTAAAGAAAACCTTGCATCACTGTATGAAAACTGCCCCAAAAAGTTGTTGTCAGAGAAGATAACAAGAAATCTGGCATAAAGGAGGGAATTACGGAAAATATCACATACTTTATTAAAAAGCAATAAGAAATAAAGGACTGTTCAGTTATAATATGAACGCATAAAACTGTTAATAACTTTTGATTGAAACAACAGAATTAAAGGTTTTATATCAAAAATTAAAGATTGTTTATTATTGTTTAAATTATAATTTAAAAAATTTTAATTTTTTTTATTTCGAATGAAATTTCTTGCATGTTTTTTTATGCTTCGCATTAAATTCTGCACAACTTTCCTTTGAACTAAAGCAGCATATTTATACCAAGCTGTTCTCATAGAATCCTCATTTTTAATAACCTTGGCACTCTTCTTCAATTTAGATTTAACAATAGCCCAAAATTTTTCAATTGGGCGAATGTTATTATCTTGGTACCACTTTATCGTGGTATTGGAATAGTGACAAGATGCTAGGTCCGGCCAGAACTTAGTCGGCGACTTATGAAACCTAATGAAAGGCAACAGTCGTTTTTGTAAACATTCCTTTGTATAAATTTCTGACATCATTGAAGAGGATGTCAAGCCTTGCTCTTCAACCCGCAGCTGCAAATTGCTTACCAAATCAGAAACTTGCTTTTCTGTTCTGTTTGCGTATTTAATGCTTTTAATCTAGCATTTACGCGAATTCTTCGTATAGTACTTCTGCTTGTTTTAAATTTTTTAGCACAATCAGCGTCAAATAATCCAGGATTATTTTTGATTGACCTTAGTACTATAGTCTCCAATTTTTTGTTTCTTATGCCTGTCTTTTTTACATTTCTCTTATTATTATATTTTTTTAAAACACTACACACCGTACTTTTTGCAATTTTAAGCGATTTTGCTAACTTAGAACGAGACCAAGTCTGATTTTGCCGGATTAGGGTTTAAATTTGTGCAGAATTTTTTTACGAGTTTCAAGTTCCATCGCGTGTATTTTCTTTAAACC
Organism: Protophormia terraenovae; assembly: GCA_951394005.1. Taxonomy (NCBI): domain Eukaryota; kingdom Metazoa; phylum Arthropoda; class Insecta; order Diptera; family Calliphoridae; genus Protophormia; species Protophormia terraenovae. Next base: position 160,599,757 of record OX596073.1, on the reverse strand, counting down.
TCAACAGAATCGAATGAAATTTTTGACATACAACGGTACACCTGTGGTGAATAACATACTTCAAAAATTTTCTACTTCTGCCACCAGAGGCGCTGCAATTCAAAGTACAGTGCGTCCAGATTATAACTGAACAGTGCTTTAATTTATTCTCTTAAATTTATAACTTGAATATAATAGTCATTAATAAAAAAAAAATTAAAAAAAATCGCCCTTTGGTTTAAGGAGTGCGTTCGAATAAAATCTTAACCTTTTTTGTTAACCTTTCCATTAGAGATTTGATAGTTGTTTCAGTCAGTCAGTTTTTTAGAACAGTTTGCACATTTTCTTTCAAAATCTTCGACATTTTGCGACACCTTTTTTGTGCTCTTCAATTAACTTTTCACAAGAGCCTAATATCTCCCCACTGGAAGAAGCCGTTGCAAAAAAAGCTTCTTCCTTTCATTCTTTACTGTATATTTCGATATGTAAAGAGCCGACCGTATCAAATGACTTTCTTGTTTTACCGCAACTGCATAAATCTTGTCATACCAGAACTTTTTAGGAAATTTTGTCTGCTTTTGGGTTCCAAACATATCTTTAATATTGCCTCGAGCATTAGCAACATAAATATGAGTAGTTTTGTATGAACCTTTATTTTAATGTCCATGCCCTACTCTTGGCAGCATTCCTGTCTGAAACTTTTTGGACATTAAATGTTTTCAACTCCCTATTAGTTTTAACTTTTCGCACCAAATAGTCAGAGCACTGAGCTAACAGGGCCGCTTTTCAACCAGATGTGTTTGAAGTTTTTTTTTCAATATGCCTTCAGTTTTCTGGTCTTCCCAATATCATGATGATGAAATTTAAATGGTTGTCATTAAAAATAATAAGCGACATATTTTTCAATGATAACACTGGTCGACCAAAAGCCCTCACCAAAGACGAATAGTTGGATGTATTTTGATGTGCTAAACATGAATCTGCTATCAGTTTTTTTTCCCATCAGGTCGGAATTTTTTTTATGGGCATGACTAATATTTCGCCCATAGCAATGCCATTACTCTAGCATATGAAAAGAAGAGGGTATTTTTTTTAGCAAGTCTTAATAATCTTTTTATTCATTGGAACATAGAAGCATAAGTCAAGAATTTGTTCCTGAAATCTGAATATTTCTATGTAAAATACATACAAATTTATTCAGAAGAGCACATTCATTTTCCACTATCTTCAGTACCGTAAACTCTTTTCCTGTAACTATAACTTTATTTTTTGGGGACTAACTCCACTGTGCTAGTTCATCGAATAAAATCATAGTACACATTCAAGACTTCAAAACAACGAATTTGAAATTTCTCTAAAATAAAAGAACAAAGAATTTCAAATCAAAATATTACAAAAAATGGCTACAAAAACATTTCCATTCTATTAAAGCTGCAACATTATAAATATTTTCGTTTGAACTGCACAATGTTTATAACATTTACAAACTTTCAATTTACGTTATTAAAAAAAAAAAAAAAAAAATCTTTTACAACGTCAGTTTTAGTTTTATTAGATTTTTTTGTAGACGCTTTTTAGTTTATTTCAGTTTATGTTTTATTTTATTATACCCTTCACCACAGGTGTAAAGGGTATATATAAGTTTGTCATTCCGTTTGTAATTTCCACAATTTTCGTCGGAGAGCAAAAAAGTTTATATTTTCGGAATCCTTGTAAGAAGCGATGACGATTGGACCATGTCCGTCCGTCCGTCCGTGTGTCGGTTGAAATGGCGTTTATGAAGCCCACCGATAACTGACATATATAATATGTATGTCAAACGATCGGAAATGCTTTCGAGAATTTTGCTATTGGAATTCAGCAAGATAGGTTCATACAATGCGGAGATATGTTCAAAAAAACCGGTTTTTTGAACCGGTTTTCCAGTTTCTGAAGCCTCTGTATACACTACGGACTTCGTTTTTACAAAGAATTCTCGGACATTTTTTTCTGAATTTTTGTTCTGAAAAAATGAAATAAATCGGTTCAGTAATAACTGAGATATCGGACAAAACGCATTTTTTATTTTTTGAAGCCTTGGTTTAAGCTATAGATTTTTATTTTTATACAGATCGGTCACAAATATTTTTATAAAATTTCGGTTTTTTTAATAAACCAAATTCGTTCATAATCAACAGAGTTATGGCCAAAAAACAAATCTGTTAAGAATATAAATACACCAACAAACATGTATATTAAGCATTGTAATGACTATTAGTGACGTTTTTTGTTTTTTGTATAGACAAGTAGTTTAGTTAGCAACAGCAGTAATATAATGAATAACAGTGTTGTTGTTGTTCTTTGTGTATTCAGTCAGTTTGTACATACAAAAATAAATATATATGGAATTGTTGTTGTTTCTTTTTTAAAAGCAAACCTGTTATGATTGTTTTTTTTTTCATATTCAAATTTTCGTAGTTTGAAGAAAATTTAGATTTAGAAAATATGCAAGCATACGTTAAGGCGAAAATTTTATTAATTGTCGGTAATATGGTAATATGATGTCGATAAGATGATAAGATGGTAATATGGTGAAGGGTATCAAAGATTCGGCACAGCCGAATCTTTTTTCAATTTCATTTTTTAAATAATTTCATTGTTGCTTTTTGCTTAGAACTTAACAAAAGCTATACAACAAACACGCACACTTGCAACATGTTGTATATACAAAAGAAAAGCAAAATATGAAATAAACTCATAGTTAGAATTCATGACCATAAGGGTGACCAAAATTAAAAAAAAATAAAAAATATATATATATATATATATATTTCATAAAATTATTTTTTTTTGGCCTACCCTAAAATCCTTAGATATTTTTATGAAGGCAACAACTGCCAATGAACGGATACATATGTTACCATTATATTTTAGCGTTTATTATTCCCATTTTTCCTGATTGTAATGTTTGACGTTTGCCTGTCACATGACGAAGTAAGTGATGTTGTTACTGTTAAAGGGAGGCAGTTTGCGTAGATATAGATATTAGTACTATTTTCTATTCTGTTCACTGTATTTGAATTTGTATATTGTATTTGTGAGTTTTATAAAATTGTTTATTGTGTCATGTCAGTTGTGTCAATATTTACAAAGTTTTTTATTTTTATATTTTTATTTTCTCTCGTTCTTCTCTTTTGTAAACTTTTAACACTAATGTTGTGTTATTATTACAATAACAATAAGCTATTGCAAAAAGTAATGAAAAATATATGTATATAATAATATATCTTCATTATATACATACATATATACATATGTACGTATTTACATACATATATGTATATAGATAAAGAAGTTTTCACTTTTTTTACTTCTGACACATGTTTGTTTATTTATTGCAAAACAAAATAAATAAATAGATTTTTACATGTGCTACATATAAACCAGAAGAGGATTTAATTTAAAATTTAAATGTTTTTCGAATTTCGTACCCATATGGCTTTGTTTGGGAAATGTCAATTTTTGACATTATTATGGGAAATGGATCAAAATTTAGAATACAAAGAGTTTCATGGTTAAAGAGAATTTATTAATGCAGATCTAATATTAACACCCATTTATGGAATTTGGGCTTTATATTTAATTTTAATATACTTACATTTTTATTAAAATTATTAATAAGTATGTGAAATTTTTTTTAGTCCCCAAAAAATAAAGTTATAGGTACAGGAAAAGAGTTTACGGTACTGAAGATAGTGGAAAATGAATGTGCTCTTCTGAATAAATTTGTATGTATTTTACATAGAAATATTCAGATTTCAGGAACAAATTCTTGACTTATGCTTCTATGTTCCAATGAATAAAAAGATTATAAAGACTTGCTAAAAAAAAAACCCTGTTCTTTTCATATACTAGAGTAATGGCATTGCTATGGGCGAAATATTAGTCATGCCCATAAAAAAAATTCCGACCTGATGGGAAAAAAAACTGATAGCAGATTCATGTTTAGCACATCAAAATACATCCAACTATTCGTCTTTGGTGAGGGCTTTTTGTCGACCAGTGTTATCATTGAAAAATATGTCGCTTATTATTTTTAATGACAACCATTTAAATTTCATCATCATGATATTGGGAAGACCAGAAAACTGAAGGCATATTTATTTTTACCATTTAATAGATAACGTAATCCTCAAGGTAATCAAAAAGGTAGCGACATATAAACAGCTGAGATTTTTTTTCTTTTTGAAATCAATATGGCGACTTGAGTTTTAAGAACTGAGGTGTTAAATTGTTGTTTATGTTTAAATTTGTTTCTGGTATTTTTTGTTTATTGCGTCTTTCTCCTTTTTATTTATTACATGAAATGTCAAATGCGTTTTTGTTTTTTGTAAAAAAAACATGTGAATTGACAAAATTAAGTTGACATAAGAGATGTTAATGCAAAAACAAAATACATGCGGTTTTTTTGGGTGTTGTAGTTGTTGTAGAGTTGTCGTTACCTTGTAATTCTACCATGGCAATCCTTATATCTAGTATATGTATATATACAAATTAAATGTGTTTGTTAAACGTTATAGACAGGTAAACCATTAAATCGATTTTCTTGAAATTTTCACATCCCCTGTGAGCTTTAGAATTAAAATAGGCTATTATAGTTTTTTAACTAAGAAAATACTAATTAACTCATAACTTCGCAAAAGTCTTACTTCCTTATCATCCTTTATAATTGAGATGAAAAGGATAGGAACAGGAAGAACAGTATCTCCCATAAAAAGAATATACTAATTATGGTATAATTTAAAGACTATTACACCAAAACATTTTGTAGAAATAACTTTCTCATCAATATTCATCATTTTAGATCAAATGGGACGGATGGAACCAGCGGGAATAATGCCCCCATACAACGAAAATATTAAATATAGTACATCTTAAGAACTTATACAGCCAAACTCCTAAAATTATATAAATAACTTTCGCATGCACCTCCATACTTTAGGATGAAAATGGGACGGGTTGGACCGACCAGGGAAAATGCTATCCCCTATACAAAGAAAATATTCTTAATGGCATATCTAAGGAAATATTATAGAGCGAGCTTTTAAATTTTGTGTAAAATACTTCCTTAGCATATTGCATTGGAAAGGGGAAAGGGTAGCTCCCATACAAAACAAATATCAGTTTTCGCATATCTAAAGGAGTCCTAAAAATTTGTAGAAATAATTTTCATATCAAGTTTCTAATAGGGCGGATAGGTCCAGGGGGAGTAGTAGCCGTCATATAAATTAGGGTAGCGAAACGCACCTGGAAGAGCTAGTATATTATAAAAATTAAGTTTAAGTATGTTTGTTTGTGTATCAATCACGTCTAAACGGCAGAACTGATTTCTACGAAATTTAAGTATTACAGTGAATGTCTTAAATAGTTGTACGAGTTATTTGCTACCAAATTTCGAATTGGGCAGATATATCCAGCCTCTATAAAGTAAATATTAGTTATCGCAACATATGGGATAACGAAGAGCACCAGAAAAAGCTAGTAACTGATAAAACTCGGAATGATAACACTGTGCTACGTAATAAAAAAAATTTAATACACTTAGAATGTAACATAGTGCAGTTGTAGCTATGGGTGAGCAGATTATTATACAATTTTTGAATTTTGGATATATCCTCAAAATCAGGAATTATTTATGAAAAAAAAAAAAAAAAACAAAATTATTCGGGCAGCAGCTTTAAAAATGCTTCGTCGATTCGACGAAGTGTAGCCGTGCAGGATTAATATGTATTGGATGAAGGCAAATGTACGCGGCACGTCGTTACAAGCAATAAATGCTCAGTTAGTAGATTCGTAACGTGCTTGAATGTGTCAGCTAACTCAATATGTTATATATGGGCCGTTATCAAAAATTTTTAACTTGGCTGAAACTGACTTAAATCCTTAATGAGTTTTATTGTAATGAAAATTTAAACAAATTGGTTACAGATCTGAACTCACAAGACTTGAAACTAATAGAGTGCATAATTTTAGCACCACAAGTTTCTGTTTTCAAGAACATGGAAAAACGGCTAAAAATTACTTAAGTTTTTTCCATTCTTCTACAATTTTTGTTCACGCGTTTGAACTTTTTGATCTTATTCCATCATAAATAAACTAACCGGACTTTGCACATAAATTCTGCACTATCTTTGTTATTCTGCAGACTTTCAATAGTAAAATACAGGGTGGTCGAGTTTTGATGACAAAATTTTTTAGTTTTTAAAATTTTTCAGCGCCCCTCAACCGAATAAAAAATTTGGGGTTGGGATTGATACTTGTTGTAATTGTGCGTATTTTGCGCTGCATCACGTTGATGTGCCCGAAATAGTCAACGTAGTAAATAGTCTCAAAGTTTGGAAAACAAGTGCGACAATTTAAAAAAAAAAATATATATATATATATATATATATATATATATATATATATATATATATATATATATATATATATATATATATATATATATATATATATATATATATATATATATATATATATTTGGAATAATTCTGCAAAATTATTATTCCTTAATATAGTGTAGAAAGTCAAATGAACATTGTCCATCACTTCATATTTCTAACCCATTGAGGACCAAAGAAAATTGGCTTCCTTGAGGAGTTTTTAGGTTATAAAATTTTTCAAGTAATAGGTAAAAGAAATTAGTCACTCATGTTTTATAGCCAAGACTTGGTACTAAAAAAAGTAGTACTAGTCAAGTCTCTAACTTGTCACACGTAGCCCCTAGATGTTTAGAAAGTGGTAAAAATACAGAATTTCTCAATTAACCCTAATAAAGCCATTCAAAAATGATGGGTAAGGAGTGGGTGTAAATGCGTAGCCATCAAAAGTATGAAAAAATAAAAATCCAAATTTAAATAACAGTACTACAATCCGTTACTTTTTACTTGAAAAATTGTATAACCTAAAAACTCCTCAAGGAAGCAAATTTTCTTTGAGAAATGTTGCTGGTGATTGGGAGGACTATACAATAAATATTTGTAACATGATTTTCAAGATACTTTTTCAGTGTTGACCTTAAATATTTTATTAGCTTTCAAATTTTAAGCATTATTGCATCATTTTCACTCGTATTCGCTTAACAAGAAATTTCTTTCTGAAAGAATAAACGTTATTTTTTTAATTTGAAAAAGAAGCTATAAAAATAATTTTAAATTGCAAAATTCTTAGTAGCTTATCAGATAATTTGACGTATAATACATTATAAAATTATGATTATTTATTAAAGTTTTAAAGCCTAAACAGAATCAGTTTTAAACGACTACTAACACATAATATTACCCTAAATTATCAATTTATTATAAAAATTCTGTTAAGCAACTGTTTGTTATTCCTTCATGTTTCTCTTTCCAATTTTCATAAAAATTTAGTTTAATCGAATTTATATGCAAATTTTGTCTTTACTCTCTGCCTAAGTAAGTAACTTCTTACTTACCCTTATGTCAAAGCTGTTAAAATAAATAACGTATTTAATGTACTTTCAAGCCATTTTTAAACGATCGAGCAGGAAGAGAGGGAAAGTATGTAAGAAATCAATTTATTATGAGTAAAAATTAAATGAAAAAAAAAAAAAAAAAAAAAATCATAATTTGTTTACTGGCACAGACTTTTATCATTAAATGAAATGACTCAACTTTCCAGACGTTCATAATTTAAGGCGTTAAGACGTTTATATGAGAAAATACATACTTACATACAGGCATACATTTAAGGCACATATGGTGTATGAGGGTTTAAATATAAGCACGTGTGTATCTTTATATTCATATGCTTGTGTTACGATTATAATACACACAGTGTTAAAATAAATAGAATTTAGCGCCAATTTTAAAATTTCACTATATAATATTATAGACAATATATGACCGAACGACCAAGCGTATATTTCATATTAATTTCAACAGAGATGAATAAAAGAATAGCAACTTAAGTTATCATTGTTTATGTTAAAAAAAAAAATTAAATTTAAAAATTTTTTTTCGGATTTGTTAACTTTGCTTGCTTGTCAGTAATCAATACAACTATCATAATGATATATTTTTTTGTGTCGCGTTAATCCTTGAAGTGTCAACAATACAAATACATCAACTGGTCATTAAAAAAATTAGAGCTAAAGAAAATATTTTTCTCTTAAAAAAATAAAGAAAATTGCTCATATTAGCTTTATATATTTTCATTCAACTTTATTTTCCTTCTGCTGCTATCCTAAACCTGCTGAAAAACAATTTATTCACTCATTACTTTAATAATCTCGCATAAATAGTTTGTAGCACCAACATAACCTTAATTAGCTGTTGCTGTGCTATTTATCTCTTGCAATACTGTCTAATGAGAGCAACAACATTTGCTACAACATTTATATATTTTACGTGTTTTCTTCTTTACTGCACAATTTGTGTTCAAACAAATAAAAAACACTTAGTACAACTACAATGTTTGGGTTTCATTGTACAACAATATTTAATGTACACAAACCAATGACTTCCATATATTATCCCTTCCACCCATTATCTTACGCTTACGCTTTCACCCTGCTCTCTATATATTATACATATTTAGAAGTGTTAATGTTGGATTTAGTCTGGTAATAATTCTATTTGATGGCTTATAAAAATAGAACGTGTCAACATTAAGAATATAATAGAAAATAATAATTGTAGTATAGTATGTATAAACAAAAGTAAATGGTGTACAGCAAGTATTTATTGTTGTATGACTGATGTGAAATTTATTATTAAATTATTAAATTTTAGCAACAAAGTTGATATAAAGTATTATTATTATTTTTCGACCAAGAAAAACTTTTAGTAGTAGGATGAGAACTTGACAAAATAAAATGAAAAATAATTAGAAAATTTCAATTTATCATACGTCATTGCCGCATTTTAATCAAGATTATTTGTGTGGATTTTTTTTATTGCTATAATAACACAAATCTACATAATTTTCTTTTAAATTCAAATATAGTTCCTTATTTTACGCTTTAAAACGTACACGCTATTTATAACATTATGGCAACTTTGCTACTTCCCAGCAAAAACTTTTTGGTTTTCGGTAATGGCAACTACTTATTAAAGTACTTTCCTGGAAAGTAGGCGTCATTATTATTTGCCTTCTCTACATTACATAAATAAGTACTCAATAGTATAATTGCAGAGTAAGTTACAATCACATGGATCAGTTGTCTAGAGTGCAGGATTAGCAACCAGAGGGTTGCCGGTTCAACCCCATTCTGATGCTATTCGTTTTTTCAACAAAATGTTTTATAAATACATTTTATGCTAAAACAAGTTTTTTAGCTTTGAATATTAAGTGCGAGATTGTGTACTGAGTAAGACGTTAGTCATTGAAAACGACTAGTTAATAGGGTCCCAAGTTCAAAACTCACTGACGGCAAATTTTTTCGTTTTTTATATTTTTGTTTAGGTACATATTTTTTAGTATCACTGGAGTCTAAAAATAACTACTAGAATTCATGGACAACTCGAACAAAAATAACTTGTTATTGAGACAAAAAATAAGTAGTTTATTTTTATTTCCAATTATACCTGGTAGGAAAGCAAAGTTTTTGCTGGGTTAACGTCTGACTCAAAACTAAACTCATTACTGAACAGCTGACACAAGACTCCACTCAATTTGCAAACTACAACTGCTTATATAGAGTGGCAATTATTTTCTACAAATTTCTAGTCACATAAAGAACAATAGAAGAGTTCATAATAAATCTAATCATTGTTGCCAGATGGGGGGGGGGGGGTCCCCATACTGGGGATTTAAACATTCATTTGGGGAAATTATGGTGATTTCTTATTGATATATTAATTTATTCGATTTATAGAAAATTTTAAATAAATATAATAAAAGACTTTGATTTAATGTTTGTAGAAAATTTTATGGATTTTATATGTATAACACTGGTCGACAAAAAAAATCCACCACCACAGGCAAATAGTTGGACTTGATGTATTTTGATGTGCTAAACACGAATCTGCTTTCAGTTCTTTCCATCAGGTCTGTATTTTTTTTTATGGACATGTCTAATATTTCGCCCATAGTAAGGCCATTACTCTAGTATATTTCCTCATAACTCAAGAACGGTGTGTACGATTGACATAAGTGATATACCAAAAGATGCGGACTAATAATATCATCAAATCTCCCAAACAAATTTTTTTATGTTATCAATAGTTTCGAAGTTATTTTGAAATAAGTGTAACAAAAAAAAAACTTTAATGCACAATTTTAGATTTTTTTGTTACTAAAATTTCTTTTAATGAAAACATCAAAAATTTTTCAGTTTATCATCTTTATCTTAAAGCTGGTAATGCTGCGAATAAAATAAGGCATGTATCTTCAAAATTTATGCATAAATAAATTTTATTCACAGTTAAGTAAAAATACCCATGTTACATACAATTGAGTAGAAGTACAGTGGTGGGCAAAAAAAAAAAAAAAAAATTTTTCTTGTAACAAAAATAGGGGGACTAGGTAAATTTTGACAATTTAAAGAAAAATTAGCTTTCACTTTTTTTCTACCACGTTCTGATTTTTTATGGGCATGACTAATATCATCACCTTATTCAGCGGTCACACTATAAAATTCGAGAATGGTTTGTCAAATTTAGACTATAACTCAAGAACCGTTTATACGATTTTGATAAATGATACACCGAAAGATACATACGAAAATTGTCTTCAAGGTGTATCAACAATATTTTTAATTCACTCAAAAATTTCAGAGTTATGGATTTTTCACCATTTTTCAAAAAAAAAAAAAAAAATAATAATAATAATAATTTTATCGCTACTAATTACCGAATAACTACGGAAATATTAACAAAACAAAAAATTATGTAAATTCAGTTCAAAAACAATTTAAGTCGCTATATATTGGAGTTTAATTTATCTGACTGAAAAAAACGGCGGGGACAATAAAAAAAAATCGATGGAAAAAGTAAAAGCTGATTCTTATTCAGCACGTTAAATTCCATCTAATCCACCTACTTTTTTTTTATTTAAGACAAAAAAAAAAATTGTTTTGCCCACTAGTGTATCTCCACTTAACTGTAGGTATTCATGGGTATCCTAACCCAGTTGGAAATAGAAGGGCTAAATATACATTCTAAAATGACTTATATAGGATCTACAAGGCCTGCCACTCTTCTATTCTTTTTTACACGTCGTGTCATTGGAGGCAAGGCCTTCCCTTCTCCCTTCCAAAAAGAAGCGAAAAGGCAAGGACTCTTAAATAAATAAATATGCTCTCTTATATTTTTAATGTTATTAAAAAAGAGTATGAAATATATTTAAAAAAAAAAAGACATGCGGACTACCTTCCTTATCGACACTTGAAACAAGACTAAATGAGTTTTGAGTTTCGTAATTACAATTTGTTTCTGTTTGTAATTAGAAAGTTAGTAGGTGAGTGACACCTTCTATTTCGCATCTAATGAAATGGAAACAAGAATTAGTACCGAATTTCATTTTAAAGGAGGTCGAAACATTCTTTATGGAATTTTTACAGAAGGCAAAAAGGAATGTGTTTAAAATTTATTTGGAGGCATTTAGAAAGGCCTGTTGGGAGGAAGCACTAACATATTTTCCTGCTGGGAACTTAACTGTGAATGCAAACATGATTTGTGCATTAATTTTTATGATAAATAGCTTGTTTTCACTTTTAGAAAGAAGTTTTAGTAAAAAAAAGAAATCTTGAATTTAGCATGAACAAATTTTTTCGGAAATTTATTTCGAAATATCTCCAAAACTATTGAGCGGATAATTTTGTAGAACAACTTAAAGCCAGTTTTATTCCACATATTTTGGTGTATTATTTATATAAATTGTATATAAATCGTAAATATATAACGTTCTCGAGTTATAGTGAAATATACTTGAGTAATCGGCTTATTTAGGGCGCAATATTAGACATGCCCATAAAAAATTCTCGACCTGATGGGAAAAAAACTGAAAGCAGATTCGAGTTAAGCATGCGGAATTACATCTTGTCCACATATTTTTTTTTTTTTTTGAAGGAGCCCGAAACAATTTTTTTTTGTCGACCAGTGTAATTTTTTTCGTTAAATGTGAGAGATGGATAGAGTGAAGACGAACTGAATTGAGATCGAGAGGAACAAGTGACAATAAAACGAACAAAGGACAGAGGCAAAACGGGCAATGGAATAAGTAGTAGTGATTAGACAATCGAAGTAGTAAGTCGTAGTTGAACAATCGATAAGTGTTAAGCCAAAAGTTGAAGTCGGACGTTATGACTTTATTTTACTTAGCGATAAGAATAGTTATAGGGAGTGCGGTCGAAAAAATCTTAACATCTATAAAATGCAATAATTTGGAAACGATTGATCTTAGAGTTTTCATTATTTTTTTTATTTAATTGATATTACATGACAGATCACAGAAAAATATAACTTTTACAGTTGTAATCACTACTTATGAGCTTGTGGACCTTTTTTGGTAGCCGTTCCATTAGAGATTTGTTAGTTGTTTTAGTCTTTTTTTCACTTTTCACAAGAGCCTAATAACTCTCAAATTGCTGAATATTTGTTTCCTTTATCCTGTCAAGCACTTTACTGATATTTAAAAATCTTTGAAATCGATTACAATTTTTTGAAACTTTTACATACACGATATAGTCAACTTTGACACCCTGAAGCTTATCTCGTGTTATCACAGGGTCACTACCGGATGATTTTTATGAAAGCTTAGGTCCTCCTTTACAGCTCTTTCATATATTTAAATTCGATGCGAACAGTAGTTTGGGAGTTACAAATTAATTACCAAAAATTTTGCGTTTGGCCCCATTTTTATGTATATACACATCTGCTCAAAATAATAGATACACTATTGGGATTACATTAAAGTGACGATAACTTTGGAAAATTCTTCAGAAATACTTCGAGTTTTTTTCTTATAGTAAACAATTTGATATGTCAATGATACTTTAATGAAAAATACGGCAAGTATGTGCATAAAAATTAATTTACACATACGTTTTCGATTTAAATACCAAAAATTGTTGCTCATAATGATAGATACAGTTTATTTAAAATTTTTTTGTATTAAATCGAATTCTGTTGTACTTTTTTGATTATTTTTACATAATAGAATAAGAAATGTTTCATTTAGGTTGAAAACATTATAAAGAAATAGTATTTTGACACAGAAAGTGGAAAGAAACAATCAGTGTATCAAATAGGAGAGAAAAATGGCTCAAAACAAGAGAAAAATGGATATTCGTTACTTGAAAACTCGAAGTATTGCTGAAGAATTTTCCAAAGTTGTCGTCACTAGGTCCCACTAGGTGTATCTATTATTTTGAGCAGATGTGTAGATTTATTCTAAAAGAAAACTATCTAATATTGTACTATTCATTTTTGTAGATATGTATCATTATCTACAAGTAATAATTTGTTAATATACATATCTAACTATTTTGAACAAAAAGCAAAAACTTAAAAAAAAAAAATAAAAAATAAAAAAATAATAATAATACGATATTAAATTTGAGTGATTTTTGACAAAATAGTACCTCATTTTACATTCCTTGACATGTACTACAGAATAATATACCGAACATATGTGTAAAAGATGGAAAATTTATTTTTTATTTATTTAATTTTCGGAAAAAGAAATAAAGAAAATCTCATCCCAATCATTTATTAAGCTTTGGTAAGCAATCAATATCATCTTGTCGTTTTTGTTGTTATTGTTTGTGTTTTTCCAAGTCCATCTATCCAACAAACCATCCATCCATCCATGCGTTTATACATCCATTAAAAGTAAGTAAATTTCTTTTATTTTTATTTCTTTTGGGTGTTTTCATAATGTATTTTTTTTAGTTTTTAAAATTTGTTTTCTTAACACTTAAACATGTTGAGTAAATAGGTCTACAGGAAGATATACATAATACATTAGAGCACTCACATTAAAAAAAACGAGGGTAATCGGAAAAGCTTTAATTTTTTTAAATATGAAAGAAGGCAAAAAATAGCAAAAATTACATAATTATTTATATATAAGTAAATCACTTAATAAAATAAAATTCCTGTTATTAGCTACATTATCAAACTTTAAAGAAACTAAGAAAAATTTTGTTTTTAAAAAATCTCCTTAAAACTAAATTGTTTTCCAAAAATAGTTTTGTGAAACTTTTTAGACTTCACTCGAATAAATTTACATAAAATGACCATTTCAAATTTTTTATTTTTTTAAGTATATATGTGTGAATAATAGAGTGTTTGTATTTGTATTTATTTACATATATTTTAAATTAATGTCTATATTAATGCTTTTTCACATTTATTTATTTATTTTTTTTTATTTCCCCAAAAAGAAACTAATTTTTTTTCAATTTTAGCAAATATTTTCTGATTTTCATGAGAAAAATTTAACAGGCCGTAAGTATGTATACAATATAAGATAAATTTAATTTAATTGCAATTTTTGTATGATTTATTTTAAATATACAAATATTTAGATTATGCTCTACTTAATTTATTATTTACAATTTCAAAATTTTTATTAAAATTTGAATAATAAATGTGTAATTTGGTGATGGTTTGTTGTAAATGGAAAACAATGATCACACGTTTAGTGAATGCAATAATAATTGTAAATTTTTTAATCCTTAATGTATATTTATAATAAATAAATATTCATATACTGAACATTAAGATTTATTAATTATAATTAAAACGTGAGATATTTGCTAATTGGTAAATATATTAAGGCATACATACATATTTAATTGTAGGCAAATGATTGGAAATGTTTACAGTGTAGTAAGTAGTAAATGGAACAAATGGTTGAAATATAAAATCGATATATGGAAAAAAATTATATCTATGGACTCTTAACAAAACTACTTAAACCGATGTGACGAAAAGGTATGTACATTTATAAAACGGCATAATCAGCATCTTTGTAGTAATCACAGTTTTGAAGAAATACAGCAGTAAGCAAAATAATTATTAACTTGACACTCGTAATAAGGCCGATTAATTACCAAACACTTTAAGGCTAACAAACCTTTTTTAAAATCGTATGCAAAAACATACAAAGTTTTTTAATGTTGGCAACATGTAATGGCAACACTTGAAGTTTTTTCCCTATTTATAGTTAAAGCTGTACACTATCGAATATTAATTCATTCGGTTATTCAAACTTATAAAAAAGTTTTTTATTGTTTAAGTATAAAATTAATTCTTTTTAAAATATTGTTTCTATTATTATTTTTACTTAGTAAAACTACAAAAATAAAATAAATAATTGAAGTTAAAAATCAAAAATATGCAACATTTTATAAAACGGATAAAATAAGTGTGAATAAGAAAAACTACATAATTCCTTTTTATTACTTTTCAGGAGACCGTTTTTAAGGTTTAAAATTGAAATTATTCTTCATCCTAGGCAGGGAAACCACAATATGCTCTAAAAAATAGGTTTTATGCGCGTTAAATATGCAGTAAAAAAAAGAAAAATATGCTCTAAAAAACGCACTTAAAAAAAGATTTTGTATAACCTTTTAACAAAATTATGTTTTTCATTAAAAAAAATTTTATTATTATTTCAATGTCATAATATAAGGCAAAACTGAAATTTATGAACCGCCTCGAAATTTAATTTCCCATTTTTTACTGTATATTATAAAAACGTTATTGATCTTCTATTTTCTTACCCATCTAATTCTAGACACTATTTTTAGTTCAGAATTTATCAAAATTATCGTATCGATTACTAACTACCAAAATATCGTAACCGACAACATTTTCGAAATTCGTGTTTTGAAATCTATAATTTAGAGTCATCAAGTGTCATTTCAGTTTCATATAGAAAGAAATTTTATCGTAAGTGATATTTTTCATACATATGACAATGTACAGTAAGGCAGAATCGAAAATTTTTGGAAATAAATCTGTAACTTCTGATTGAATTGGATTTGCATGAAATTTGGTATAGGCGTGTACAATGTTAAGTTTTGAAGGGGGATCCCACTTTACCGCGTGGTCATCCCACTTTACCGCGATATCTTTACCGAGTACAAAAATAAACGATATTGAGTTTGAAAATTGCAAAAATTACGACTTTTTTTTTTTTGCCGAAAAAGTATCTACACTTTTTCTTCTCTAAAATAAAAGTTTCTTTAACAACATATAATAATTTGATACTTTGCGGAAAGGTATCTTCACAGAGAAAACTATAAAATAAAAAGCAAGCGCAATGACTCAAATGGTCAAGGTACACACCCTCCTGAATTTGACCCATTTTATATGAAATTTTAGACTTTAGTCTATATTTTCTCAAATCCCAAAGTACGAATTGGCAAACGGTATGCAGTTTAGGAATCTATAATATTTTGTAAAAAGTTTACAATTGAAACATTTTTGGGACTTTCGCCGTTTTTTTTTTTGGAATTGTGGGATTCCTTTTACAAAAATCTTAATTTCTTTAACTTTCTTATTTTGTATGATAAAGTCTACATTCACCGAAAATTTCATTAATAAATCGTTAATAACAAAGATTTTATTACAGATAAAATATTTATAGATTCTCAAAAAAACAATTTTTTACAAAAATTTTACTTTAATTTAAAAAATCAGAAAAAGTATAAACTAGATTTTTTTCATCTAAATTACATTGCTTAGCTGACATAATTTTCCATTACAGAAAAATATTGAAATCAATATCATTTATAGTTTAAAGTTTTATAAGTCACGGAACATTTGTTACATTTTTATTATTTTTAATGTGCTTTTATGTGAATTTTTTACTTTTATCTCTAAATACAGTGATGTTCAATGAAATAGAGCCACCATGATCCAAAATGTTTAAGGCAAAAAAGGATGTACTTAAACATTATAAATATTTAATTTTTCATTTATTTTTCTTAGATTATAATAAAAATAACACAAATTCAAAGTTATTGTGATAATTTAAAACTTAAAGGACTTTATATTCTTAAAAATACTTAAAATAGTCATATATTTCGTGTGAATAAAAATAGAGCCACCCAATTAAGTTATCTGAAACAAAGTAATTTTATGCATTAAATGTTGAATTTTTCTCTAAATACCCTTTATTTACCTCAGTATTTTGTGGAATAACCATTATTTTTAATAACGGCTGCGCAACGTCTTGGCATTGAGTCTACCAGCTTTTGACAAGTTTTGATTGGAATATTCCTCCATGCATCCTCTATCAATAAGGAGCCATAGCTGATCCTTATTGGATGGATTCTTTCCTCTAAGACTCATTTTAACAATTTGCCACAAGTTTTCAATAGGATTTAAGTCTGGCGACTGTGCAGGCCAGCTTAAAACCTCGATGTTGTTGTTTATAAACCAGTCTTTTGCCCGCTTCGATGTGTGTTTCGGATCATTGTCTTGCTGAAACACCCATCGAAGCGGCATCTCCCATTCAGCATAAGGCATCATAACGTCCGTTAGTATTTTAGTATAATACTCTGCGTCCATTCTTCCCTGAATACGAAATAGAGGCCCTGTTCCATAATAGGAGAAACAGCTCCATAAAATTATATATTTAATGGTTTTTATTGTATATTGGGGACGAAATTCGGTGTTGGGGGGTCTGCGCACAGTCAGACTGCTCCTGTCAGAGTAAAACAAATTAACTTTTGTTTCATCGGACCACAAAATATTGCGCCATTTGCTGAGAGGCCAGCTCAGATGCTCCTTTGCAAATTCTAATCTTTTTTTCTGGTGTTTTTTCATGAGGTATGGAACCTTTCTGCTACTTTTTGCCTTTAAATTATTTTTGAGCAAGAGTTTACGTATAGTTGAGGTGGAAACATCTAATTTATATTCCTTTTTAAGGGCTGAAGAGGTAACAAAAGGGTCCTATTTTACCTGTCTCAAAATTTTTCGCTGCATACAGGGTGTTATTTTTGATTTTCTTCCTCTAGTTTCTGGTTTAAATGTATATTTTATAGCGTTTTCCACCATTTTCTTTGAGCAACCAATTATTTCAGCAATTTTTCTTTGGCTTTTACCTTCATTATGGAGTTTTTTTATTGTTTCCCTGCGTTGTTGGCTACAATGATTGCCTCTGCCCATTTTTTACCCTTAACTATAAATTTTTAAAAATATTATTCTAGAATTATAATGAAAGATGTTAAACTTACCATTTGCTTCAAATTCAATTTGAAAATCTTATTTTTTTTTTCTTAAATTTTGCTACTTTTGGCAACTGCCTCTATTTTATGGCACACTTGTTTTCACATCTAAATTAATACTTTCATTAAAATAACAAATAATGACGCATAAATCATTTAAAAAATAACGGGATTATATTCATAAGAGATGAGTAAAAGAAATGCATTTATTTGTTTTTGTGCAATTCTTTGTATAAAAGAATAATTAAGAGAAAGTTTTTGAAGAAGTATGTGGCTCTATTTTATTGAACATCACTGTATGTATCTAGGATAAACATATCTTACCTATAATGAAAATAATGAAAAAAATAAAATAATGCTCTGAATAAGAAGAAAGATATAGAAGACTAGAATAAAGGTTATTCTTTGAGTGATTTTTTAAAAATTTGAAAATTTTAATACAGTTATTTTGTCCATCGTGTGGCGCTGAAAAATGGTAGAAGGCCCTTTAATTGATGGTATTAATAAGCTGAATGTTGAAAAAATCTAGATTTTTTATGAAATAGGTCTAAAAAAAATCGATCTACTAAAATAATTAAAATTAGAATATCACTGAATTTCTCTTTAAATGTGCAATAAATGTAAAATTTCTTAAGAGCTCATACTACAACATACAAAATAACTTTTTCTACTTAACATTGGCTCAGAATAAATTTGTTAGACTTAATTTAAAGAGAAAAATATATATATTTTTTTCTGTTTTTGTTACCATTAAATATTCTTAAGTTGACAACTTAAAATATACTATGTCATCTTTATGGTATGTTATACATTACAATGTCTTTGAATACCTTGACTATGCATTTTTAATAAAATATGCATGATACATACACAGGTTCACTGAATGTATAATTAATTTAACTTAAAATACATTTTATATTTATTTTATTTTTTGACAATATGCATGCTGGCAACAGCTTGTCAAAAGATATTTTAAATGACATTTAAATATTAAGTTACACTAACTAACAATTTAATTTAAAATTTGTTAACATATTGTAACAACAGATACTTTATTAAATTTAAATACATAAGAATTATGGATTATACGAGTATTTAAACTAATTTATCAATATTTTGAAAGATATTTAATTTCGTAAATGTTATTTAAATTTACATTTTTGTAAACATAATCATATGTACACATTTTTCTACTGAGAAATGCAATTTATATTAAATTTATTTGTATTTAATAATATTGCTCTACTTTGGGGAGTAAAGATCAAATTACTTTTTATGGCTTAAATTATATTTGTTACAGTTTTTTTTTTGGGTAATGAAAATGGTTGTTATGAACTTGTATTACATTTTTTTTTTTAATATAAAAAATTTAAGTTAAAAATATTTGTTTGTAAGAAAATTATAAACAATTTATTTATTTATTCATTTATTTATTTTTTTTTTTTTGTAATTGTTTACACACTAAATATGTATCTGCATTTTTACTTTCAATGTCAACAAAAATGTTTTGCATAAGATTTACATACTATTTTTTTTGTTTTTAATATGTAAGTAATTGATTGAATTAATTTTATAATTTATTAACTTAAAAGTAAATAAATTTAATTTTAATAAGCTGTAATAGTTTAATTTGTAAAATTAAATTAAAAAAACTGAAATATAAAAGCGGACAGAAACCATCCATTTATCGATTTAACAACTACGATTTGAATGAAATTCACTACAAACATTGCACATTGAGGACAAACGGAAAATTTTTTTTAATAAATCTATATCTCCTAAACTACTGGTTGGATCGAATTGAAATTAATGGAAGAGTTGTAGGGGAGGACCTAATCTTTCAGAAAACTCATCTTGTAGTCACCCTGTGATAACACGAGATAAGCTACAGGATGGCAAAGTTAACTACCTTGAGATTTCAAAGTAATTTTAAATTGATTTAGGTTTTTATTAATTTTAGAAAGTTTAATTTTTGTCGATTAATAAAAATATGTCACATGAGTTTTTTTTTTTAATTTATAGACGATACTTACAGTGCTATTCTCGATCGTGTGAGAAATGAATCTATTGTGATAGTTAACAAATTGTGACAATAACAACAAATTTTTTATACTGGCTTCCAAAAAATGTTTTTTTTTTTTTTTTTATAAAATGACCAAACAGCACATGTAAACATAATTGTGATAGGAAACAAAAATTTGGGGAGTGATAAAAAATGTTCTATGTGAGAGGTACCCCAAACTAAGCTCGAATAGTTTCGCTTCTGAAGGGTGGAGACCCCCTTCCAAACTTAAAATTGTGCACTCATCTGTTAATCCTATGTGAAATTTTATATAAATCCAACCAGACGTTTAGAACTTATTTCCAAAAAATTTCGATTCTGACCCACTGTTCATTATAATCCTAATACCCTTCTAAATGAAAGATAAAACAAAAATAATGCAGCTTATCAGAGACAAAAAATATCTCTTAATATATTACACAAACTACAAATTAAAATTAAATACTACTTTTGTAAAAAAATAAAAATTCACATTTTTCATTCAAACACTTGCATTATCCACAATTCAATCTATGTTTAATTGCGGTTTTTCAATTTTATTTTTTATTATGCAAATTAATGGCAACTGTTGTCATGATAAAATAATGTAAACTATTTGCTATTAATTCACATTTTAATAATAAAACTCTACACAAAACATTATGTGGTCAATTGCAAAATATGTAGTTATGTGTCATACAAATACAATTCAATTCAGTTCTCTTGTTTGAATTTAAATAATTCTTAAATATTATTAATTAATGGCATAGTTGTACAATAAATTTTTTTTTTTTTTATTTTATTATATTTATGTGAAATTATTAAAAAAATAGAAATATACATAAAGAGTGCATTCAAATAAAATATATTACACACATTTTGATATAAAAGTTGTGTGGAATAAGTTACAGTCAGGGACGAAAAATAATTGTTATTTTGAATTTTTAAACAAAAAAAACAGTAACAATCAATTGTCGAAAAACTGTTTCAAATACATCATTGTAATCTTGATTTTTGAGTTTTATTTTTTTTTTAGCAAGTAATTTTCTGAAACTTCAAATTGGATTATTATTATTTTTGCTTATAATGGTATAGTATTTTTAATAAATAATTTTTACTGTGGTTTTTTTTATTTTTTTGCTTCTATTTAATATTTTTTATTTTTGGTATTTTTAATTTATTTTGTTTTGTGGAAAAATCACAAAATAACTTATTTCTGCTCAAAAAATATAAATAAAAAAATAACTGTTATTATATGACTTTTTGATTACGGTCCCTGGTTACAATTATGAATGAAACAATATTTTAAAGGCTCCGTTACTCTACCCTAAATGTGAATGTTGCGAATCAGCTGACACGCTTTGCTTTTGAGAGTTATGTGTGTATGTGTACTCAAAAACGTAAATTTTATGTAGCAACTTAATCAAATTAAGTCGCTCTACGTTTTTAAGTGACTGTTGTAAGAACAGTGTTGATAGCTTCTTAATTCAATATACTAAATCTGCGTAAAAAATCACTGTAAAAGGTTTATCAATTGGACAATTTGTCTTGATGTCTTCTTTACTAAAAAATTATTAAAATAATTTAAATAAGACGTAGAGTCCAATCATTAATTTGTCATAAAGCACAATAAATCTAGCGATTTTCAATTTGAATTTGATCTACTGGAAATATGTGTAATTGATATCATTGATGTTCATGTGTACAAAACAATAACAAAGTACTGGCTATATTTACGTTTACGGTAGAGTAACGGAGCCTTTAGATTTATTACGTGTAACAATAAAGGGTAAATTTATGTTTAGATACAATTTTATTTTTTTAATTTCTTTGAAACACCCTCCATTAGAAATTTTATTGTACTTTGCGTAACTTTTTTGAAACTAAGTTACGCAACTACGAACTGAGAATTGCAGCAAGAAAAATTGTTGTAGTGAATCCCAATTAAGAGTCGAATATCTTTCAATTGTTTATTGTGCTCTTCTGAAACATTTCCTCTAACATCTGCTACATAAAACTTTTGTCCGCGAAACTGTGAGAAGTCAGAAATGACACAACATTTAAACTTAGTAAAAAGGATCTTTGCACTCTTTTTAGCTTAAGCATTTTTCTTTACATTCCAATCTAATACTTTATTCACTTTAAATGTTTTAAGTCCAATATTGACTTTAATTCTGAGCATATAGCGTTCAAAACATTTGACATGTCTCGCCAGAACTGTTATACCTTTTTGACTTTGTGTTCGTTTCGACGTCTTTTTATTTTTAATACTCCAGGCTACCGATCTACTTTAAGGTCATTGTTTCACTTTCTTACCACTTTAGAAACTCTTTGAATATAGCAGTAGTCTGATATAAGGAGTGAGATCGAAAAATTCTTAACATACATAATATTCAATAACTTGGAAACGGTTGATCTTAGAGTTTTCATCATTTGATAATTTAGCACAGATCACAGAAATATATATAATTTTTATGGTTCTAACCACTAATTATAAAATTGTGGACCATTTTTGAAAACCTTTTCTTTGGAGATTAGATAGTTGCTTCAGTCACTTTTTTGGAACAGTGTGCACATCTTCTATTAAAATCTTCGGTATTTTGGGACACCTTTTTTGTGCTCTTGAATTCACTTTTCACAAGAGCTCAATATCTCTCCACTGGTCTAAGCTATGGACAATTTTGAAAATTTACCTCTCTTGGTACTAAAACTATGTTATTGATTTGGTACCACTCCAGAGCTTTCTTATCAAATGACTTTCCTGTTTTGCCGAAACTGCAAAAAGCTTGTCATACCACGAATTTTGTAAGAAATTTTTGCTGCTTTTGGGTCTAAAACTTATTTCCAACATTGCTTCGAGCATTAGCAATAAAAATTTTTGAGACACAAGCTGCGAAGATTCTGCCAGCATCTACGTTTCTTCGTCAATTATACAACTTGAGTATTTTTTGTATGAAATTTGGTTTTAAATTCCGAGTCCTATTTTTGGCTTGTAATTTTTTTTGCAGAATTTTTTGAACTTTATATGTTATCAACTTTCCCATTAGCTTTAAATTTTCGCACCAAATAGTCGAAGCACTGAGAAAACTGAGCTGATTTTCCACCAGATGTGTTTGGAGTTCCTTTCAATATGCCTTCAATTTTCTGGCCTTCCCAATATCATGTGGTACTTTTTTCTTACCGAACTAGGTTTCACATCAGTAGTCAAATTCACCTGATACTGTGTAGTAATATTAGAACAGGTTTTACGGACGACATTTAATTCTGTGGCCAATTATTTGCAAGACCTATTTGGATTTTTTGAAATTTTTTAATAACTTGTAGGACGTAAATCTTTTTCGTCACTTATTTTGATGAAAATAAGGACAAATTAACATGGATGTTATTAAAAATAATAACTGAAGTATTTTTCCATGATAACTAGATCAAAAAAATTTTTGAATATTGATTCCGAAAAAAGTTATGAGGCAAAATGTGTGTTAAGATTTTTTCGATCTAACTCCTTATGTATAACTAGTTAGGTAGACTAATAAATTGATTACTGATGTAATACTGTAAATTGATCGGATGTTCTTTTCTTTAAATTTATCTTACATATTTTGTAGAGGGTTAACATGCAGCACTTTATTAACACCAAACTGAAAAAAAATATTTTTTATATTTAGTGGAATTTTTGTTTTACTAAATTATTTAAATCTCACAAAAATTCTGAAATTTTACAAAAAATCCAAAATTTTTCCAAAAGTTCAAAATTTTACCACAAATTCGAAATTTTAACATAAATCCAAAATTTCACCAAAAATTCGATATTTCACCACAAATTCGATATTTTTCCAAAAATCCAAAATTTCACAAAAACACTAGAAAATTGTCAAATAATTAATCGAAATTTCATAAAATTCACCAAAAACTTAAAATTTCACTAAAAGTTAAAAATTTTACTAAAATCTTAAAATTTCACCAAAAATTCAAAATTTTTTTTCAAATACTTTTGTAAGTATAATTTGGATAAGTTTTCTTTGTTAAAGAAAATTTTTTTATGTGTTTCCCTTTGAATTGTAAAGCAATCACATACATTTTTTTTGGCAAATTCGTATCATTAAAAAATGTGGAGTAGTTTTTAAAAATATATTGATAACATAAGGAAAAAAAAGTTATAAAGAAAAATATGTATTACATTTTATTTGAACGTACACCCTAATAAATAAATTTAATTATAATCAGCAATCATTTAATTAGTCTACCTAAGTATATTTCAGGCTACTGCTGTATTCAAAGAAATTCTATGGCTCATGGCGTCATTTAAAAGATTTTTTTCTTGTTTTGTATTTCAAGGGTAATAAAATAATTGAATTTAATTTTATTTGGCTTCTACAAATTTACTATTTATTTTGTTATTACTTTTTTAATTGTTCTGTGTAATGGAAAATTTCATGTGAATTAGAAAATAAAAATGTTCTATGTTATCCTTAAAGTATGCTTTAATAAATGTTTATGAATTTTGTTTAATGCATTCAAGTTTTTTTTTCTATAATTTCCAATAACTTTTGTTTCAAAATTAAATATTTATTTAAATACATGTTACAGTGTTTTTAAGCTATAATTTATAAAAGGTTCAAATAAATGTATATACATATTAAACATTTTAATAGCACATGATTTTATTTTATTTTTTTATTTAAATAAATATTTTATATTTTTTACAAAAAGAATTTTTATTCGCTTTTAGAAAAAAAATGTTATTTTAAAAACTCTCATACATAGAGATAGTAATGTTTTAAGTCTAAAAATATAGTATATATAATAAAATATTTTTTTTGTGCTGTAAAGTATGCTTTGAAAAATACAAAAAATCGTTCATGTAAAAGTAGGCAATAGATATATATTTTAAATAAAGTAAGAAATAAAACTAATAGTGTGCAAATTCTTTTGCTAATTTGTTTTTTTTTATTGATAAACAATACGATAACTTTTTGCTGTTTACAAAAAATTGCTCTAATATTAGTTTAATTCTACAAACAAACCAAAACAAATTTCATTAGTAATAAGACATTTTTACGAAAAAGTTTCTTATAAATTACATTTCATACAACAAAGAAATTCGCATAATTTAATATTATCGTATAAAGGTCATATACTTTTTAACACTACAAAATAATATAACAGAAGATGTTTAATACTTCAAAGCAACCAACCATAAATTCTCGCTCTATGCTCCTTACAATCAAATATCAAAAGCTGTAATTTATTTTCTTTTTGAGAAAAACTTTTTGAGACTATGAAAATGGAAAAAAAAATCAAATTCTCATAAAAAAAGGTCAAAGAGACGTTATAAACCCGCTCTCTAAAGAACTCAAAGAAGTACGAGTTAAGGCAATAAATTGTATGAAAGACGATGTGTGGAAAGATGCAAGTGTATGGATAAGTTTTTAATATAAGGGTTACTAGGCGAAATAAAAATGCCACTTCAACACAAAATCAAAAAAAAAAAAAGGTATTAGACTATATATATCAAGTCTACTTTTTTTTATTTTATTTTGTATTCTTGTTTTTTAATAATCTATACTTGGAAGTTGTTTCAATGGAAATTTAAAATTTTGTAAGATTATAGTTAGAGTTTGAGGTATTTCTTCTTAAAAAACACACACAGCCTTAAGATATAAATAAAATGTGTAGAATATATATTTTGTGTCTTGAAAGAAAAAGTAAATGTAACAAGAATTGTGATAATCCTGAATAAAAAAAAGGAATAAACTTTAAATTCATGTTAATACAATTGATTTGTTGTATTTAGAATTAAGAAAATATTGGCAAAGAAAAAGAAACTTTTGGTAAACAATTCTTGAGATTGAAAAAGGATTAGATTTAAAAATCAGTTTCTAGATTTAGATATTAAAGCAAACGTATGTTTTAGACAATTCTTTACCAATATTTGAAATAACTAAAAAATGGTTAAACAAAAAGTATTTTTAGTAGTTAGAGTGCTCTTCAACTTTATTGATAAATTTTGTTATTTATTTATGCAAAATTTTTTAATTAACACAATTTTAAAAATAATTTTTTTAATATTTTTTACTTTCCAAAAATGTTTTTTTGTGGTACTTTTTTTTAGCACTTTTTTACACTGATAGAAATATCTTCTATCAAACTTTAGAAAGATATCTTTAAAATAATACTATTGCAATTATTTTTTAATTGTATCAATTATTCAAATGATCAAAGTTCGATTTTTCGAATATGTTTTACTAAAAATAAAACTATTAGTAGGCTTTCAATTATCTTTCTTATTGTATCAATTAATAAATTAATCAAATATAAATAAAAATAAGTTATAATTTGAGTAATTGAATATAAAATTTTGATTTTTAATTAATAAAATAATTTAATACTTTCGGATTTGATATCTAAGATTTCAATCAAATTCGCTACTTTCCGGTCCAAAAATATGACGTTTTAAAAATGAAAAAAACTGCTCGTAATTTCTAAACTATTATACATTGTAAAATTCATTTAATAGAACTTTGTCTATATATTAACTTTAAAATGACGCGTATATAATTTAATTACTTCGAAGGTTCAAAGGTCAAAATCGATAATATAAAGATCAAAGCTGAATATCTCAAAAAACGGAATTTTAAAAAATATATTTATATATTGACCATTTAATTCTATTTTATACTCGAGACAAAATTTATGTTGGAGATTCTTTTGGTTTAGGAGTTTTGAAGAATAATAGCTTATAAAGCTATTTTTTTGTATGTAAAAATTTAAAATATCTACAATTATTAATTTAAGGTGATGTTTTAATGAGTTCATATTAAAAAAAAAATAATAAATAAATTTTATATACAAACTTTTGTTATTTTCATGACATACAGACGTATATTTTTTTCGCTCCGCGATTTTATAAATTTTAATCGAGAATCGGTGAAAATTAAATATATTATAATACGCGATTGGACGCTAAACAAATAATTATATTACCAGTGTTAAATATAATACATTAAACATTAAAAGAAAATAAAATAAATTATATTTTAAATAAATAAACAAACAAAACAAAATTTGAGATAAAAAAAAAAGTGTTATAATCATCAGTTATACATAATTTAAGAGTCTATGAGTTCTCATGATGAGAGAAGACTCAGCATAAACGGCAGAAATGCGTATATATTTCTCAACGGGGAGAGTGTAAAAAATAAAAATATTTGTGATCCACAATACAACAAAAATTATTTAACCGCCAAACCACTTGAGAGAGCTCGCTCTTGTTCCCCCGTAATTCAGTTACACGAAGAAAACACACAAACAATATCACCAACTAAAAATTGTTTAGAACAAAACATAAAAGAAAATATGAAAAAACAAAATATAACAACAACCATGGATTTAAAAACAACACATTCAATGCCGGTTAATACACAAGCTTGTAATCCACTACCAACAATAACTAGTGAGAGTTTGAAATTATTTAACCTTTCCAGCAGCGCAGACAAAAATGATGGTACACATAAAGGTGCTATCCCGAAGAATAAGATAAGTACTACAAAATCTGAAATTCCAACAGGTATGCTTAGATATGTAAGTATTAATAAAAGGAATTTAAGCCCCCAGAAAAATTTGACTTCTGCTAAAAAACAAAAGGTAATTAATAAACCCTTGATGAGCAACCGTTTTGCTCTCTTGAGTGATGATATGGAAACTAATCATACAAAAGATGATAATTCTAATAAAAAATCGTCTAAACCCCCACCAATATATCTTCGTGAGCCTAGCTCCAATAATTTAGTTAATTCATTTATTGAGCTTATTGGAAAAAACAATTTTCATATTGTTCCAATAAGAAAAGGTGGCGTTCAAGAGACAAAAATTGTAGTATACACTGAGGATTGTTATAGAAAAATCTCTCTTTATTTAAATGATTGTAAAAAAAACTTTTATACCTACCAACTTAAAAGTAGTAAAGGTTTGACAGTTGTCATTAAAGGAATAGAGTCCAGTGTTGAACCAGTTGAAATCAAGGAGGCCCTGGAAGAATTGGGCTATCAAATAAAAGTAGTGGTAAATATTTTTAATAAAGACAAAATTCCCCAACCAATGTTTAGAGTTGAATTGGAGCCGAACGAAGAGAAACTAAAGAAGAATGAAACGCATCCTATATATTCTTTGCGATACCTACTGAATCGCAGAGTTACTATAGAGGAACCCCTTAAGAGAAAGGGGCCTGTACAATGCGGCAACTGTCAAGAGTTCGGTCACACTAAAAATTATTGCACCCTACGAACGGTTTGTGTAGCATGCGGAGATCTGCACTCGTCTTCACAATGTGATATTGTGAAGAAAGGTCTCAAAAGAAAATGTGGCAACTGTGGTGGCGATCATTCAGCCAATTACCGCGGGTGCCCAGTGTATAAGGAATTATTGAAAAGATTAAGAGAGAATCAAAAGTTAAAAAGAAATGGAATTGTCGAACTAGCACCTGTTAATACCGTTACTAATCAGATGAATTCTGGAGTTGGCGATAGTAATGAGGGTATGGCTTCAGTTAAGCCAAATTTGACAATTAATCAAATGAGCATGGCCAATCCTGGAAATATTTCCTATGCCAACGTTTTAAGAAAGAATTACCAACAACCTAATGTCCCCCAAATCTCGGGAGGGTTAGAAACTTTAATGCAAACTCTAACGCAGACAGTTAGCTCTCTAAATCAAAATATGACAAACTTTATGTCATCCATGCAAAACACAATACAAGAGCTTCTAAGAGCGCAGAACCAAATGATTCAAATCCTCTTGACGAGAAAATGAGTTATTTGAGAGTATGTTTCTGGAATGCAAATGGTTTAAACCAACATAAAACGGAAATTTCATACTTCATGAAGAAGCAAAATATTGATGTGATGTTAGTCTCCGAGACTCATCTCACCAACAGATACAATTTTTATATTTCAGGTTATTCATTTCATTCTACTAATCATCCGGATGGAAAAGCACATGGTGGTACTGGTATACTAATTAGAAATCGAATACGACATTATGCCCTAGATGATTTCTCAAAAGATTACTTGCAGGCAACATCTATTCACCTTGAATGTTTCTCAGGTGGTTTAACCCTAAGCTCGGTTTATTGCCCACCAAGATTTTCAATGACTAAAGAAAAATTTGAAGAATTCTTTAATACTCTAGGAGATCGTTTTCTGGCATGTGGCGATTATAATGCAAAACACACGTACTGGGGTTCAAGATTAATGAATCCTAGAGGTAGACAGCTTTATAAGGTACTAGTTGATCGCAAAAATGGCATTGATTTCGTGTCCCCCGGACATCCAACGTACTGGCCGGCTGATCCTAGAAAAATTCCTGACCTCATAGACTTTGCCATATCTAAAAATATAAACCGAAATTCAATAACTACTGAAATTTCTTATGATTTATCTTCTGATCATTCTCCTATAATAGTAACATACTATGGAAGGACTAACTTACGAAATTATACTACGAATACATTCTATAGAACAAATTGGTTGAAATATAAAAAATACATAAGTAGTCATATCCACACGAATCCAAATGTTCAGTGTGAGGAAGATATTAATGAATGCGTCAATGACTTTACGTCATTACTTACGTCAGCAATGGAACATTCTAATAGTCAAAATTTTATAAAAGACGATAAGATTACTTCCAATACTGAAATTGAAAAACTCCTCCGTGAAAAAAGACATTGATACAATCATTAAAGAAAATATAAATGTTAGAAAATCACCTGGATATGATTCAATAACACCATCAATGATTAAAAAACTACCGAATGTGGCAATAATTGTGTTATCAATTATTTTCAACGCGATCTTAAAACTAGGAGTCTTTCCAAAAATTTGGAAGACTTCTCTGATTAAAATGATACCAAAGCCAGGAAAGGATTCTACAATAGCATCTTCTTATAGACCCATTAGTTTACTCTCTTGCTTGTCAAAGCTGTTCGAAAAAGTATTTCAAAAGAAAATTCTACCATTCTTGAACGATGAAAATATCGTCCCAGTTCACCAGTTTGGTTTTCGTGAAAAACACGGAACCATAGAACAAGTGAATCGTTTAACTGGAGAGATAAGGAAATGTTTCGAATTAAAGAAGTATTGTTCAGCTATTTTCTTAGATGTCGCACAAGCATTCGACAAAGTTTGGCACAAGGGCCTAATCTTTAAAATTAAATGTTTACTACCACCATGTACCCACAAATTGCTGGAGTCCTATCTATCTGACCGTATATTTAGGGTAAAGTTAAATGACTTTGTGACAGAAGAATTTGAAATAAAAGCCGGTGTTCCACAGGGAAGTGTTCTTGGACCTACCCTATATTTAATCTACACCTCTGATTTACCTATATGTGATGAACTGACTATTTCAACATTTGCTGATGATACTGCAATACTCAGTTCTCATGAAAACCCACAAATAGCATCTAGCCAACTAGATATTTATCTCCGACGTGTGGAGACATGGTTGAAAAACTGGCGTATTCGTGTAAATGAAGTGAAAAGTAATCATGTTACATTCACCCTGAGAAGAGGAAATTGTCCTCCAGTTACACTTAATGATATAAATATACCCCAGTCAGACCATGTTACATACCTTGGTATTCACTTAGATAGGCGACTTACTTGGCGTCGTCATATAGAAGCCAAGAGACTTCATATGAAGTTAAAAGCTTCTAGTCTTCACTGGTTAATTAATAGTCATTCAAAACTAAGCCTTGACAATAAAGTCATCCTGTATAAAACCGTTTTAAAGCCAATTTGGACATACGGCATCCAACTATGGGGAACAGCCAGTAATACGAGCATTGATATTATACAGAGGGCCCAATCAAAAATTCTTAGAACCATGACGGGTGCGCCATGGTACATAAGAAATGAGAATATCCATAGGGATTTAGAGGTACCACTTGTAAGAGACGAGTTCAGGAAGCTCAGAGAAAAATACATTCTTAAACTAGAGACTCACCCCAACCCACTCGCAAGATCTCTTGCTGAAGTTCAGTCAGCTACAAGGCTTCGCAGAGCCGACTTTCCACCCCGTTAATAGTAGGACCATGGAATAACCAATGATCTCGATAGAGATCGAGTAGTGTTTAATTTAGTTTTTAAGATTTTAATACATATTGTGAGGTCTAAAATAAGACAGATTCAATATATAAATAAAACGTATAAAAAAAAAAAAAAAAAAAAAAATATACAAAATTTGACTTTAGTTTATATTTTGTAACATAACATCTAAACTAAAGGACTGCTTTAAAAGGAGTGTCCAATATGAAATTTTGCATGGGTATGGACATATAATATCGTTATGGACACAAAATATCGTTAATTTTTATAAGTATAATTTTGACTTTTGAAATTTCGAATTAAATCAACTTACCACATATCATTTTTAAGGCAATATTTTTATCTTTAAATTTATACTAAAACTTAAATGTTATTTTGTATAGTTCAGAAGTAATAAGTAATTAGATTTTATTTTGGTCTATAACTTCCAAACTAAATGAGAAGAGTTATATTATATTATATATTTTTTTTCAGAATTATAAAAACACCGCTTTTGAGATTTGTATAATGATTTGATTTGTATATATCTAAATTTGACCTTTGAACTTTTGATGTAAAAAACATTGTGTATATCGTTATAAAGATATCTTTAATATGAAACTAAACTACCATGTATAGTTTAGAAGCTATAAGCAATTAAACAAATACACATTTGTAGTTTTTAGCTTTTTTCGATTTTTAATTTTCGAAAAAACCAGAAAGTGGTATGAGTCTAAAAATTGTATTATTTGAGAAACACTTCCAATCGCCAATATCTGTAGTGAATTTCATAAACATCGGGGATATCAAGTTTGATTATTGTACGTTTTGACATGGAATCACTTATATGTATCATTCGTAATTGAAATAAAATTTTAGATTTTTCTTTGTAAAATTTGTATTTGTATTTATTAGAATATTTTGATTTTTATTATTTAACCCTGGAAGGGCTTCAATATTTTTACCCTTCTTAGGGCTTCGTAAGTCGAAACGACTAACACTAACTTTTATTATAAACATTGCAAGATGTATCATTAAAATAAAAAATAAAAGAATTGATTTTTTCTTTTCGTCGTTTTGAAAATGTTAGACAAAAACGGAAATGACCTTAATATTAGTACTTTTTAATTTTTTATAGTATGGCCTAGTAGTTTAGTGTTTTTTTAGCTGCAGAAGATGCAAATCTTATTTTTGTACTATTTACATTATTGTTATAAATTTACCTTGAAAAAGGACATTTTTATGATGCTTGATTGATATATTTTGGGAGTAGAACACAGTCGATAAGACATTTTCGCTAAAATTATGCAGTTTTTAAGGAAATTGTTTCAAAAAAGGTTCTTTAATTGCTTTTAACATATATATATTTTTTTTTAATAAACTATTAATATAATTAATGCTTATTTGGATGCAAAAAATGTAGAGCAGCACCTGTAAGTCGTGTGTAATATTACATTGCATATTTAGTAATTTATAATATGTATTTATTCAGTCATCAGCATTCCTTTTCTATTTAATATAGGAAATAGAGTTTCCTCATCATCATTGTGAAATGGGACAAAAAATAATGTGTTGCTAAAATTATTTCTGGAAGGCACATTGTATTTATTTTCCCTAAAAAAATATATGTGTCATACTATAGGAACAAATATTAATTACACTGCATTACTGTATTTACTAAATTATTTTATCGCTAAAAGTTCAAAAAATTAAACTAAGTTCTCCATTTGTCGTTTCGACTAACAAGGTTGCTCAAAATACTAATTTCCAGACCGACCACAGCAATATACGTCACTTCAAGAACTTATTAATTATAAAAGTATAAATATAAAATTAAAAAAATACTTAAAAACATTTTAAAATTCTAATTAAAAATTTAATTGAGTTTTTTTTTTATAATTTTGTTTTCTCTGCTACATTTTTTGAAAATTGTTACTTTTTTAATAAATTTTTTAAATTGTCACCAGAAAAGAAACACTTTATATGTTGAAAATTATTGTGGTTATGAAAACCGAACACTGAAAAGGTAAACTCATTCGTTCTGCTGACTATTTTTTATATATGAATATGAAATATTTTTTATATACTTCATACATAAAAAAAAAAACATTAAAAAATCTGGCAAATTTTGCTCGTATTTGAAGGATTATCCTTGTTCAATTTTGCTGAAAATATTTCTGTTTGGTCTGAATATCAGATTAAATAGATTTACTTTATAACTAAAAATGCTTTTTTGCCAAAATTCGCAACTAGAAATATATATATATATATATTTTCTGTAGCGTTGTTTATAAAAGTCTATAGTTTTATTCGAATTTTTTTGAAATTTGTTTAACAAAATGTTTAAAGTTTGAAATTTTAGTTTTTTTTAGCAGTTATAAAGAAGAATCAACAGTTTTTATTCAAGCATAAGAAGAGGTTTGAATTATCCCGCAGAAACATAAGGATATTTTCATATGATTATGGTTAAAGTTTAAATTTAAATAGCACTTTGTTTGAAACATTTCACAAAACATTAAAAATTTGTTTAAATTAGTCTAAAACATATTATTGGTCTGGGGAATTCGTAATACCTTTAATAATTTTAAACTTTAAATGAATTTTCTAATCAAGTACTTACTAAAAGTTGTTGTGATATTTTGCATAAAACTCACCTGCAATGAAAAGAAAAATAAATATTAATTAGCAACTAAAATATAAAAAATTTAAATAAACATAGTAGGAGTAAAAATTATTTATTTATTAGCTCAAATAAATATATGTATTGCAACGCCTACAAAAAAATATTATTTTTTAAAATTTGACTTTTTTTTATTAATGATCACATAAAAAAATTATGATAAATTAAGTGTCCAAATAGCGTATAAATACAGAGACTTGATTAATTAACGTTTATTGATTAATTGACATTGTAAAAATTGTTTTCTCACAAATATTTGTTTAAACATGACACAGCTTTTTTTAAATGTTAAGAGAACAACGAAGGCTTTTATTTGGGAAATTAAACAAACGAACATGAATTTTTTATTTAAATAAAATTGCGAAAGTTTTGATAGGCATTTTCTTTTAATATAATTGGTTTTAAATTTTAGAGATTATTAAAAAAACATCGAAAAAAAAAAACTGTTATCACAAGCAATAGTCTAAATAAGTGTATTTACATACATTTTAATATTAAAGTATTTGTACCTACATACATACTTGAATAATGATATATTTTTTAAAATCGATTATTTGCTGCCGAAATTGTTACAGTCATAAAATCATAAAGCCACCTACGGACAATGGAGTTTGTGTTTTTGGTGTTCCCATTAAAATAATATTAATGTTGTTGAAGTGTTGTTGGATTTAACATGTTGGAATAATAAACTTTATTTAACTCACGCCCACAATAACAAAAAATAGCAAAATATTATTGATATTTACAAGTTTAATAAATATTAGGATGGCAAGAAAAAAATAATATAATAATAATAAAAATTACAATAATATAAACTAAAACAAGGACTCAAAATTTTTATTTTGCAACAAATATGTTTACAGAAAATATCTTGTCTATTAAACGATTTATTAAAGATATAAACTATTTCAATAACTTCCCAGCAAAAAAGGAACTGAAAAATAGCTGAAAAAGTCATGAATTTAACATTGTGTTGGCATTGGAAGGAAGTACTTATTGGTGCAAAAGAGCTGCAGAAGTTCTTTTTTTAACCCATCTTTGTCAGTACTTCCTTTAAAACTAGTATGTTTATGATTTTTTTTTTACAAAAATTCAGTTTTAGCCTTATTAAAAGATAATAAAAATGCATTAAAAATTATAAAATTTTAATTTTCTTAGAAATTATTAACCTTTTTTCTAGGTAAAATTTCATTTATTTTCACTTTTTTGGAAGCAATTATTAAGAACTTCCAAAAAAGTTTAAAATATTCACTTCGTTCTACTTTTGAAGTTGTGAAAATGTTCTTTTTTGGAAGCTCTTGATCGTTTTGTATCAATTAAAAAATTAATCATTTTGAATGAATTGAATATACAATTATTTTGATAGGTTGAATTTCAATAAATAAAATAAATAAATATTTATTATATGTAATTAATTAAAAGTTGAATTTTAAATTTGTGTATATAAAAATTATATTTACACAGAAAAAAGTAAAAATGGACTTCAATTACGAAATTATTTTATATATTAATTAATTTTTAATTGATTTACCTGAAAATTGCTGCAAATCGACTTAAATTTATTTTATTTCTATATTTTTATAGACAAAGTTTTCACTTTTTTTATATTTTATTAAGAGCTGTCAATTTATTAAAAGCAAATATGTAAACCAATTAAAAAATTAATTATATTAATAAATAATATAATTAAATTCCAATATGAAAGTTAATCATTTTATTAAAAAATAATTTGAAATATTTTTTTCTATGTAATTTGTTAGAATAGTTTGATTTTTAGTAATTTATTTAATTATATTAACATTTTAATTAATTTTATAATTCTGTATAATAATATTTTTTTCTGTGTAGATATTTTGTGTATCTTTAATTCAAATGTTTTCATAATTTATTATCATAAGATTGTAGACCGTCTAATATACATATGTCGATATTTATAAATTAAATATTGTACATGAAATATGTATGTATTTATGCACGCATATCATAATTTGTTATGGCAGTTCATTCATATTTATTAAGTTAATATTTTATTAGTATTAATTTTTATTAAATATAATTTCATATGAAGTATAACAGTATATAAAGTAGCTATTTAAATGTTATCGAAAATTATGAAACGATTGTAAATATCCCTATAATGACAAAATACTTCTAACAAAAAATTTTCATCAAAACTAAGGAGTGAGATCGAAAAATTCTTAACATACATAATATTCAATAACTTAGAAACGGTTGATCTTAGAGTTTTCATTATTTTTTTAATCATTTGATAATTTAGCACAGTTCACAGAAATATATAATTTTTATGGTTCTAACCACTAATTATAAAATTGTGGACCATTTTTGAAAACCCTTTCTTTGGAGATTTGATAGTTGCTTCAGTCACTTTTTTGGAACAGTGTGCACATCTTCTGTTAAAATCTTCGGTATTTTGCGACACCTTTTTTGTGCTCTTCAATTCACTTTTCACAAGAGCTCAATATCTCTCCACTGGTCTAAGCTATGGACAATTTGGAAAAATGACCTCTCTTGGTACTAAAACTATGTAATAGATTTGGTACCACTCCAGAGCTTTCTTACCGCAGTGGCATGATACCAAATGGGTCCAAAAATATGTGGACACGTTGAGCTTTCTTAAGAAAAGAAGAAGTCCTTTTTGCAAATATTCCTTTATGCATATTTTGGTATTTATAGATCCGAATGTATCAAATGACTTTCCTGTTTTGCCGCAACTGCAAAAAGCTTGTCATACCATGAATTTTGTAAGAAATTTTTGCTGCTTTTGGGTCTTAAACTATTTTCCAACATTGCTTCGAGCATTAGCAATAAAAATGTTTGAGACACAAGCTGCGAAGATTCTGCCAGCACCTACGTTTCTTCGTCAATTATACAGCTTAAGTATTTTTGTATGAAATTTGGTTTTAAATTCCGAGACCTATTTTTGGCTTGTAATTTTTTTTGTAGAATTCCAGTTTGGAATTTTTTGAACTTTATATGTTATCAGCTTTCCCATTAGCTTTAAATTTTCGCACCAAATACTCGAAGCACTGAGAAAACTGAGCTGATTTTCTACCAGATGTGTTTGGAGTTCCTTTCAATATGCCTTCAATTTTCTGGCCTTCCCAATATCATGTGGTCCTTTTTTCTTACCGAACTAGGTTTCACATCAATATTCAAATTATCCTGATACTGTTTAATAACATTAGAAACGGTTTTTACGGACGACATTTAATTCTTTATTTGTAAGAACTATTGGGATTTTTCGAAATTTTTTAATAACTTGTAGGACGTAAATCTTTTTCGTCACTTATTTTGATGAAAATAAGGACAAATTAACATGGTTGTTATTAAAAATAATAACTGAAGTATTTTTCCATAGATCAAAAAAAAATTTGAATATTGATTCCGAAAAAAGTTATGAGGCAAAATGTGTGTTAATATTTTTTCGATCTCACTCCTTAAAAAAAAAATAAATCTTAATTCATGTAAAAATTTAATTTGAAAACAACTACACATTTATCTACGTACGTTTTTAGATTTAAGATTAAAATAAATCGCCTAGTTATACAATTTCTTATCAGATTACAAAATGTTTTTAATAAATACATTTTACAACAACGACACTTTCATAAAATAAAAGTTAAAAGTTATTAAATTGAATTGATAATCTTAATATAAAGGGAAATTTTTGTTTATATGTATAAGTAGGTACTTAAACAATATTAAAATTTATTTTATTAATATAGCAGCTGTAATATAAATATGCATACCATATAGGATAAATTATTTAAATACATACATATGTATATAGTATATTACAGCAAATATTATGGTAATACATTTTCTATTAATTTTCAATAAATAATTTATGAACACATCAAAACACCACCAAAAGAACAACAATAATAATGTAAGATAACATGCGCATAACAAACAAATATATACACACATAAGTATATCCAGCAATATATTACGTACATCTTTATACATATTTACATAAAAATTAAATACAGTTGTAATTTAGAAAGTTTTTTTGAAACTTTAAAATATGAAATAAAAGAAAAAGTATTTTATCAGCCCAATCATAAATATTATCAAGGATATCATTTACCACTAAAAAAAAATTGTTAATCAAAATTGTTTCTCTAAATGCAGTTGATAAAAAAGGGAAAATTGTTCTTCACTGTATAAGGATAAGGAAACTGAGATCGCACGCGGAATTTTGGTTTATGATTTAATTATAATAAATAATGCTTATGCTTTTTAAATATTTTCACATTTTAATTTTAAAACTACAGGGCGTTTGTAGATTTGGTAGAAAGTAACGTGTATAAGAGTTAGAAAATTCTAATATATGACGATAAAGTTTATAATTAAGTTACTTTTCAAATATTTAATAAACCATTTGCACTTGTAAAATTTAGACCAATTAATTTCTAATGGTTAACTTTTGATGTTTTGAAAGAACAGAAACTTTATAAATAACATTATAACGTTTTATTAAACGGAAATTTAATTAACAGGAAGGGAATATTTATTAGTTAATTAGGTATTGACTACCAGACA
The DNA here is from genome assembly GCA_951394005.1 of Protophormia terraenovae. NCBI lineage: Eukaryota > Metazoa > Arthropoda > Insecta > Diptera > Calliphoridae > Protophormia > Protophormia terraenovae. The sequence goes on along the minus strand of OX596073.1, from coordinate 160,561,220 downwards.
GATGTAAAAAGTTTAATCTTGTAATTTATATTGAAAAATTACAGCACAAAAATTAGGAAACTGGAAGTAAGAAACATAGAAAACAACTAGAACTCCAACTTGCTCACAAAAAACCTAACTCAACTGTCAAAAAAACCTAACTCTTTGTATGTGTTCTACAGAACAAATGCTGAGCGAATGAAAAGAGTTGGAGTTCTAGTTGTTTTCTATGGTAAGAAAGCCCACTTTGAGGATGGCTGTTTTTTTTTTCTAAGATAAAATAAATTGTAAATTTCATATCTTAAAATAAAAGTTGACAAAAAAAAAAAAACTGACTTTAAGGTAAATACTATTGTAGTTGTAATAAGTAATATTAAAATTATAATTATAAACCGATCTAACTTTATCATATTAAGATAAATTTTTTTTTTTTTTTTTAATTGTATATAACAATTTGATCATATATTATGAGTAGATTTTATCCCTCAATTATTAAGTTTTATCATAGTATTTACTTCAAACAAATTTTAAATGTTCATTGAATGTAAACAATTAATGAAAAAACTTAAACAAAAACATTGTTATCGCAAATACAGTTTTATTTTGAAGCTCATCAAAATAAACAATGAGAACAAAATATTGTTCTAATAACAATGCCGTAACCATAGATTAACATACATAGATATAAAGCTCCATTGTCAAAAACCTAAGTCGGTTGTCAAAGAAACCTAAGTTTAAGAATGTGTTAGTAAAAAATTGAAAACAAAACCAATTCTATTATGTGTGCTTTTTTTTACAAAAACATGTGGACTCAACGACAAAAATAAGTGTTAAAAATACGGTATAAACTCGATAATTCGGACGTCTATAATTCGGATTATTCGGTAATCCGGACGGCATTTCCCAACTCAATATATGCTCTACAATCCGAATTGATTGCATGCAACTCTGTAATCCAAATTGAATAAATAACATAAATTTTTTATTTAAATTTTAGTAAATCTCAGAAAATACGGTAATAATTATAATGTGAGATTTGATTAATATTGAATTCCGTCATTTTCAAATAAGTCTCTATATTTTTTTTTGATTAAAAGGAGTACAAAAAAGTTTATATTTTTGGTATAAATGCATATTTTTTGAAAAATTTTAAATGTAGAATGTTATTAGATGAAAAATTAAGACTTTATATTTTAATTGTTTTATATAATAAAAATAAAAAATATATTTTAATAGCTTTTTATACCCTTCACCAAAGGTGTAAAGGGTATATATAAGTTTGTCATTCCGTTTGTAATTCCCACAATTTTCGTCGGAGAGCAAAAAAGTTTAAATTTTCGGGATCCTTGTAAGTAATGATGACGATAGGACCATGTCCGTCCGTCCGTCCGTGTGTCGGTTGAAATGGCGTTTATGAAGCCCACCGATAACTGACACAAATATATATATCAAACGATCGGAAATGCTTTCGAGAATTTTGCTATTGGAATTCAGCAAGATCGGTTCATACAATGCGGAGATATGGTAAAAAACCGGTTTTTAGAACCGGTTTTCCAGTTTCTGAAGCATCTGTATATACTAGGGACTTCGTTTTTACAAAGAAGTCTCGGACATTTTTTTCTGAATTTTTGTTCTGAAAAATTTAAATAAATCGGTTCAATAATAACTGAGATATCGGACAAAACGCATTTTTTATTTTTTGAAGCTCTGGTTTAAGCTATAGATTTTTAGTTTTATACAGATCGGTCACAAATATTTTTTTTAAATTTCGTTTTTTTTAATCAGCAGGATCGGTTTATAAGTGGCGGAGATATGCTTTAAAAACCGGTATTTGGAACCGGTTTTTCAGTTTCTGAAGCCTCTGCATATACCAGGGACTTCGAATTTTTAAAGGGGGCTCGGAAATTATTTTCTGAATTTTTGTTCTGAAAAAATTAAATAAATCGGTTCAGTAATAACTGAGATATCGGGGAAAAATATTTTTTATTTTTGAAGCCCTTGTTCAAGCTAGAGATTTTTATTTTTATATAGATCAGTCATAAATATTTTTATAAAATTTCGTTTTTTTTAATAAACCAAATTCGTTCACAATCAACAGAGTTATGGCCCAAAAACAAAGCATTGTAATGACTATTAGTGACGTTTTTTGTTTTTTGTATAGACAAGTAGTTTAGTTAGAAACAGCAGTCATATAATGAATAACAGTGTTGTTGTTGTTCTTTGTATATGCAGTCTGTACAAAAATAAATAGATATGGAATTGTTGTTGTTTATTTTTTAAAACTAAAACATCCCAGCGGTAAAAAGAAGGGGTAAAAAGTCCTTCCAGAAGGCCTTTTTTAGAGTCGGAAGGCCTTCTTCAAATATTCTACTTGCTTTCCGTGTTCATGTTTTTTTTTACACGTGATGTCATTGCAATCAAGGCCTTACACATCCGCGACCCAATGCATTCCTTCTAAAAGGCCAGAATTTGGAATTTTGGAATTTGATGTTGTTTTTGTAACGGTTTTGAATAGTTTTGTTGTTGTTTAAATAAAAAAAATGTATATTCCTACTCCCATTCTAAGAGAAGCAAAGTAGGGCGATGTATTTTTCTGCAAAGTTTTGTTGTTGCTTAAAACAAAATATATTAAAAAAATACTGCTTCTATCTCGGCTTTTAAGAGAAGCGAAGTCGGAAGTTCTTTTGGATATTTTGAAAGGCAAGAATGAGGCATTCTTGTAGGCTTTACTATAGAAGGCATGTTAGCATGAGCAACTCCATTCTAAAGAAGATGTAAATAGACCTTCTAGAAGCCCTGAACGATGGAGGCCTTCAAAATTTTACCGCTGGGATATCTGTTAAGAATATACATAAATACATACACAAACATGTATATTAAGCATTATAATGACTATTAGTGACGTTTTTGCCTATAAGACAAGTAGTTTAGTTAGCAACAGAAGTAATATAATGAATAACACCCTTCAAACATTTGGAAGATAAATTTGTTGCTAATCTTCCAGACGCCACTTCTTAGTGTCTTCTAGAAGATTGTCGGAAGATTTTTCGAAAAATACAAAAACAAAATACATTGCTATTGCGCATTAATCGTCCAGACGTCACTTCTTAGTGACTTCCAGATGATTGTGAGAAGTGTGTACGAAATTCACAAAAACAAAATACATTACTATCGTCCTTTGATCTTCCAGAAGTATACTTTGAAGTAATTTCTGGAAGATAATAAGATGATAATTCGAATTTAACAAAAACAAAATACATTACTATTGCGCAATAATCTTCTGGACGTGTGTTGGGAAGATTGTTGGATAATTTATGAAAAGAAAATAACACAATAAAGAAGCAGATAGAATCATGTTTTCAGTAACAATTTATCTTTGGTACAGTTCGGCAGCAATAATAAATATAAAAAAAAGTGTTCCTGATAATTACATAAGTGTTTTTTTATTGTTAATAATTTGGAAATTACTAATAAAGGACATTTTTAAAAGGTAAGTAAATCTTCTTAAACTTTTATTTAGTAATATCAGATTTTACTCACAATTTATATTAATTTTAGGAAAAATTTCATCGAACGAACAAGTATTTGCATTTTTAAAGAAGTCCAAAACTTTGCCTGTAATAGTGCCTTGCCGAATTCTTCATACAAAAGGTAATCTAAATACAATTTAACAATTAAAATTATTACTAATCTTCTTTTCTTCTTTTAAAGGTACCGGATTTGACCAGATGTTTCCCATGGTGATTTTATTTTAAATGTTAAATTAATTTATATGTAAATTATTTATTTTGTAGTTTTATATGTATAATAATTGTGAAATAAAGATAATAATGAAATATAAAAAAATAATTTTAATTATAAATACAGAAATAAAAAAACTAAAAATAATCTTCTAGAAGAGACTAAGACGACACTTCTCTGATTATCTTCCGGGTGGCGTCAGGAAGAGTCTTCTTCAACACTTTCAGAAGTGTCTTCTTCGAGTCGTCTGGAAGACACTTCCACGAGGAACAGTTCTTCCCGACGGAAGATGATTTTAATGATACTTTGGCAATAGTCGTGGCGATGAGTTTCAACTTCTGGAAGACTCTTCTTAGCCACTTCCGCAATAAAAAATGTTTGCAGGGCAGTGTTGTTGTTGTTCTTTGTATATGCAGACAGTTTGTATATACATACATAAAAAAATAAATAAATATGGAATTGTTGTTGTTGTTTATTTTTTAAAAGCAAAGCCTGCTATGATTGTTTTTTTTTTTTTTTTTTTTCATATTCAAATTTTCGTAGTTTGAAAAAAATTTAGATTTAAATATGTGAAAATATAAAAGCATACGTTAAGACGAAAATTTTATTATTTGTCGGTAATATGGTAATATGATGTCGATAAGATAGTAAGATGGTAATATGGTGAAGGGTATCAAAGATTCGGCACAGCCGAATCTTTTTTCAATTTCATTATTTTTAACAACAGGTGACCAGTAAAAACACTCGATAAAACGGATAGGGGTCTGCAATCAAATATCCGGGATATCGAGTTTATACTGTATACCAAATTATAGATTCCAACGACAGGACTTCAAAAGGAAACAACACTCAAAAACAATGAACAGTTTCAAATTAAAAAAAATAAAAAAAATACAACTTAAAACCCTTAAATAACAAAATATAAGTGGTTTAACAGGAGGTTCATGTTAAATACTCTCTATATAAACAATTTCACTTAAACGAAAGGACTGAAACCGATCAAACTGCGGTGAACACTTACCAACATACAAAATATATATTATTGTAATTATTTTAAATAACATTACGGGGGAAAACGTAATAAAAAAATATTTAAAATTAACTTCAATTTTGCATAAAAGTTAAATATTTTTCATTCAAATTGTTATAAGTGAGATCGAAAAATTCTTAACACACATTTTGCCTCATAACTTTTTTCGGAATCAATATTCAAAATTTTTTTTGATCTAGTTATCATGGAAAAATACTTCAGTTATTATTTTTAATAACAACCATGTTAATTTGTCCTTATTTTTATCAAAATAAGTGACGAAAAAGATTTACGTCCTACAAGTTATTAAAAAATTTCAAAAAATCCAAATAGGTCTTACAAATAATTGGCCACAGAATTAAATGTCGTCCGTAAAACCGTTTCTAATGTTATTAAACAGTATCAGAAGAATTTGACTATTAATGTGAAACCTAGTTCGATAAGAAAAAAGGACCACATGATATTGGGAAGGCCAGAAAATTGAAGGCATATTGAAAGGAATTCCAAACACATCTGGTAGAAAATCAGCTCAGTTTTCTCGTGCTTCGACTATTTGGTGCGAAAATTTAAAGCTAATGGGAAAGTTGATAACATATAAAGTTCAAAAAATTCTAAACTGGAATTCTGCAAAGAAAATTACAAGCCAAAAATAGGACTCGGAATTTAAAACCAAATTTCATACAAAAATACTTAAGCTGTATAATTGACGAAGAAACGTAGGTGCTGGCAGAATCTTCGCAGCTTGTGTCTCCAAAATTTTTATTGCTAATGCTCAAAGCAATGTTGGAGATAAGTTTAAGACCCAAAAGCAGCAAACATTTCTTACAAAATTCATGGTATGACAAGCTTTTTGCAGTTGCGGCAACACAGGAAAGTCATTTGATACATTCGGATCTATAAATACCAAAATATGCATAAAGAAATATTTTCAAAAAAGACTTCTTCTTTTCGTAAGAAAACACAACGTGTCCACATATTTTTGGACCCATTTGGTATCATGTCACTACGTTAAGAAAGCTCTGGAGTGGTACCAAATCAATAACATAGTTTTAGTACCAAGAGAGGTCAATTTCCAAAATTGTCCATAGCTTAGACCAGTGGAGAGATATTGAGCTCTTGTGAAAAGTGAATTCAAGAGCACAAAAAAGGTGTCCCAAAATACCGAAGATTTTAACAGAAGATGTGCACACTGTTCCAAAAAAGTGACTGAAGCAACTATCAAATCTCCAAAGAAAGGGTTTTCAAAAATGGTCCACAATTTTATAATTAGTGGTTAGAACCATAAAAATTATATATTTCTGTGATCTGTGCTAAATTATCAAATGATTAAAAAAATAATGAAAACTCTAAGATCAACCGTTTCCAAGTTATTGAATATTATGTATGTTAAGAGTTTTTCGATCTCACTCCTTAAAACATAAATGCTTAAAAAATCTTTCCTTTACTATATGACCAGTGCAACCAAAAATATGTAAAATCATATGAACTAACTAAACTGTTAAAGTTATGAGCAATAAAGTATGTACACTTTTGGAAAAAAATTCAATAGTTTTTTAAATTTTAAAATGTCATATTTTTGGACCGGAAAGTGTCTTCGTTCTGAAAGTTTGAAATCAGAGACATCAAATGAGAAAATGTTTTTTTTTTTTTTTGACGTGAAATTAACCAATGCTTTATATTTAAAAAGTAAAATCACCGGAAAAAAACAAATGTATGTATTAATTTAACACAATTCTGTGCTTGTATAGGTTTTAGCCATATTAATGTCACTTACGTAACAATACCAACCATTTCAACCAAATAACTACAAAAATAATAATAAATAAATAAATTCAGCATCAACTTTCGTTTTAATGTTGAACATAAATACCATAAAAAGATCTTTACTTATTTCTTTTCTAAACACCCACTCTCTCTTATACATGTAAAAAAATATTTATATTCATACCACTTATTAAATTGTTCCATTAAAAATGTTTGTTAACTTCTTTTCATTTTTTTCTTGAACTTAACAATAAATACTTCAATTTTAAAAATGCTTTATTTTTTCAAATCCAAGTTTAGAATTTCGTTTTTCCTGTTATTCTCTTTGTGTGCGTGAGTGAGTGAGTGACGGAGTGTTGGGGGTTTTTATATTTCGCTTTTAACATTAATTTAATTTCCGTTTTTATTTCTTTGCTGTAGTTATACTATAATGACACTTTAAATGTTTAGTTATTATAAAGTGTTTGAATGCTAGTGACAGCTGGCAATATATGAGAGTAAAATTTTTATGTATGTGTGTGTTTAGATTCCTTATAAATTAAGTTTATTTTAAAACACTTTTGGTATCGATTAGTATTATACATACATATATACATACAGACATATGTATATATGTATTGAAAAAGATCAATTGAAAATAACATTTGTTATCCACTTTAAACAGAGTCTAGTTACTATTTATGTATTGAACTAGAGTAAGTTTTTGGTTTTTGCGATTAACTTAAAAAATATTTTGTATTATTTTTTTCCCAATAGTTTAAGTGGAGTCTTAAAACATTTTATATACGGTAATAGTCGTGGATAAGTAGCATCACGTTCAGTTGACATTTTTTAGAATCTCGTTGCAATTTTATAGAAAAATATTAAATGTTAATATTTTATTGGATATAAGGACTGTGCACTAAAAAATCCGTGCATGCAAATCTGCATGGAAATATCATATTTCCTTGGTTTTTAAGGAAATATGATATTTTCCAGAATTATTCAAATTAAAGGTTTTATATCGGTCACTTTTCTGCTCGAATAAGTCCACTTATTTTTAGACTCCGTTTCATTTTATGATGAGCTTTTAATGTCCTTTAAATCATTTTTTACTAGAGTCCAATATCTTTCAATTGCACGGAGTTTCGGTCAATTTGATGGATTAGCCTCTATCGGTACAAACTCTTACAATTTCTTTGTTACAACTCCATTGTTTTGTTGTTGTAATGAGAAGAAGCGGGAATAGGCCAGAAAGCAGGGGATATACTGAATTTTATTAGGAAAGGGAGAAGTCTTTTCCAAAGGCACTCATTCTCGTAAATTTCTGTGTTAATGCAACGATATTTTAAGAATGAAGTGCTTCATTCCAGCGTATGCATATGACTTCCCAATTCAAAAACTTTGTTGAAAATTTTGATTTCTTTGATACACGAAATTTTTCTGCAATAATTCCTCTAGCATCTGCGACATAGAATTCCTGGTTAGGAAGTTGAAAAAAGTCACCCTGTACGAACGTTTCATCGTCTACTATATAGAAACAAAATTTCTGAAAAAATTCGTCTGAGGAACATTCATGTTATTTTTTACCTCAAGATTCTTGCCTGCGTTTCAATTAGGATTTTTTTCTTACTTTATAAGTCTTCATACTAGACTTCCTTTAAAATTTTCTGATAAAGATTCAAAGCAATTAACTTTTTGTGATACTTTTCTTTCTGAGATGAGGTGAATTTCTCTCAAAATCCTTTCTATTTTGCCTGAGTCCTACAGCCTGAAGATATTATTTATCTTCCACTTCCAGGTTACCATTCAGTGATCATGACTTCTTTTTATAATATTATAACCCAAGAAATTGTATTCTACGGCACAACAGCCTTCTTTGCAATTATTTTATATGACCAATGTAAGATTTCATGAAAAATTTAAAATATGTGTTTATGTGTTTTTTGTTAAACTTCCATTATAAGAAAAACCAATTTTGCTATTACCATGAAACTTAGCACATGGCAAGTGAGCATAATGGCAAATACAAAACAGTTAACAGAATTATTAATTTTTCACCACATCAAAAGTTATAAGACCAAGAGCTTGCACGGATTTTTTCGTGCGCAGTCCTTATAAATAACAAGTAAATCGAAAAAAGTGATACGATTTTGTAAAATCTGTTCTGCCAAATTTGCACTTTGGGTTAGAATGTGTCAAAAGTAGCGATTAATAGATTTTAAATAGAACCATTAACTTAAGGTATTTAAGTGAACATTTCTTCAAGTATTTGTAAATTATATTTTGCCTAATTTTTTTTTTTTTTTTTTTTTTTTTAATGTTCTAAAATAAACTAATTTTCAACTTTCATGAAATGGAGCTTAAAACTTTACAGGATGTTTGTTCTGAAATTTTTGAGAAATATAATACATATTGTCTTCTTTAATACTATGATAAAACACAAAAAAAAAGAACCCGATTTTAGAAATATTTTTTTTGCTTGACCAGTGTTATTGATATCAAGTTTTCTTGAATTAAGAGACAATTTCGACTCTTCTGCCTAAAAAAAAGTTGATGAGTTGTTGAATCCTGTAGATTCCTTGTGTAGGATGCACCTAATGTGTGTATAAATATAATCATACCTTTATATACATATGTATTTGTAAGCATGTACATATGTATATCTTAATGCATTTCATAAAACTATAAAAATAAACTTACAAATATACACATAAATGCCTTTTCGTAAAACAAATATTTACCTACACTCGTTTTTAGTTCAACATAAAATTTTGTTATAGAAATATGTGAATGTATGTAAGTAAGTGCTTGTAAATGTCTTTTTTTTTATCATTTTATACTTATAACTGCATTTCTCTTTTATAGCATTTTTTTTTTGTTCTTTACTTTTATACAAAACTTTTACAAGATGTTTATTTTTGTTTCAAAATAGAGTTTAAAGAAAACAGAAAAGAGAAAATATTTTAATAGTTAAATAAAAATAAATATTTTCTTAGAATTTTTTTCTTCTTTTCCTACTCAAAATATGTATAAAAGTTGCAGCAAAGAGAAATACTCGTATAATAAAAAAAGATAAAACATATAACGAAATAAAAAGTTTTTGAGAGCAAAAGTTGTATGGTTTTGTGTAAAACTACTTAAGTAAGTAAGTAGTAGAGTAGTAATAATGTATTTGATAATGCTCATACGCCATGTTGATTGTTTAATAGTAATTTCGTGTAGTTTAGTGACAGGAGAAAACTAATATAGGTAAGTATGTATTGGAAATAATTTGATTATAAATATCAAAATATTTATTATTTGTAAATGGAAATCTATAAAAGTTTTTGATTTCGTTATAAAAATAAAAATGTTTCAAAAAAGTTAACAATTTGTTTATTATATTGTATAAATAGTTGCAGTTAAACATTACACAAGTTGAAAAAAAAAAAAATAATAATAATAATACAAAATACACGGTATTAATCACACCTATCGTGAATAACAAGTGGAATTTTTGTTCTCATGAAATTTTTATTCCCCTCGAAGGGAAAAATGCTATCGTGAATCTCCCGTGAAAAATTTTCCCGCTATCAGTTCTCAATGAATGTAAAACAATAAGAAAATTAAAAAAATAAAAATCAAGGAATTTTTTTTTTTCAAAAATACTCGTACATACTAATATTTAAAGAAAAAAAAAAAAAAAAAAACACCAAAATATTAAATATTGGAGTGATAGTTTGATTGCAACATTAGTTTATTGCACAGTGGGGCAGAATTAACAGTGAGGCAGAATTGTAATTTTTTGGAAATAAATCTGTAACTTCTGATCGGATAGTTGGATTTGCATGAAATTTGCATGGTATAGGCGTAGCAGAGGAGTGTGCAATGTTAAGTTTAGAAGGGGGCCTGGACACACCCCTCAGGGGCTCAAAGTTGGTAACCTCTGACATAAAAATTTTTTAATCGCTTGCCAAATTTTCAAATTGTCTTGTCCGATTTCAAATATTTTTACACATTATTGTAGGCACTGATAAGACCTAGAAAAAACGTGCTCGCATGCCTAATTTATCTTTAATAGTTTTTTAATTATTGGCGTTTGAATTTTTAAGTACCTCAATTTTTCATGTTCTTGGTCAATTTTTTTCCATATATATCCTAGTATTTCCGACCCAATTTATTTGTTTTTTCTTTAAGTAGTTAAAGAACAAAATTATCTATTGAATAAAAATTTAAAGTCGATATCTTTACCGAGTCCAAAAATAAACGATTTTGAATTTGAAAATTGCAAAAATGACGACTTTTTGTGTTTTTTTTTTTTTTTTGCAACATATAATAATTATATACTTTTCTGAAAGGTATCTTCACAGAGAAGACAAAAAGTAAGCCCAATAACTCAAGTAGTCAAGGTACACAACCTCCCGAATTTGACCTATTTTATATGAAAGTTTTGACTTTAGTCTATATTATCTCAAATCCCAAAGCACGAATCGGCAAGCGGAATGCAGTTTAATAATCTTAAATATGTTGTGGATTTTATAGCCGAAAATGTGAAAAAACTCATTTTTGGGATTTTTTGGCGTTTTTTTTTCTTTTGGGAATTGTGGGATTCCTTTTACAAAAATCTTAAAATTTGTCCACTTTCTCATTTTATACGATTAAATCTACATCAACAAAAAATTCGTTAAGATATCTTTAATAACAAAGATTTTATTACAGATTAAATATTTATAGTTTCTCAAAAAAACACTCTTTTACAAAAATTTTAATTTCATTTCAAAAATAAAAAAAGTGTAAACTCGATTTTTTTCGTCTAAATTACATTAGAAATACATTAGCTGACATAATTCTTCGTTATACAGAAAAAGATTAAAATCATTATCTTTTATAGAACCGAAACTATGACACTTTAAAGTTTATTAAACCACTTTAAAGCTTAATAACTACTTAAAGAAAAAACAAATAAATTGCGTTGGAAATACTAGGATATATAAATGGAAAAAAGTGGACCATGAACATGAAAAATTGAGGTACTTTAAAAATTCAAACGCCAATAACTCAAAAACTATTAAAGATAAATAGGGCATGCAAGCACGTTTTTCAGTGCCTACAAAAATGTTGAATTCGGACAAGAAACAAAAATTTGGCAAGCGATTAAAAAATGTTTATGTCAGAGGTAACCAACTTTGAGCCCCTTTAGCTCCGCCCCTGAGGGGTGTGTCCGGTCCCCCTTCTAAACCTAACATTGCATCCTCCTATACGCCTATACCAAATTTCATGCAAATCCAACTAGCCGATCAGAAGTTACAGATTTATTTCCAAAAAATTCGGATTCTGCCCCACTGTGTATTGTACTATTTAACTTTTATGTAGCAAAATAATTCGGCTAATTTTTGGAAACCCAAAAAAAAAAAAAAAATAATAATAATTGTAACAAATTAAAGTATGTTTAGAATTGGAACAATAATTTTATTTTATGTCGAGCAATATATCAGTTTGTGTCTTGTTAACGGATCGTGCCCTTAAAATAAATTTTATAAACTTTAATATCCGAACTATAAGAAGATCTACTTACATTTTCTGTTCTGTTCCCCAGCAAAAATAAAGTGAACAAATTAAAGGGAAAAGTGAAAAAACTCGGGTGAAAAAATCATTCATGATAAGTCGAATTTTATTGTAGCATGAAATCATTCACGGGGAATTTTTTCACTATTGCAAATTTAGGGAAAGGGAAAACATTTCGAGGGAAATAGTATTCATGATAAGAGTGAATAAGTACTAAGTCTCTTAACCAGTTTTTTTTTTTTTTTTGAATTGGCTCTAGTTCTCGTAATAAATTAAAATTATCAAAAATTTTTAACCTGGCTGAAACTGACTAAAATCCTTAATAAGTTTTGTGGTAATGATATTTTAAACAAATTGGTTACAGAACTCACAAGACTTGAAACTAATAGAGTGCAAAATTTTAGCACAATAGGATTCTTTTTATAACCATGATTGTTGTTCAAAGTTCAAGAATTTAGAAAAACTGATAAAAACTACGTAAGTTTTTACCATTCTTTTACAATTTTTGTTCGGGCGTTTATACTTTTTGATCTTTCTCTATCATAAGTAAACTAATCGGACTTTGTACATAAATTCCGCACCATCTGTGATGTTGTGCAGAATTTCAACAACTAAATACAGGGTAGTAAAGTTTTGATGACAAAATTTTTTGGTTTTTTAAATTTTTCAGTTTTTTGGTCGCGGTCTGTGCCCCTCCACCGAATACAAAATTTGGAATAGGGATTAATACTTGTTGTGTGCCCGAAATAGTCTACGTAGTAGATAGTCTCAAAGTTTGGAAAACAAGTGCGAAAATTTTTCAAAAAGTCAGTTTTTCGCGAGGCACATTCACATTTTCATATGGAATTGCTTGGATTACTGCGTGAACTTAGTTTTGTTTTTCGTCATTTTACATAACAAAATCGGAGGAGCATTAAAAATAAATTTAAAACAAAAATTTTATGGACTTTTTGAAAATTATGCAAAAATCGCACTTTTTGTTTTTATTTTTATATAGAAAATAGCAATTTAAACAAATATTGGATATATAGATATAAGAGTGGTGATAAATATAATTGATTAGGATCATAAATTTAAGTAAAATGTCGTTGATAATTGAAAACGGGACACTTTTGTCAAAACACATTTCGCTAAGGCACATCGTGTGGACAGCATGAAATTAACTATAATTTACATAATTAGTAGGTGCATCAAAAAATTTCGAAAGATAAACATTTTATGGACCAAAATATATTTACTTGTATTAAAAAGGATCACAATATTAAAAAGCATTTCTATGTAATAAACTCTAACAAAATATATTTTCAATCAATATATGGAGAAATATCTTAGATTCGATCAAAATTTTTCACAAAATGTTTAAAAATCGCGATTTTTATTGAAAAGAAAATTTTTAAAATTTTACTAGGAAATTTGTTGCACTAATACCATCAAACATTGAAAATATCATAAATTTTATTTGAATAACTCAGTAGGTTTTGATATTATGTGTAATTTTCTACATGCATTCGAGTCACTTTATTTGTATACTAAAGGTCTTTAATGTGCCATCAAAAAAAATTAACAATTTTTTGAAGGGCTAAAATCAAAAATTTTTGATAATTGCCCATATCTCGAAAACGACTTGACTGATTTGATAAAAAAAAAATCAAACAATTTTAATGCAGTCAACAGTTATTTAAATTATGGCTAGCTAAAGAAAAATGTATGTTTTATTTTATTTAATCGCACTCCTTAGTTGACGTATTTAATAGCGGCGCTAAAACGTGTGTATTTATTGAACACGCTTTTAACAAAATATTTATAGTAGAGTAAATATTATATTCAAATTTTTGTTGTTAAAAGTGTATTGCAATTTTTTCAGATTTTTTTTCAGTCCTCATGTGTAAAAAATATATTTTTTTTATTCTATTGTTGGCAAATATTTTGGAATGATTCGTTAATTATTTAAATATAAAACACACTTACTATGTATTTTGTTTCTGTCTTCAATGGAATTGTATATTGGAACAATGTTTTTTTTAATTATTTTATTTGTATATTGTATTTGCTTTCAATTTCATACAATATTCATACCATATTGAAGAAAAAAAAAAAAATACACTCACATTTGTTAATTTTCACATCATCATTAAATATTTTATAACTCAAAAGCCATATACACGTAGTGCTGAAAAACATTTTTTCCCTTTGCCACAATTTTATTATTTATTTATATGTATTAAATTTGTTGTTATTGTATTCATTAACAAAATGAAAATATTTAGTTAGAAAAGTACAAAACAATGTTTTACCTAAATACAAATTAAAATTTGATGAGAAGTTTATGCGAAATGTTTAAATAATGATGAACATTTTAATATAATTTTTAATGTTGTATAAATATACATATCGCCCATTCCATGAAAGAACGCCCAAGAATATTTTGTATGTCTTTTGATTTTAATAATATTTTGCATACACATACCCTATGAAGCCATTTAAATACCTCCATTTTTATTTTTTTGAATTTTGAAAAATTCGCGAATTTATGCGCGATTTTCATTTTTCGAAAAGTCAAAAAAATTGCAAAAGTGTATAACTTTAAACACCAATATCTCTAAAAGTTGTTAACGGATTTTAAGGATTTAAATTGCATATTTAAGAAGAATATGTCCACTATAAATGTAGTAATTTAAAAATAATATTATCATTTAAAAATGCATTCATAATGCAAATGCAATTTTAGTATGCATTTTTGAAAATTTTCTACCCTTTCAATTTTTTTCTTCTTCTGGTATAAAAAACATTATTATGCTTACTAAAAATTACAATATAAATTGTTCTGGGAAAGAATGGTTCACTATTTAAAAAAAAAATTGTAAAATATTTCTTCAATTTTTTTCATAATTTTTAAATTTTTTTTTTTTTTTAATTTTTTTGAGTTAATTTTAAAATTAATTTTAATCATAATATTTCATAATTTGTTATTTGCGGTAGAAAACTTATTTGTCCCAGATTAAGTGTTAATGTTTTATATTATAAACATATTTGTCTTTAATATGAAGCAAAAATACTTAAAATCAAAAGGGTAGAAATTTCTTAAAAATGTATCCGAAAATTGCATTATTTTCGTGAGTGCATCGTTAGCAAAAAAAATATTTTTGATTCATACAATATAATTTACAATATTTATTGTTATAAACTTTATACAAGTTTTTAAATCAATAATCCGACGTATACTTAAGGAGTTATAAACATATAAAGCTACATAAGGAGTGAGATCGAAAAAATCTTAACACACATTTTGCCTCATAACTTTTTTCGGAATCAATATTCAAAATTTTTTTAGATCTAGTTATCATGGAAAAATACTTCAGTTATTATTTTTAATAACAACCATGTTAATTTTTCCTTATTTTCATCAAAATAAGTGACGAAAAAGATTTACGTCCTACAAATTATTAAAAATTTTCAAAAAATCCAAATAGGTCTTACAAATAATTGGCCACAGAATTAAATGTCGTCCGTAAAACCGTTTCTAATGTTATTAAACAGTATCAGGAGAATTTGACTATTGATGTGAAACCTATTTCGGTAAGAAAAAAGGACCACATGATATTGGGAAAGCCAGAAAATTGAAGGCATATTGAAAGGAAAAAAAAAAAAAAAAAAACATCTGGTAGAAAATCAGCTCAGTTTTCTCAGTGCTTCGACTATTTGGTGCGAAAATTTAAAGCTAATGGGCAAGTTGATAACATATAAAGTTCCAAAAAATTCCAAACTGGAATTCTGCAAAAAAAATTACAAGCCAAAAATAGGACTCGGAATTTAAAATCAAATTTCATACAAAAATACTCAAGCTGTATAATTGACAAAAAAACGTAAGTGCTGGCAGAATCTTCGCAGCTTGTGTCTCAAAAATTTTTATTGCTAATGCTCGAAGCAATGTTGGAGATAAGTTTAAGACCCAAAAGCAGCAAAAATTTCTTTTCATGAATTTCATTTCATGGTATGACAAGCTTTTTGCAGTTGCGGCAAAACAGGAAAGTTATTTGATACATTTGGATCTATAAATACCAAAATATGCATAAAGGAATATTTGCAAAAAAGACTTCTTCTTTTCTTAAGAAAGCACAACATGTCCACATATTTTTGGACCCATTTGGTATCATGTCACTACGGTAAGAAAGCTCTGGAGTGGTACCAAATCAATAACATAGTTTTAGTACCAAGAGAGGTAAATTTTCAAAATTTGTCCATAGCTTAGACCAGTAGAGAGATATTGAGCTCTTGTGAAAAGTGAATTCAAGAGCACAAAAAAGGTGTCCCAAAATACCGAAGATTTTAACAGAAGATGTGCACACTGTTCCAAAAAAGTGACTGAAGCTTGATCTCCAAAGAAAGGTTTTTCAAATATAGTCCACAATTTTATAATTAGTGGTTAGAACCATAAAAATTATATATTTCTGTGATCTGTGCTAAATGATCAAATGATTGAAAAAATAATGAAAACTCTAAGATCAACCGTTTCCAAGTTATTGAATATTATGTATGTTAAGAATTTTTCGATCTCACTCCTTATTACTAAAAGAGTATAATCAAAAAAAATTAAAAATATAAATTTATGGAAAAATTTAAATTTTTGTATTAAAAAATTGATGAAAATTTAAAAAACAAAAATATTAAAAATACACCATAGAAATATCAATCACATACGTGTTGAAAACAATACCATTCTGTGTCAATAGTGAATCTACACCGTATGTGTTTAAATTAAATACTGCGTGTTCAATTCTTATTGAAAATCGATACCTAATTGGCACGAAGTTGAAACCATTTCGGTATCAAATTGTAAAATTACATATGTTTTCTATTAAATTTGTTAACGAAAGGTATTAAAAAGCTGTTACCGTAAATTACCAATGTGAGCACAACCGTTGTTGATTTTGAATCGAATTTTTTCCCTTAGTGTAGTAGATTTTATTGTCCCAGAACAGTTATTTTTGCATTTTATAGTAAAGATATTGCTTTTTAACATATTTAAAAATAATTGAAATCGAAAGGGTAGACATTTTTCAAAAATGCATCCTAAAATTGCATTTGCATTATGAATGCATGTTTAAATCATAATATTATTTTTAAATTACTGCATTAAAAGAGGACATATTCATGTGTAAATTTACACACTTTTACGATTTTTTTTTACTTTTCGAAAAAACAAAATCGTGAATAATTTCGCGAATTTTTAAAAATTAAAAAAAAAAAAAAATATATAGATATTCAAATGACTCCATACGTTATATGCGTATCAAATACCAAATTTTTTATAAATCTTTCATGGAATGGACGATACATATATGCATTCTTACATTAAAAGATACCATCTAATCACTTAGGTGACATATACATTATAAAAATGAATACATTTTTATATGAATACAATACTTATGCATATGTATGAACTTTGGAAAGTAGGAAAAGTGTTGAAGGATTTTAGTAGATCTTATAAAATAACTAAGAAATCCTAAATTGTTGATCATTCATACAGACTTGTAAAACTATTTAATATAAAAAAAACTGAGTTGAATCTTTCGAGGACTTTTTGTTTAACTTTAGATGATTTTTTGTTTAATTTTAGTTTTGCACTGACATTTTACATCTTTTAGATTTAAACCATTAACCAGTCGAGAGAAAACACGTAGGAAATTTATTTGCTGTATAATTAGTAACGTGATAACAAGTGAAACCAAAAATTTACGATTTTTAAAATTTGGAAGTTTTTTTTTGATAGAAAATGTGTGCCATTAAGTGAAATTAAATTTGGAAAATAGAATTTTAAGGACGATCTGATTACTTAGATTACGTAGAGTTTGATAAATATCTCGTTGATGTCAGGAAACCAGGCATCATAAACTTTCATATAATTTGCATAAATATTAGTAAAGTACATTTTTCATTACTGACAATTATATAGAAATGCTCCAAAATACCGTTTAAACAGGATTTATTAAACAATTTTGAAATGCAAGATTGCAATGTAATTTAGAACATTTTCACCAAATTTTAAAAATTAGTTTCGATTTTTTTTTTTTTTTACTTTAGTCTAACGAAAAATACTTTTAAAGAATCATCTTAATGGTAAAAATTGATATAATTAAAAAAATGTTATTTATATCGGTTACAGAGGTGTTCACGTCCTAACATATTTACCTTGTTGATAATTATTGCGAAGTATAAGTCGGGGTCACACAGAGCAATTTTTCTTGCCGCAATTCTGACTTCATAGGTAAGAGTGGTAAAGAGAATGTAAAAGTTTAGTATTCCCTTCTCCTCTCTCCCCTATAAACTCAGAATTGCCGCAAGTAAAATTGCTGTGTGTAAACCCGGACAAAATGATATTAATACTGATGTCATATGGAATCATTTTATTTGCTTAATATACAAATTTAAATGGCGTCAAAATATTTTAAGGACTTATACATAAACATTACACTACATAAACATTTGCTACAACATAAATATTTGCATAAACATTTGCTCAAAATAATAGAAAAATCTCATAGGATGATATTAAAGTAACGATAACTTTGGAAAATTCTTCAGAAATACTCCGGATTTTTTTCTTTGTAATCAGTTTGATCTGGCAATACCACTTTAATGTAAAATATGGCAAGTCTAAGCATGCAAATTGATTTACATATACGTTTTCAATTTAAATGCTAAAATTTATTGCTCAAAATAATAGATACAGTTAGTTAATTTGTATATAAATGTTTGGGAATTCTTGTAATGGAATTGTGTTGCTCATATTTTTCGCATTGATAAATACAATGAATGTCTATGGTTACAGGGATATATTGAAAATTGTTATGCTTCCAGGTACAATAAAGAAATGCCATTTACTTCGGGTATTTGAACAAGATAATGACCCCAAACAAATTGCAAGATTAGTTAAGAATGGGTTCTCCCAGAATAACGTCAATGTTTTAACCCGAACATATCCATCAACAGGACTCTATTGGAAACATGTTAGATGTTGATGTCTAGTGTGTCCAGACTAGTACTGGCAAATTCTACTACTTTGAATACTCGATACTACTCAATACTTAATGGATTTTTTAATTTGAAATATAATTGTTGATAAATGTTATTTTATTTAAAATTTAAACAAATTTATTTAAACAATTATTATGAAATTTTGTAAATTTGTTTATACAAAATAAATAAAAACATTAATAGCCTGTTTCTCTATGTCGAACGAAAATCTAAGCGAACGAAAGCAAGTCGAACGAATTCGAATCAATTTGGGTTTCTGTATTTCCTACGCTTTCGTTCGCATGGAGTTACGTCTTTTCGTATTGTTGTTGTTTTATTTCTCTTTAAGAGTAACATTTTTTCGTAAATATATTAAAAATACTACTAAATTGTTTCAACATAGATACAACTAAGTAAATAAACAAGAAAAAATAAAATAATTTAAAAAAATTAAAAAACAAAAATTTTCTTTGATTTTTTTTAGAAATTGTTTTTTAGACACAAAATCGTAATTAATGGATACCAAATACATCAAATTGAATAACAAACATGAACATTTGCAATGTCCTTCTGAGAATTTTTCCTATTTTTCTTTAAAAAATTCAACCAGTCGAAAGCAAAATAGCAAGTGACTGATTTTGACATTTTTGTTCTTATCGTTCGAAATACAGAAACCCAATTTTATATGAAAACACTTACGTTTTCTTTCGACTTGTCGTTCGACTCATTGTTCGCATAGAAGTGAGTTAGAGAAACCCAAATCAGTTTTCGTTCGCTTAGAAAGCGAAAGAAAGCCTTCGTTCGACATAGAGAAACAGGCTATAACTTTGAATTCAACATTAATAAAAATCAATAAAATTATTTTCATATGTTTAATAATTTACTTGTATCTTTATACAGAGTTGTATATTAGCCGATATATTTTTAATATGATATCAATAAAAAATTATACTCTGAAAGTATTGAGTAACTACTTTACGATATTGAGTACCGAAAAAAAAAAAAAAAAAAAAAAAAAGCGTGAAAATACCCGGTGCTCGATACTAATACTCAATACTTGCACAGCACTAGTCCAGACGAATGTCAAAATAAAGATGGATGTACGGCATATTAGTACTTCCTTAACATTACCTAATAATTTTTGATAAAAACTTAACTGGTTTTAAGTGTATCTATTATTATGAGCATCAAAATTGCTCTAATCCAATATAATTTATAACTTGTTTAACTTTGTTTTTAATTTCCTAATCGACTAAAATAAGTATGAACTGACTTTTCATTATTTAATAAATGAAAAAGTGGGTCCTTCATTCCTTACATAAAGTGAACTTAGGTGTATGTATTATTTTGAGCAGGTATGTAATTGTAAGGAACAAAAAACATGTTCTTAACCTCAAAACTCAACCACACATATTTTGCATTCTAGTTCAAATTTTTAAATAATAAAATCAATTTTTAATGTAAAAATTATCACAAAATATGAAACAAGTTAAAAGTTTTGAAAAAATTCACTTAAAAAATAATATAGTGATTTTTGTTAGGAATATTATTATTTTTCGAATTTGCGAATTTAAGCGCAAACTTTTTTTTTCTTAATTTTATATCTAAAAAACTTCTTTTCAATAAAAAAAATAAATAAATAAAAAATTAAAATATAAAAGGAAATAATGATATTTAGTAATATTAAAGATTAACAGCCTTATTCATAATCATTTTGAACAATTTATAAAAGGTTTTATTTAAGGTTAATAAGAAATTTTAAAAATTTATTATTTATAATCACTTTTTTGTTTTATAAGCATTTAATAAAACTGTATGAAATTGGAAAATTTTATTGTTGGTGAGAACCTACTTTAACAGTTTGATAAAATAAATTTTTAGAAATATATTATTTTTCCAGCAAATTGAATGCATTTACAAAAAAGTTTTGCATAGTTTTAAACATACATATTATTTTATATTTAGGTCTTATTGCACAGTTCCATAGAGTGGAATTTATAACTGCATTAAAATCTTTTACAAAGATTCACGATAGTAATTAGATATACAACTGTTATTTCTTTCTGTTGTATAAAATACATATGGAACGATATTTTGCAAACAAATTTTAAGTATATATATAGTCTAAATTTGCAAACATTTTGTGGAAAAAATCCACAGTATATTTGTGCGAAAAAAATATTAGCTTGTTAAGAGAAAGACCAAATGGACTTGTACTTTGCTTGCTTCTAAAGCCAAAAAAGTTCGTATTATTTTAAAACCACCATCACAAAGATAATATCTACTATCTGGTTAAATACTAGAAAATTAAGTCTCCGTCATATCTCTAGTTGATA
The DNA here is from genome assembly GCA_951394005.1 of Protophormia terraenovae. Taxonomy (NCBI): domain Eukaryota; kingdom Metazoa; phylum Arthropoda; class Insecta; order Diptera; family Calliphoridae; genus Protophormia; species Protophormia terraenovae. The sequence goes on along the minus strand of OX596073.1, from coordinate 160,539,827 downwards.
TTTTCTGCCGATATCTCTTAAACAAAAGCTATTGAGATTTTGTATAAATAGTTAATAATTATGAAAATTAAAAGTAGGTGTGATCCGCCTACCTTCCACATAATTCTTCATTGTTTTCTTCTACTTGTTATTGGATCTATTAAAAGTACATATATTAATTAGTAAAAGTGTTAGTAAACATGCTTATAGTCTAAACAGACCCGTAATAAGATATTCAATCAGCTACCATAAATTTTGAAGGTGTTTTTTATTTGCTACTACTGAAAAAGTGCTAATAGCTCCATCTGCAAAGTGGAATGTGTGAGTGTTGTGTTTAATCAAATAATTGCATTAGCAATAAGTTGCTAACTGCAATCACTGTTCCTTTTTTAAAAATAACTACTTGGAAATATGTAGGACTACCAGCGATGTAATTTGTTAATTTAAATTGGCGCATTTTATTTTAACTTGTGTAAAATTCCCGTTTTTCAATAACATAACGCTTTATATATAAAATTTCATAAATCAGGCTTTGAATCATCCCATTTCCTTTCATTATGATTACACCCGGTGGTCAGTAGATAGACTTAGATGGTGTTTTTTAAAATAATTCAAAAAATATGAAAAGAAATTAATTAAAAATAAAATAGGAAATTGGTGATGCATATAAAATCAAAACAAATTAATTATTCGAATATCTAAAATATTTCACAAATTAATATGTATATCAAAAAAGGTCATAAATCCCAATTCCTCCTATGCTATTAAATTGTTAAAGCATTGGACACATTTCCTAATAAAAATTAATATATTTTTGTAAAAAGAAGACATGAAATAAAAGAAAAACTATTTTTTTTTTTCAAATTACGAATAAATTTTCAATAACTTATTTAACACTAATAAAAAATTGAGAGATAATAAAAATAGCATTGCCAGAACGAAACAAAAACTGTTTAATAGTTATTGAACAGTTTTTAATACATTATGAATAATGTTTGTTTTATAAGAAGTTAATAAGGGAAAACAGTTTAATATCTATTTTGTACAATAAATCTAAAATAAGAATTTATAATAACAATAATAATTTATAATAATAATAATAATAATTATTAGCCTGAATATAATTTTATTAACGTTTTTAAATATAAAATTTTTTTAATTTGTTAGTTTAATTATAAAAAGAAAATAAACTTAAATTGCTTGTAATCACAATTTATTTTTTTTTTGCAGCTTAATTTATAATTTAGCAAATTTAGTTCAGTTTATTAAATTAAAAAGTGTTTTTTTTTTTTCTCAGTATTAAAAGAAGAAATTGATTAAAAAACTTTTCTAAAAACAAACAAATGTTTATTTTTTGATGCATCAGGGTATTACTAGTGCTTGGTTGGCATTTTAGTTATTTATTTGTTAGTTGTTTGTAATTTTGCCAGAGTTGGCAAAATGTGAAATCATCAAGACATTAATTAAAACAAAAAATAATGTAAAATTAAATGTATAAAAAAATATGACTATGTTGTTTTATTAATTTGTATTTTACTCTATTCGATTCGTATTTTATTTTTTCTTTAAATATGTTATAGAAACGTATGAGTGATATAATAATTATAATTAATATTACGTATACGTATTATATGAATATTGAAATAAATACAACAGTATAAATTTTATTTTATTTCATGCCGTAAATAGCAAGATACATATGTATATGTATGTATTCAGGTATCAAGGATTCAGGATATGTAATTTTATTTATTAGAAAGTATTTATATATAATTATCCCGACAAATATCTTACTTAAAAAATATTTTATTATCTTTTTTTTCTTTGTTAGTAAATTGTAAACAGGGATTAAAATTATGTATTAACTATTTTTCTGATTACTAAAAATTAAACAGCAATATGTTTAGTCTTAGTTTTTAAAAGGAAAGTAATTTCAAATATGAAAATTTATTTAACTGTCGCTTATATTGAACTAAAAATATTTTTGTAAATATAAAATATTTCAAATTGCTTTTAGTTTAATAAAAATAATAATTTTAATATAAAATTTTCTTAGCTTGGAAAATTTTAATACCAAAGAAATGAAAATTTTTAATTTATGAGAAATTAAAGTTTGAAAAATGAAAATTTTTGTTTTATAAGATATGATTTCTTTTACTAAAAAATGTAAACTAAAATTACTAAAAATTAAACTTAAATTTTTTTCTGCCAAAAGGAAATTTTTATTATATTATTCATAATTAAAATTTATTTACACGTTATTAAAGTAAATATTTATGTATTTTATATATTTTTCTCAATAAATTAACTGAAATGGAACCAAATTAATGTTAATATGTAATCTTTTTGTATACTGAATGCAGATTTTAGTAAAATCTGTCGTGGAATCGAAATGTCGTAAAATCAATTATCGGATTTTAAATGTATCTGTCAGACTTCTTTTAAATAATTTTATGATAACTTTGGTTTGATTTTTCTCCGTATTTTGAGAGACACAAGCCCTTTTCACAGTTTTAAAGTGTTGGCCTGTAAAAAATAATGTGTGAACTTGTCTGTCACAGATTTTTTATAGCATGTCAAATATGGTGGTCAAAAAAATATTTGACTATAAATCCAGAGTTATTTGTTCGATTTAGAAAAATTAAAAACTGCTAACTAAAATTACTTTTAAATTGTCTAAGCTTTTTTATGGGGTTATGCAAAATTTCTGGAATTTTCGATAAGATTTCGGAATATGGATGGGATTTTATTATTTTGGATTTCGGTGAAATTTGGAATTTTTGGGCAAATTTGGATTTTATTGGTGACATTTAGAAATTGTGTATTTTTTGTAAAATTTGTATTTATTGTTGAAATTTCATATTTTTGTAAAATTTAAAAGGTTTTGTGAAATTTTGGATTTTTAGTGAAATTTGAAATTTTTGGGAAATTTTCGTATTCTTGGTAAAATTTTGGAAAGAAAAATTTTGTGCAATATTGACTATAAAGCACCAAATATTAAAAATTAATTAAATATTTTTGAGTTTTTTGTCTAATTTGTTTAACTTTCAACATATTTTTTAAGGGCAACACAGCTAGAAAAAAAAAAACATCTGACTTATTTATATATTTTTCCGAATAGAGCACAAAATAAGGCAAAGACAAAATAAAGTCAACCATTTTAACAAGAAAATTTCGGCCACAAGTGCAGTTAAATTTGGTTTGTAGCCAATAATCTAATTTTTAATTATTTTACACAATTCTAAGAATTTGCTTTTTGTAATAAAAAATTCTATTTCCATTTTTTTTAACATAAAATGAAATTTCGTTAGTTTTTTCTTTTAGTAAATTTTGTTAAATTCTTCATATAATTTTAGTTAAAATTTTTTAGCAATAAAAATTCAATTTCTCATAAATTTTTTGTTTTAATTTTTCAAATTTTCATTTTTTTGAAATTATGAAAAATTATAATTTGAATATGTGAAAAAGCTACAAAAACTAAATTTTAAAATTCAATTTTAAATTTTAGCTAAATTATTTTAATTTGTTGGCTAAAAGCATAAATGAAAAGTTAAAAATTTTGATATTTTAAATTTAAATATTATTAAAATGATTATATTTGAAAAAAATTTATTTATAATTATTTATATTATAGTTTTTTAATTCCTGATTGTAAATACATATGGGGGATTCGCAAAGTGTGCTATCATGTCGTATTGTCATAATATCATAAAATTCTACAAAGCAATAATAATATTTTTTATACATTGAAATATTTTACGACATATGACAATACGACATGATAGCACACTTTGTGAATCTCCCAATAATATTAATTTTGTTTTTACTTTCTTATTTACTAATTTTTTTCTTTCTCTCCTTAAGTAAATCGCATAAAAATCTCTAAATATTTCCTAAGGTTCTTTGAGAGTGAAATTGAATAAAAATGTCTTAACAATAATCAAGAAAATCGTAAAAAACGTAATAGTAATGAGCTAAAATGTTGATGAAAATTCTCTTTAAAGACCTGGTTGACAATAAAAACTATAAAATACTTACTTCGTTATAGAAAAAAAAAGATGTATAAGTTGGTTGTTGCAACATTTACAATCAGTTTCATTTGTATATTTGTATATTGTATATTTTTTTGTTGTTCTCATAAGAGAAAATGAAGAATTAGATGGAGATGAAGGTTGAATAACTGACAGACAAGCAATTTTAACATTTTATTGTACACAAACACACACACACACACCCAAACATTTACAAAGAAAGGCATGGAAAAGTTGATACTATAGTACTTTTTTTGATACTATTTAACATTCAAAAGTAATCCCTCGAACCATTTGATACTGTCAAACGATTAGCTATTCGAATTAAAAATAAAATTTAATAAAATGAAAATATATTTTAGAGATATATAATTTTAGAATATAACCATATATTTTTTAATTTATTTTTAAGGAGTAAGATCGAAAAAATCTTAACACACATTTTGCCTCATAACTTTTTTCGGAATCAATATTCAAAATTTTTTTTGATCTAGTTATCATGGAAAAATACTTCAGTTATTATTTTTAATACCAACCATGTTAATTTTCATCAAAATAAGTGACGAAAAAGATTTACGTCCTACAAGTTATTAACAAATTTCAAAAAATCCAAATAGGTCTTACAAATAATTGGCCACAGAATTAAATGTCGTCCGTAAAACCGTTTCTAATGTTATTAAACAGTATCAGGAGAATTTGACTATTGATGTGAAACCTAGTTCGGTAAGAAAAAAGAACCACATGATATTGGGAATGCCAGAAAATTGAAAGCATATTGAAAGGAAAAAAAAAAAAACATCTGGTAGAAAATCAGCTCAGTTTTCTCAGTGCTTCGACTATTTGGTGCGAAAATTTAAAGCTAACGGGAAAGTTGATAACATATAAAGTTCAAAAAATTCCAAACTGGAATTCTGCAAAAAAAAAATTACAAGACAAAAATAGGACTCGGAATTTAAAACCAAATTTCATATAAAAATACTCAAGCTGTATAATTGACGAATGCTCGAAGCAATGTTGGAGATAAGATTAAGACCCAAAAGCAGCAAAAATTTCTTACAAAATTCATGGTATGACAAGCTTTTTGCAGTTGCGGCAAAACAGGAAAGTCATTTGATACATTTGGATCTATAAATACCAAAATATGCATAAAGGAATATTTGCAAAAAAGACTTCTTCTTTTCTTAAGAAAGCACAACGTGTCCACATATTTTTGGACCCATTTGGTATCATGTCACTACGGTAAGAAAGCTCTGGAGTGGTACCAAATCAATAACATAGTTTTAGTACCAAGAGAGGTCAATTTTCAAAATTGTCCATAGCTTAGACCAGTGGAGAGATATTGAGCTCTTGTGAAAAGTGAATTCAAGAGCACAAAAAAGGTGTCGCAAAATACCGAAGATTTTAACAGAAGATGTGCACACTGTTCCAAAAAAGTGACTGAAGCAACTATCAAATCTCCAAAGAAAGGGTTTTCAAAAATGGTCCACAATTTTATAATTAGTGGTTAGAACCATAAAAATTATATATTTCTGTGATCTGTGCTAAATTATCAAATGATTAAAAAAAATAATGAAAACTCTAAAATCAACCGTTTCCAAGTTATTGAATATTATGTATGTTAAGAATTTTTCGATCTCATTCCTTAATTTTATGTATTTAAATTGGTGTTCAGAAGTAATCAAGAACAAGAAACACCACCTTTGATTTAATGCTGGAGCTTTGAGTTCCCAAAAAATTAGACACGTAATAAGGATAATTCAAATAACTTTACAGGGAAAAAATACTACTATAGAAACATTTGGGCTGTAGGTTTTAATTTATAAAATTGTAAGTTCTTAAATGTACAAACACTACTAAAAACTACAAGTTTTCATGATATGTAAATTAAATTGAAGTGAAAATTTTCGAAATTTTATAGACATCCGGTAATGAATTGTATTTCAACAAAACTAAAGCCGAAGTATTCGATTTTAAGGAATAGATCTTGGACTTTGTTCTTCTTAAGTTTATTTTAATCACAGTGCCACATTTATTAACACCTTCATATTTTACTGTAATATTTAATCTGAATTAATCCATATTTAAAAAAAAACTTATTTAATCCTCCGTTTTAAATATACAAATAAAATTTTTTGAGTTTTGCACTAAATAAAAAGTAAATAACTATCAAAAAATTTAATTTTAGTACTCGGAGGGTGGAAAAAGTACTATTTGAAATTTATTTTGATACCGAAAAATATTTTAATTTTCCATCCCTGGCAAGATATCTTGTAGGAACTTGTAAAAAATACTAAGAAAATGAGGGTTATATTTATGTTTAAATTTACTTGTATTTGTGTCAGTATTAACTAGTAAATTTATTATGTTATATGTTTAGAAAATGTACATAAATATAAATGTGTAGGAATATAATACATACTCGTACATTATGTGTTGAGAGTCTTAAGTCTCTTTGTACTTTTAATGTGTAAAATAAATTATGTATGTATACAAATGATGCTAAGTGTATTGTGAGTCTGTGTGTGTGTGTGTGTGTAAGCTATATACATATATACTTTGTTGAAATTTTTTTATCAACAACATTTTATACTCTTATGCTTTGATGGATGTAACTAAGTATGTAAGTATATGCATGCTACTGCTGATATCGCTGTTGATGGCAATGATATCGTTGCTGATGCATCTAATGACAAATGTGTCATTATCAACACCATCATTCCATCATACCATATAATTGTTGTTAGGAAAATTATTCACACCTTCATACGTTTGTTCATTCATTTGTTTATTTACTCGCTCACTCAAACAGACAACCAGTCATTTAGTCAAAGTTATGCATAAAGAAAATGGAAATAATTCCATAAGATTTAAAAGTTAATAATTTGAATATCATACAATCATACAAATAATATTATGTACATATGTATATGTGCAAAATTTAAAAAAATTTGTAGTATAATTATTTTGAAAAGAGATTTTAATTCATTTACATACTTCTGTTCGTACTTTATTTTTTGAAGGCATACAGTAGCAAATATTTTTGGGTTATATTTATTTTACTAAGGATTTTGTGACCAGTGATATATTGGTAATAAGCCGCGATCGAGTTTAATTCGACGTTATGGTGATTTCGTGTAAATTGATCCGACACTTCGACTTTTGATACCTCTCCACAGCTTTCAGATTTTGAAATTTCTATCAGGGAGTGAAGATAAATGGATTTATGTGCAATATTGAAGCATTTTTCTCTTTCCAGAGTGTTTTGAAGCTGCCAGATGATGTAGAAAATTAAGATTTCACCCTACCAACGGAGTAAAATTTTTATCAGGGAAGATACCTAATTTTCACTGCATTTCTTCTCTTTCCAGAGTTTTCTAAAGCTTCTAGACGACGTGGAAATTAAAATTTTGTTTACTTATAAAACTAATCGTCCTAAAAATCTTAACGGAGACAGATTTTGAAATTTCTATTAGGGAGTGTTTTGCTTTTCTTCTAATAAAAATTGTTGCGTTGCTTGGTATGGATAGTATTATCTGCTTTGTTATAAAACTATTCTACAAATCCTAACAAAGACAGATTTGGAAATTTATATCAGGGAGCGGAGATACACGTATTTTATATTTCATTTCCAGAGATTTCTGAAGCTTCAAAACGAAGTAAAAAGTATGGCTTACTTTTAATTTGATAGTTGTTTCCATCACTTTTTTGGAACAGTTTGCCTATGTCCGTTTAAAATCTTTGATATTATGGGACACCTTTTTTGTGCTCTTCAATTCTCTTTTCACAAAAGACTAACATCTTTCCACTGGTCTTAGCTCCCAACAATTCAGAGAATTGACCTATCTTGGGACAAAAACTATGTTATTGTTTTGGTACCACTCCAGAGCTTTATTACCGTAATGACATGGTGCCAAAAATAAGTGGAGACATTTTGTTCTCTTATTAAAGGAAAAAGTCTTTTGTAACAAATGAGTTGTTTTTTTGTCGCAACTACTTAAAGCTTCCCATACCAGGCATTTTTAGGAAATTTTGTCTGCTTTTATCTTAAACATTTCCTCGAGCACTAGCAACATAAAATATTTTACCCGGAAGCTGCGAAAAATCTGCCAGTACATACATTTCGTCGTCCATTATATCACATGCGTGTTTTTGTATGCCCTCCAAAGTTGGCCATCTCGGGTGTGTATTTTTTTTTTTTTTGAAAAATCGCTAAAATCTCTACAAAAAGTACCATGACATGTGTAGGTTATCACTTTTAGCTTAAGAGATATTCGGGTCAAAATAAACTTTTACATAATTTTATTATTTTCTTTTAACTTGGCGGGCTTAATATTGCCTCTAAAATTTTAAATATTCTCCAGATTCCTTACAAAATTCTAAATAATATTGCTGCAAGAATCATATAAATACGAATCCGTTAAAAAATTATATTAATCTAAAGTTGAAACTTCCAAAAAAAAAAAAAAAAAAAGTTACATTTTTGGGTTTTTTTTCAAAAAGGTGGCAATATTTATTCACTGATAAAATTTGTTTTTTTTTTCTGGGCTTTATTATTTTTTTTTTTTAATGTTTTCAAAAGAAATCTTAATGTTAATGTGTGAAAAGTAAATTCGGAGGAGTTTGGGATAAAGGTCTACCCACAAGCTCTATTCAAACTTTGTCAATTTTGAATATTTTTTATTTTATTTTTTGTTAAGTTCTCAAATAGCAAATAGCTGGGATCGACTTAAAATTATTTTAATTATATAGCCCTATATGTAAGGTAAACACCTAAAAAGTATTTTCTGATGGACTCCTCTTAAAACGACAGGGTGACCATTTCAATGAAAAAAGTCAATTTTATTAAAACATTTTATACGGATTGGGATTTTGGGTATTTTCATGCAAAAAAGTGGGAATTTTTTTAATTCTCTGATTTCAAGACATGTTTATACTTATTAGACTTAAATTTTTAAGAAAATATCACTATTCGTTTAAATTATATTAAAGTTTAAATATTAAATTTATGTTTTAAAAAAACCAAAAAATGCTTAATTTTAAGTCCTTCGAGAAATTCTGCAATCAAATTACATTCTACTAACTTTTTTTTTTATGAATTATCAATCTCCATATTCTAACGCTTTTCTAGATACCAAATACTTGTATAAAAAGTTTAGGATTTTGTTTAAAACTTAATAGAAACTTGGCCAAATTAAGCCATTTTTCATACATTTGTATGCAAATTAATGATTTTTTTCTATTTTTGTGTTATATAATATTATACATAATATTCAATAACTTGGAAACGGTTGATCTAAGAGTTTTCATTATTTTCTACCCACTAATTATAAAATTGTGGACCATTTTTGAAAACCCTTTCTTTGGAGATTTGATAGTTGCTTCAGTCACTTTTTTGGAGCAGTGTGCACATCTTCTGTTAAAATCTTCGGTATTTTGGGACACCTTTTTTGTGCTCTTGAATTCACTTTTCACAAGAGCTCAATATCTCTCCACTGGTCTAAGCTATGGACAATTTTGAAAATTGACCTCTCTTGGCACTAAAACTATGTTATTGATTTGGTACCACTCCAGAGCTTTCTTACCGTAATGACATGATACCAAATGGGTCCAAAAATATGTGGACACGTTGTGCTTTCTTAAGAAAAGAAGAAGTCTTTTTTGCAAATATTCCTTTATGCATATTTTGGTATTTATAGATCCGAATGTATCCTGTTTTGCAGCAACTGCAAAAAGCTTGTCATACCATGAATTTTGTAAGAAATTTTTGCTGCTTTTGGGTCTTAAACTTATCTCCAACATTGCTTCGAGTATTAGCAAAAAAATTTTTTGAGACACAAACTGCGAAGATTCTGCCAGCACCTACGTTTCTTCGTCAATTATACAGCTTGAGTATTTTTGTATGAAATTTGGTTTTAAATTCCGAGTTTGGAATTTTTTGAACTTTATATTTTATCAACTTTCCCATTAGCTTTAAATTTTCGCACCAAATAGTCGAAGCACTGAGAAAACTGAGCTGATTTTCTACCAGATGTGTTTGGAGTTCCTTTCAATATGCCTTCAATTTTCTGGCCTTCCCAATATCATGTGGTCCTTTTTTCTTACCGAACTAGGTTTCACATCAATAGTCAAATTCTCCTGATACTGTTTAATAACATTAGAAACGGTTTTACCGACGATATTTAATTCTGTGGCCAATTATTTGTAAGACCTATTTGGATTTTTTGAAATTTTTTAATAACTTGTAGGACGTAAATCTTTTTCGTCACTTATTTTGATGAAAATAAGGACAAATTAACATGGTTGTTATTAAAAATAATAACTGAAGTATTTTTCCATGATAACTAGATCAAAAAAAATTTGAATATTGATTCTAAAAAATGTTATGAGGCAAAATGTGTGTTAAGATTTTTTCGATCTCACTCCTTATATTTCTTGGCATTATCAAGATTATATGCTAGTATTTAAATAAAATGATATATGTCAGACAGAAATCTGCAGAAAAATTAATAATAAGTACAGTAGGGCCTCGATTATCTGGGAAAGAAAATTTTTATTTGTTTACTTTTTTTTCCTACCATTTATTTTTTGTTTTTTGCATTGATTAACCGTGATTATCTCTATTATCCGAGAATCTAAGCATAATTTTTTTGATTGATTTTGAACAATCAAAAACAATGTGAATTAAAAAAAAGGGGAATTCCCTTGTTTGAATAAGATGATCAAGATAAAATCCTAGTTTACCGCATTTATGTAGAGCTAGTTAACGAAAATATAAATTTGAAATAGAAGAAACTACGCAAAATGAAATCATTATGTATTGTTCACTGTTTTTTTTTTCCAAAACAATTACTTTTTCCTTATATTATTTAAAGATGTTTAAAAATACTAGTTAAAATTGTTATTCAATAAACCGGGAAAATTGATTAACGAGAATGCTTCCGGTCCCGACCATGACGAATAATCGAGGTCTCACTGTAATTCTAGCTTTATTAATATTTTGAAATAATAAATTAACTTACAAATGTCCAAAGTTTTTAATACAATTTTTTTTTTTTTTTTTTAATTTTTTGTAATCATAAATCGAAATAAAATTAAAGTTTTAATTCAGTTAAATATTTAAATGTTTATTTTTTTTTTAGTGTAAACATTTTGTAATGCATGCTTTTAAACCAACTTAAAGTCATAATAGATTTAAAATGTTTTTGGCAACAATTTTATTTCTCGTTAACAATATAAAATAATGAACAATATTTTTGTTTACTGCAAACTGTGTGGATGTTTTGTTGTTTTTGTAAATTTAATTACATACAAAATATTTATTCATTGTTACTGGCAATTATTTGTAATGAACAGAAAATATATTTTTAGTATAATAACTAGAGGAGAAAAAAAAATAAGCAAATGTTCAAAATAAATATATGACAATTTTTATTATTATTTTTAGTAAAATGACAAGTTTTTTTGGTTCTTTTTTTCTAGTTTTTTGGTAAGTAAAATAACAAGTTGACAAATCTAAACGAAATCGCTTGAATTGCCACAAAAACTTTGCAAATAGTACATATTTTATATAATTTTATTTAGTATATTTTTTGTTTTTTTTTTCTTCTGCAGCTGGTAATTGAAATGCATTTGATGACATTAAAAATGCAACTAGTGACAAATGCCTTGACAATTTAAAGTTTCTTTTTTTTCCCTCTTCATATTTAGTATTATTTTTTTTTTTTTTTATATATATTTTTCTTGCAACAATTTCCACCAAAGGCATCAGCATGTGTTGGTTGGCTGAATGGCTGGCTCAGTTGACTGTTTGTTTGTTCATTCAATTTGTTGCTGTTGCAATTCAAATGCAATAAAATAAATGAACTTCTTCGTCTTCTTCTTGTTGTTGCACTTCGTTTGTGTTCAGTCGTTACTTGTGCAAACACTTAAATTTTATTATTTGACACAACTTGAAAAACTTGTTGGCAAATACTTGTAATAAGTAAAAAAAAAATATTATTAAACACAAACTAAAATATATAGTAAATTTTAGCTTTTTTTCATGATTTACTATTTATGATGTTTTTTTTTTTTTTTTTTTTGTTTTTACATGTTAAAGGAGGTTGTTTTCTTTTATTAATTTTATTTATTTAAAGTGTTTGAGATTTTTTTTTAGCACTCAAGTTTATATTTTTAACGAATAGTCGACATAGAAGTCAAGAGATGCTTAAACTTAACTATTTTCGAGTGCTGACTTGTAGCATTAAAAACAAATAAACAAGCGTTTTTTTATTTTTTTTATGTTTAACACACATAATTAATTACAAAATGTTTAAATTTGCTAAATAAAATTAATTAAATTGACAATATCATTTGTTAAACAGTAAATCTAAGACAAGTCAACAACAGTTGACTAAAAAGAAAAAAATGGCATTGGCCATACCGTCTGACCATTTAGATGGCTGTCTGGCGGGATTAACATCAATTATTTTCGGCTTTACAAAGCCATGACTAATAATAAATCGATACTTTAAAATTATTCATGGTGTTAGATTATTAGTGAAAAGATTATATCTTATTTTTAACAACAAATATTAAAAACATCTGGACTTTATTTATAAATGTTTCACAGGTGTTATGTGCTTTTAAAAGATATTAAGAAAAAATCATATCTTCTAAAATTTACAATATTCAAGGCTGGGAATATTGTAAATGTAAATAATAATAGATTTATAATTGGGCCGTTATATTTTAACGTAACCTAAATCCTCTTATGTTTAAGTTGAGATCAATAAAAGTTTACGTTTAATAAATTTAAAAATAAGTATTGATAACTAATAATATGAATAAGATTTTTTTTTTTTATGAACCCATTCAACATTATTAACATGTTGTATAAATAAAAATGTTTTCTGTGACTTCAAATCAGCAAAAAGATAAAGGTATGGAAGAAAACCAAGTCCTTTGATTTGGAGGAGACCTACAAAGATTGTCAGGATTTTTTTTAAATCTTTCATAATTATGATTTGACAAAATTTAAATTTTAAGTATATTTTTGAGAAATAATGTTAATATTTGGGCCTAAATAACATTTAAACGAGAAACACTGAAAAAATATTTTTCAAATAAATTTAAATTAAATTATTAATAAGAATTGTTAATACTGTTATAATTAAATAATTACTTTTAAAAAAATTCAGTCAATTACGTATAATAAATATATTCAATTATTTTATTATATTCAACCTCCACGCAGAAAAAAAAATATGGTTCAGGTGACCATCAACTAAGAGCAACATACTATGATTGTAATATATGATTACAGTTAAACATTTGTATATTTGTACGTAATTACTTTTATGATTCCATTCAATAATTTTTTCATCATTTAATGATTCGGTTTAATAATATTTATAACTTTTTTTTATCATTTAATAATTCCATTTTATCTTATATATGAACCAATTTTATAATTTAATAATCCGATTTTATCATATATATAATCCTATTTTATCATATATATAATCTCATTTTATTATATATATGATCCCCGAGTTTCCAATACTGAATATATTTAAAATAAAATACATTTTTCCGAAATTTTTATTTACATTTTATTTTTATTGCAAAATAAAATATTTCAGATATACAAATTTATAATTATAGTAATTATTAATTTTTAACATATATTTACATATTAATTATTTAAATATTTATTATTTACATACTATTTACATATACTTTATAATATTTATTTACATAGGAACTTAATTCAATAGTTTTATGTTTTCTTCTGGAAAGAAGAATGGTTCTTACGGTTTCCAGATTCAAGCTGCTTCGTGTTTTTTGAATACTTTACTGGAAATTAAATTTTGTAGATTTTTCAACAAATTATATACAGGAATCTTCGTCCGCGCACGAATGTGGTATGTAATGCCACTTGAAAATTTAAGTCTATTACCTTTATATTTATATGCATTTTTATTTTCACAAATATTATGTTTATTCCACTTATTTCATACAGCTATATTGTTTGTCTACTAACAAACTACTGAACTGATACACAAAAATGTGTACTCAATAGCGGAAAAAATATGATTAAAGGTAAAAATTCAATAGTTGTGTGAAATCAAATCATAGTCGAAAACAAATATTCTATATTTGAGGAAAACATAAACTTTTTCAAAAACAAACATTCAACAGTTGTGCAAAACAAAATATGTTTTAAAAGCAAATAATAATATTGGCTAAATGGTTGTAGAATTAACCAAATTTGTAAAATGAACGGAATGGTTGTAGAATTGACATATTAGTTGTAGAATTTACTAAATGTTTGAATTTTTCATAAATATGATTTCATACAAAAATATTTAAATACATATTATAATTCTGTCAACCATATTAAAATTTTGATTGCGGGTAATCATTAAATGATCAAACAGAGAATCACAAACATTGCTATCATGAACACGGTATTATTCAAATCGATGAAAAATGGCTATACAAACATAGAATAGTTGTAGTGATCATGCTGTAACCATGTTTTTTCTCTGCGTGTGAATTTTTCCAACATATAGAGTAACCGTATTTTTTTTTAATGCCAGCTTGCGTTTTGAGAATTTTGCAAGCTAATTAAAAAAAAAAAAAAAAAAACAAAAATGGCAAATTGACAAAGTTAGTATAGGGCTTGTGGGGAGATTGTTGCCCCAAGTCCGTCCGAGGTTGCTTTGTACGCATCTACATTTTGAAGCCATTCAATAAATTATATAAATTTAAACAAAAAATAAAAATTATAAATAAAAAAAATATTGCCACCTTTTTCGGATAAAAACTCTAAAGAATTTGAAATTTGTTTAAAGTTCCAAATTACAAACAAAAAAATGTAAAAAAATGTTAAGGCTAATAAACTTTGCTAAATCTTTTTTTTTGGTGCCACTCTAATTTAAAAATTTTGGCTTATATTTTTTGTACCGAACCTAATTATTTGTACAAAATTTCACTAACGTTGATGCTTTTAAGAGAAAATTATAAACTAGAGTTACGGCGGACACTAATATATTCTACATTTTTTATTTATTAACAGATTTCATCATTTTCAATATCAAACAAACCCTACCTGTAAGAAATATTTGAGTCAAAACCTTATCCTGCTTTTAACAGACGGACGCACATTGGGATAGAATCGCCAAAAATGGCGCTTAAATCAAGGAGGTACCGAGAGCATTTTGTTGAAATTATTGTGCCATTAGTACGTTAAATAAATACTTTCTGAATTTATAAATATTTTTTAGCCTAAATCACTGTCCGTCCGGCTGTCTGCACATCAATAACCAACATTTGAGATAACACTATGCAACAGTATTTTGGGGGCGGAATTATTCCATATGCAATTGATAGCTCTTGATAAGTGTAATGAATCCTCCAAATGATTTTTCGCTGGTAGGCAAAATTTTTGTTTTATAACCTTCTAAACTTTTCTATTTTTGCACCAAGGTAGTCTCAGATAAATCAAAAAAAAAAAAAAAAAAAAAAAAAAATTTATATAATAAAAATACAGTTCGAAGCTAAAATATTTTTACACAAATATTTAGACCATTTAACGGGGAATATTTCATTAGAACTTTCAATTCATTTATCTTAATTTATAAGGGGTCATTTCTAACCAATTTTTAAGAAATGATATGAAAGTCAATTAAAACTTGGGTTTAATGGATTAAAATGTTCTAGAGATATTTTCTTCGTCAAATTTTAATAGGGATCTCCAAAGGAAAAAAATTCATTTGACTTATCATGTATTATTAAAAAAGAAAATTATAAAATTTTTTCCATGTTTCTTATATAAACTCCTTAAACCAGGCAATGAAATATAACATAAAATTAAAAGTTTTGTTGAAACAAAATTTCTAAAAATTTAATTAATTTCATTTCTTTGGATTAATGCTTCACCATAAAGATTACATATTGCAATTTGGTACGTGAAATTTTCTTGGGCAAATATCATAGCATGTTAAAATTGGTTATGATCGAACTATTATTTCATATAAACTCTTTCCCGGAAATGGTTCAAACGCTTATAAATGTCTTAAATATGTCTATATTTTCATAAATATTTTAGCAGGTGAATTTTATTCAAGCACAAATCGTATTAACAAATTTCGTGATGATCGGTTCAAAATTTACCATAGCTCCCATATAAGGTACTGTTACTATATATAGCTCTTTTAAAATAAAGCAAATAAATAATTTGAATTATATGTCAACTTCAGTTTTATTTTGTTTTTGTTTAGGAAATTTTTTTTATAATAATTTTTTTCTTCGAAATCGCAACAAATCCGCAAAATGTTTTTCTTGATTTTCAAACTACACATATCAAGTGAAAATACTAAATTTTTTTCACCCAAGTTCGTCTTAAAGAGTAAGAGTAAAAATTATATATGTAAATCTTCCGTATCATTAGTATTAAAAGTATAAAATTTTTATATGAATTTAGAACATGATTTTAAACGGCAGAGTTAAAGTTGAAATATTCGACGGATAATCTTCATTTGGTGGATATAAGGAGTGAGATCGAAAAATTCTTAACACACATTTTGCCTCATAACTTTTTTCGGAATCAATATTCAAATTATTTTTTGATCTAGTTATCAGGGAAAAATACTTCAGTTATTATTTTTAATACCAACCATGTTAATTTGTCCTTATTTTCATCAAAATAAGTGACGAAAAAGATTTACGTCCTACAAGTTATTAACAAATTTAAAAAAATCTAAATAGGTCTTACAAATAATTGGCCACAGAATTAAATGTCGTCCGTAAAACCGTTTCTAATGTTATTAAAGAGTATCAGGAGAATTTGACTATTGATGTGAAACCTAGAAAAGGACCACATGATATTGGGAAGGCCAGAAAATTGAAGGCATATTGAAAGGAACTCGAAACACATCTGGTAGAAAAGCAGCTCAGTTTTCTCAGTGCTTCGATTATTTGGTGCGAAAATTTAAAGCTAATGCAGAGTTGATAACATATAAAGTTCAAAAAATTCCAAACTGGAATTCTGCAAAAAAAAGCTGTATAATTGACAAAAAAACGTAAGTGCTGGCAGAATCTTCGCAGCTTGTGTCTCAAAAATTTTTATTGCTAATGCTCTAAGCAATGTTGGAGATAAGTTTAAGACCCAAAAGCAGCAAAAATTTCTTACAAAAATTCATGGTATGACAAGCTTTTTGCAGTTGCGGTAAAACAGGAAAGTCATTTGATACATTCGGATCTATAAATACCAAAATATGCATAAAGGAATATTTGCAAAAAAGACTTCTTCTTTTCTTAAGAAAGCACAACGTGTCCACATATTTTTCTACCCATTTGGTATCATGTCACTACGGTAAGAAGGCTCTGGAGTGGTACCAAATCAATAACATAGTTTTAGTACCAAGAGAGGTCAATTTTCAAAATTGTCCATAGCTTAGAACAGTGGAGAGATATTGAGCTCTTGTAAAAGGGAATTCAAGAGCACAAAAATGGTGTCCCAAAATACGGAAGATTTTAACAGAAGATGTGCACACTGTTCCAAAAAAGTGACTGAAGCAACTATCAAAGGGTTTTCAAAAATGGTCCACAATTTAATAATTAGTGGTTAGAACCATAAAAATTATATATTTCTGTGATCTGTGCTAAATTATCAAATGATTAAAAAAATAATGAAAACTCTAAGATCAACCGTTTCCAAGTTATTGCATATTATGTATGTTAAGAATTTTTCGATCTCACTCCTTAGTAGTCAATTCTAAAGTTTCAATGAAAATAATGTAATAACTGAAAGAAGATTATGAGCCCCTGAGATACCCATTAATCTAAGAACCTTATACAGAAAAGAAAGCAAAGTTTGCCATTATAAAAAAACGAAAGTGGTTAGAACATATTGTCTAAATATCTCAAGTCTCTGGTGAACACCAGACCACAATTTAGCATGATCTTTTGTAATTAAAATCTTGATATATTTTTAAGGGGTTGTTACTCTTATTTATTAAATTAGTTTTTTTTTCATTTTTAAGTTTAGCCAATAAAAAACATACAAAGTGGTAAGGAATAGCCATGTGTACGTAAAATTTACATATCGTTAGTATTAACGTGTAAAAAAATATCGTTAATATTCTAGCGTTAAGGAATAGTGGTATAAATCTATTAATATTTTTAAATAAAAGTTATTTCTCCTTATTTAATTCATTTGTTATTGTCACGGTGTCTAACTACTTTTGGCTTAAATAACAAAAAAAAAAAAAAAAAAAAAAAAATACCTTAACCGCAATTAAAATTTCTTGTAAATTTAAGTGTTTCCATAAAAACAAATTAAATTACCGCAATAAATCTGCATCTTTTGTTAAGCCTCTTCAAAGAAATTTTCTTTCATATAACCATGACAATGCAACAAAGGTTTTCCACTTAATACTCCGAAATGTTCTTTTTTATGTTTTAATTTAACATGAAATATTTTAAATTAAATTACAAGTGTTTAATTCAATATAGACTTAGTAAGTAATTTCCAATAAAATATAATTAACTAATAAACTTAAAACAAAACAAATAAAAAGTCTTTAGTAAACAATTGACCTTGATAGCAAATTAAACGTATTTAATTAATTACTTTATTAGGGGTTGCAAAATTTAACCAAAATATTACGGCAAAAATAATAAAAAGCAATATTGTAGTAGACATTGCTATTTTTTGTCAGCAAAAATAAATATAAAAATAAAATACATTTAAAAAGAAATATAAAATGAATGACTTCCACACAATTAAATCCATTAAAGAAGTAATAATTTATGTCTGGTTAAATATTGAAGGAGTAAAATAAAATAAAACTATTTTAAGAGAAAATATCAATATACTAGACAAAAGTTACAGTGGGGAAATTTTTTTTGCAAATTTAAATAAAAAGTAAAGCAATAATGCTTGAAAACCCTTACTTGATGTTTGTACAATAGAAAAATTAGAACAATCAGTTTCGCTGTTTCTAATTTAAGAAAATAGATATGTAGGTATTTATATTTATAATTAAAAAAACTGTTATTATACAATGCACAGTGGTTCCAAAAATTCATTTATGATATGACAGAAAAGAAATTTTATATATACATAGTCCTTGTAAATCTCTACAAAAAATATGTTTACATGTGTAGGTTATCTCTTTTAGTTTAAGAGATATTCGGGACGATACAAATTTTACCTCATTTTTAGCCTTGTTTTTTTTTTTTAACTTGGGCTAAATATTCACCAGAAAATTCTAAATAAAACTGCTGCAAGAATCATATAAATATATGAACCGGTTAAAAAGTTATATTAATCTGAAGTTTGAACTTTAAAAAAAATTTTACATATTTGTTTTTTTTTTTTTTTTCAAAAAAGTGGCAATATTTATTCACTGATAAAATCTGTTTTTGTTCTGGGCTTTATCATTTCTTTAATGTTTTCAAAAGAAATCTTAATGTAAATGCGTGTAAAGTAAATCCGGAGGAGTTTGGGGCAAAGGTCTGCCCACAAGCCTTATCCAAACTTGTACATTTTTTAATTTTTTTTCTTTTTTTTTTTATAATGTTCTCAAATTGCAAAGCTGGGATCGGCTTAAAGTTATTTTAATTTTATAGCTCTATATGTAATTCATAAACCCAAAAAGTATTTTCTGACGGAGGCCCCTTATAACGACAGGGTGACCATTTGAATGAAAAATGTATTTTTAACACGTTTTATACGAATTGGGATTTTTGGCAATTTCATGTAAAAAAGTGTGATTTTTTTTAGTTATATGATTTAAAGACAAGTTTATACATATTGCAATTGCAATAAAATATCACCATTTCTTTAAATTTTATTAATGTTTAAATATTAATTTTATTTAAGAAACGCAAAAATGCTAAATTTAAAGTCCTTCAAGAAATTCTGCGATCAAATTACATTTCACTAACTTTTTTTATAAATTAATAATCTCCATATTCTAACGTTTTCTTAGATACCAAATACTTGTATACAAAGTTTATACTTTTGCTTAAAACTTATTAGAAACTTGGTCTCATCTAGTCAAATAATGTAATTTTTCATACATTTTACGTAAATGAACAATGATATACATACCTGAGATAACCAACTTTGGAGGGCCACCCACTTCCCCCCAGACCCGCTAGGAACCTGTACTTCTCCAAATAAACTCGAAAATACCTCAGCTCTGACCATGTGACATTTTATTGAGATATCTTTAACGGTTCAATAGTTACTGAATTATTTCCAAAAAAAAAAAAAGTTTTGGAACCACTGTGTACTGTAAATTGAATTAAAACCATTGCGAAGTTAAAAAGACTCAAAAGACTACATTTTTTGAAGGAATTCAAGCATGTCCTTCTTACTTTTTTATTCTTATTATTTTTCAAAAACACACAATATTTCTATTGTTTGCACACCTTTTTGGTTCAATAAACCCAATATACAAGTCGTCATACACCATCCTCTAAAATAAATTAATGATATCGTTTAACTGTTTTCTTATCAAGGTCACTTGCTCTCCATACAAAAAGGTAAAGAATAAAATAAATGTCTCGTGTTAATAGAAATAAAAAAAAAGGAGACAAATATTTGTGAGAAATTTTTCTAGACATGAGCGAATATATCGTCGCTGCTCTGACAAAGTAAAGTTTAATTTCTATATGAAAGCATTTATGAATATGCATTCCGATGGTTGAATTAGAAAAAAAAAATACGATTACACATAACTGTTTTTGTGGGAGCAGCGACGATATGAATTTCTTTCTCATACATTTTTTGTAATAAAAGAAAATATTTAATTGAAAATTTATTATATTTATATACCCAAAACATGTATTTATAAATACATATAAAAATTCTCCAATGACTTTTATATTTGTGCTGAAAGTATTTGTAGTTGTATAATTAATTTATTATAGCAGTAATTGTGTCTGGAATATTTTTGTTTGGTATAACATTTTCTTAATTATGCCAACCATGCACATCTTGGTGTTAGTGTCTTCCTTTTGGCATTAAACAGGTATTAATTGAAATTTATTTTATTATTTTAAATTAAATTTTCTGTTTTAAGAAAATAAGAAAAAATAATTATCACATTTCGTGTTTTTATTTTTTTGGTGTTTTGTTAACAATAAACATATTTCCACAATCACATTTAAAATGTGAACCCACCAAAAATGATAAAAGAAAATATATTTAAAATTAATTAAATGAAGAAGTAGAAAACAAAATCAAAATTCACAAAATGTATTGAAACCATAAAATTAAATTAAAAAATTAAAATAATAAAAATCTCTAATAAATTAAGTTCTTCATATTATTTGTGTAAATATTGATATTTCAAAAATCTAACTAAGTACATACAACAAAAATTCAATTACTAAGAATAATTGAAAAAATTGTTAGGTTGAAAGTAACTTCTTTGATAAAAGTATTTTATAAAAAGTAATTAATCTAATATAGTTAGCGGCAAAATATTAATAAAACAAGAATGAGATAATAAAAACATTGTCAACATTGTTTCTTAAATTATTTTTCTTATACTTACATACCAACAGAAATATGTATTTTTGAACTTGGTAAAAACTTACCTAAAAAGAAAAAATAATAAATAAAAATTAGATTATTGTTTGTTTATATAATTTGCAAATTAGTATCTTTGTTATTAACTACTAGGTATCCAATTATTCGGGTGTTTACATTAATCGGTTTATTCGACAAATAATTATTCGAGGTTAAAAGTTGATCGGTTAATAACCGATTATTGACAAATTATTCGATTAACCGAATAACCTTTGTTATACACGTAAAACATATAAATTACACAAATTATAGCTTTTAATCTATTTAAATAGTTACTTAGAAACATGATATAAGATCAAATTCTTTTAAAAGGAGACCATTTCGTAATTATTTCCACCTATTTGTATGAATTTTTTAGCTAATACTATAAAATATTCTACTTATTCCGCTTTATTTAATATATTTTTTATGTAAGTATATTTTCCGTGTAAGAATGATATTCTGTTAAACTAGTCTATATTAATATTTTTTGGGTGCATTTAGGAGATGATAATTAAAAGTATTATGACTTGTAAAACTTTGAATTTACTTTAAGAATTTCTATTGATACAAGTTTAATTATTTATGACGCTTTTTATAAAACATTTTTGGAAAAATAGAACAATTTGTTTAACAGACTGTCCCACGATGTCGAACGAAAAATTCGTTCGACAAAATATAAGAGAAACAAAAACAAAATTTTAAATTTATTTGTTGTTTTCCATATAAATTGTCGAAACGAATTTTTCGTTCGACATCGTGGGACAGGCTGTAAATCTTTTATATATATTGAATCCTGTTTTATTACTTCTAAAACAAAAAGAAAAATTACTTCACTAAAAATTATGTTTATTTTTACTGGAATGTAATAGACCTCTTAAAAAGATGTAGTTTACATAAATTTATAAAAAAAATAAAAAATGTTCTAATTTATAACTCGAGAAAACTACATTTCGGTTAACCGGTTATTCGACACAAATTATTCGGTTTATTCGTTATTCGAAAATGGACAGTTTTAAATTATTTGGACAGTTAATCGACAAAAATTAACCGGATAACCGAATGACGGTTAATCGATTGGATACCCTATTAACTACTCTAATTTTATAAAAAATCAAAATATTTTAAAAAGTCATATTTTTAATTATCTTTTGAAGCTGAAGTCTGATTTTATAAATTTTGACGCCCCACGTGGGTAAAATGTGTCAAAAGTGAATTTTAAAATTAAAATTTTTGTAATAAAGTTGGATACCGAATAAAAATAGACAAAATTATGTATCAATATCAACTAAAATCTTTAAGCTATGTTGTGTTGTTTTCTTATAAGGAGCTGTCAAAATTAAACATATTTTAAAATTTTTAAAAAATAGTAAAAAATAAAATTTTCATCAGCTTTCAGTGTATTTATTTTAAATAAAAAGTTTTTTAAGGTAAAAATTTTTAAATGAAACCATCAACGTCAGATATTTAAGTGTACTTTTCTTCAAGTATTTGTAAATTATATTTTGTCCTAATATTTTATGATTTTTTTGAAAATTGTTTGTAGAATGTTACACGATGTTTGTTCTGAAAATTTTCTGAAAAATATTATATATTGTCCACTTTAATATTATAAAAAAAAAAAAATCGTGCGCATATATAGCCGGATTTGAGAAAATATTTTTTTCGAAAAACTCCAGTAGATTTCATACAAAGAACAGCTTACGTGCAGGCATTTTCTTTGCTTTATCAAACATTAAATAGTGAGGAAGAATCGAAATAAATCTGTAACTTCTAATCGGCTAGTTGGATTTGCATGAAATTTGCACATAGGCGTAGCAGAGGACAGTGGCATTTTAAGTTTAGAAGCAGGATAGGGTACTAGTGTCATGGAAAATGTTTAACCACTAGCGAATTTTTGTTCCTTACCCGATTTTATTTTAGATTTATAGGGTAAGTGCAGTTCGGCATGTACCAGTAGTCGGCAATTTTTAATTTAAACATAAATAAATAAGAATAGCGATTGTCAAATATTAACATAAGATCAATTTTAAATTGTTAACATATTCATATTTTTAGTTCTAATGATTAAATTATGCTAAGATGAGTACTTCTGTAGCATTTTTCCTCAATCTGTAGCAACACGTTTTGGATAGCTTTTTTTTAGAAAAAAATAGTGTATAGACCAATTTTAAAAATGCAATTAATCATAATAATTTACTTTATATTTTATAAAAAATGTATCCTGAGAGTAGATATCTATTCAAATAATGTTTTGAATGTGTACATCGTAGTGAAAAATTATAGCATTTTCATATTTTAGTGCTTGCCGACTTTAGAAACAAAAATTTTTCATATATTTCTATAGTCGGCATAGAGTGCCGACTACAGGCGAATTCGATATTTTCTATGAATCCTAAAGTCGGCATCAGCTTCTAGTTATTATTTTATTAAAACTAATAGACCAAGAGGTCTCGAAATAGCATGTTATTTTGGGATATGTAAAGTTTTTTTGACAATTCTTATATCAAAGTTCATGGTTCTCATTTTATTTAAATTCTAATGCCATAAGTACTACAAAAGTATGCCGTTGCAAAAAATAGATATGCTGCCTACTGAAAAATACTTAAATTATATTAGTTTTCATACCAACGAATGAAATTCACGAGTCTTGTATATTTGGCAAAAATGCTTCACATTTTATTTCTCAAGAATGATTTCAAACATTCGTAATTTTTAACTTGTTATGAAAAAATATTAATCATTATTTCGGTCTTCTAGAGAACTTTTTAATACATCATGGCAAATATTTGCAAAACTGTGACAAAATTAATGCTTTAAAAATAGGTTTTGCTGAAACTTAGATCGATCTAAAAGTATTGTAAACTAATTTTTCGTCCGAAATCCTAAAAAATTCTCTTGTAAACCGAAATCCTTTCCCTTTGATGGTCAAATTATCTATATTGGTGACTTTTTTTAAGTCATTTGGTCATAGATATAGGTCCAAATAATTACTGATATCAATATTAAAGACCTATGTAATTTGGTTTGTCCTTTAAATATTGGTCTTGGACAACGGAATGCTGTACCTAATTTAAATATATATTTTTCTTCCATAATATGTTTGAGTAAACAGTATTATGACAAATTAAATTTATCCCCATTTTATAGAATAATGGACATAAAAAAATGATTTTCAGTGCAGTGACTTTTTATTTCATTAATAAAAAATGCCATGCCGACCATTGAATCATGATATGCCGAATACTGGGAAATACATGCCGACTACATGTTAATTCGAACTTTTTTATAAAATAGATTAATTGGGCATATTTAGCAATATTTTTTTAGCAAAAGTCTTGGTAAATCTGAAACAACATCCTTTACCTATTTATACTTCAAAAACTACGTTCGCATTTGTAAGCTGACAACTTTAAAATAAGAAAAAAAGTTAAACTGCCGACTACCGGTACACTTACCCTATATCACCTTAAAGTCCTTGAAAAATCTTTTAGAAAACATGCTTCCATGTACTACTTATCTTATATATTTTTCGAGTTATATACATTTGAAATTTAAAAAATCTCAATTTTACAAGATCTTGGTTAAGATTCTTCCATATATAGCCAAATATTTTGAACTGGTTTTATTATATTTTATGTAGTTGGTCAAAAAGTAAAATTATCTATCGAGCAAGGAAAATTTTGAGTCGTTATCTTTAATGAGTCAAAATTTAAACGATTTTGAATTGGAATGTTTGCAAACATTAACAAACATACGGACAGATGGACGGACATTAGAATTGTTCCAAAAAAATCTTAAAAGTCGAAAAACATTTTTTTTTCACTTCTCGATTAATATGAAAAATAAATGAGAGTATTAAAATTTTGATATCACCTTTCCCTGAATTAAGTGGCATTTTCGACTCATTTAACCAAAATATATTGGCGGATGGACATACATTGTCATGCAGCCAAAAAATATTTTAGAATTCTAAAAGTGCATTTTTCTACTAACTAATAAATAGAAAAAATATAATGTGGTCATCAAAATTTTGATATCACCTTTTCCTGAATTAAGCATAATTTTTATTCCATTTAATCCAAATGGAAATTAATTAATAATCAATAAATCAGTATAACACAAACACTGAATTATAAGTCAAACTTAACGCTAATATCATAGAACCTTCATAACTTTTTTTGTTTATGAATAAATAAAATAAATATTTGAGCAAAATTTTGTACCTCTAAGTGGTCCATTCCGAGCCCTATCCTTCTTTCAACAGACACACAGACGAACATTGTTAGATCGACTCAGAATCTTACGAAGATCTTAGACGTAGATGGGTATATTATATGATCGTAAAGTAGCTAGCTCAGACATTATTTAGCAACATGTGAGCATTAGTATCTGCATGCTTACTCCTAAACAGAAATATTTCACTTGATTTTGATATACAGAGTAAGATTGTTTCCATGCTAAAATTTTGGCGTTAACTTTTTTTAATTTTATTAAAAAAAAAAAAAATAATTTTTAGCAAAAATAATAGAGATTTTTTATTTTGGTAGTTTCAGGGTATTCATAAAATTATTAAAAAATACGTTAAAATCTTTCCCTATTGTTCTGCCCAGTTGTTTACAAGTTATATGTCAATAACAATTTATTTTACAATGTTTATGTACGGTAAATCAAATTTAAAAGAAGAAAAATTTCAATTTATTTGCTCCAAATAATATTTTATAGTTTTGGCTTTAAATTCAAATCTATAAATTACTTTTATTTTTTCCTCTTTACCATGACAATTTAAGATTTTGTTGTGTTACCAGGGAAAAAGTTTATGCCTACAGTGAATTAACTACTGACTTTCTATTTACTTTATAAACAAATACATTTGCTGCTGCTGTTTTTTTTTTCTTTTTTGTTATTTGATTTTTTATAATGTTTACTTAACTACATAAACATACATACAAAACGTAATAATATTTGGAGTATTTGTTATTATTAATATTTATTTTTATAGTAAATATAAAAAAAAAAAACGCAGAAATTCTACGAATTTTTTTCTTTCCAAATTTTAAAGAGAAATATATTATGTAGATGTTATTGTTGTGGCTAATAATATTATTGTTGTTGGTTTATACTACAACTAAGTTAAATGACATGTTATGAATTTTTTATTTTTATTTATCATTAATACATTTTAGGCATTTGTTGAGACATAATAAAACATTATTTTTTAACATTCCACAAAATGTCTAGAATTAAACCAAAACTGTCATATTTTTAACATTCAACATTAGTGACAACAAGTAATAAAATAAATGAGATCAGGTTGTGGTTATAGAAAATAGTTTTGTAATTAGATAAATTTTAAATGTTTAACATACATTATTAGGTTAATATTAAAAAAATAAATAAAAATAACAGAAGTTTGTATAAAAATGGAATTTTAGCCAATAGCTTATAGATCAAATATTTTTCATTTTTTGCAGTCATAATGTTGATTTTCTTGTTATTTCTTTTGGTATTTTATTTATGTTCATAAAATATTTATCTGTTTACTTTTCTTTAATATAACCCACGTGTTACAATTTTATGATATTTTAACATGTCAATAAAATTTGCCATTTACTTGTTTTTGTTCTTCTTTCATTTTTTTTGTTATTTATTTATTGTTTAGGATTTTGTATTTATGTATATTTATTGTCATAAATTGAATTCCAGCCTACACATTAAAAGCAATAATACTCGAGTTATATACGTATATAAATAAAAAATACTTGGAAAGATTCAGATACATTTGTAGCTACAATTAAAGTATGTACCATTTTAGTTGTATGTATTATTGTGCCAACTACATATTAAGTCTAAAGATTTAGTTAATATGTGTCTATTCAAATGCTTATATATTCGTTTATCTTTATATTAATTTCTGTTCATCTGACTGTTTTGTATTCTTTTCATGTGACAGTTGGTGTCATGTGTATGTACAAATAAACCGTCATATTTATATAAAATGTCAGATTATTACAAAAATGAATGTAGAATAACAATTGTTGTTTGCTGTGATTTTAAGTTAGATTGAAATTTCTTTAAGTTATATGTTGGTTTAAATACCATAGATTTTATTTAATTGAGAAAAGATAAAATAACTAGATTTATATCCCCTGAGGGATATGATTTGTTAGAAAATCTCTCATTTGGCTGGTGATTGAAATATGAATGCACAGTGGATGCAAAACGCTTTTTTTAATATTTTTTTGGAAATAATTCTCTCACTTTCGAACCATTGGAAATATTGTAATATAATTTCTCGAGGCCAGAAGCGTTGTTTTGTTGATTTAGAGGAGCTCAGATTCTATGCGGGACATAGCAGGACCTCCAAAGTTCACCATCTTGGGTCGTATTTAAAAAAAATTTCATATAAATAGTGCTTGTCAAACCCCTAGAGGATAGGGAACCGGTTCAAAACTAGTCACGTGACAGGTTCTCAGGGCTAGTGACCGGTTCCAGTTCCGAAACTTTTTATGGGAGGAATCTGTCACTTTTACATGGGGTTGTCATTGGCGGTGGCTAATTAGCCCCTTGGAACATGTCAATAGGACAGATCGCAGGACTGGTTCAAGAGGACATAATCAGAATCATTTAATGTAATAAAAATTTTAAGAAATTTTTTTAATTTTTAAACACTTTTTTTATTTTTCTTTATTTATTTTTATTAAATTAAATTTTTTTTTTATTTATTTTTACTTTATATTCACGTTCTTCTGACGTATCTTACGTTTTATAGTCTAAAATTCTAACCACTCAGCCACAGATAGTTCTAAACTAGTACTTTGGTGATGAGTTAGGTGTCAATTGGTTCTCAACCGGTACTGAGGGATTGTCACAAATTTCAACAGAAAAGTTTTAGTAGAAATTTCTGATCCTTTGATATATATATATATCTATGTTATAGGAAGACTTTATAAACGCCATTTACAGCATTTTTAAGCAAAAAAAAAAAAAACGGTTTTTGAGACATATCTCCTCCATTTATGAACCGATCTTGCTGAATTTCAATAGCAAAATGTCCGATCATTTGATATATATATTATATATGGCCAATGTCGGTGGGCTTCATAAACGCCATTTTAACCGACGGACACACAATGACAAACTTATATATACCCTTTACAAGTGTGTTGAAGGGTATAATAAACAAAATTATATGGCAAAAAAATTATAATTTTTAGACAACTACTCATTTCTGAAAAAAGTACCGATTGTACTAAGCCAAAGCTATTTTTAACTTCTCACGCTTATTTTGTCTAACATGAACTTGACTAACGTCACCCTACACTTAACTACAAAAAGTTCCTCTTTCTTCTAGCAAATACATATATGTGTGTGTACTCTCATAAATTACCTCCCATCAGTTTATATTTATGTAGTCTTATAATAAAATTCAATAAAATAAATTTTTATGATTGTTTTTCTTCCACCTTCCCATAAAACTGAGTTAAAAAAAAAAGTAAAAATGTGGAAAATGCAAATAAACATAAATTGAAATTCATGTTGGTTTAATGAAAATTTTTGTACATTTTATGTTTAAATTATATACATATGTATAAAAAGTCATAAAAATATGAATTTAATAGATAATGTTCTAAAAGAAATAAACTTTACTTCTTCAAATCGTTATCACACCTTTGGCATCGTTTATAATAGAGAAGTAAAAAAATAAAACAAAAACAATCTTTATTTTTTAATAGCAGCCATTAAAAAATTGTGATGAAATATCACATGTGCCGGTGTGAAACATAAACAAATAAAATTTTTTTAGAAAGAATTTAAAAGATTTAAGGAAACAGTTTACAGCCAAAAGTATTAATCAGCTTAAAGATTTCATTATGAAATATGTCAAAGGTTAAAGAAAGGTTAAAATTTCGCTTTTAATGAAAACAATATTATAAAAATATTTTCCTGCCTTCATTACATTTGCCAGAGAGAAACAGCTCTTTATTTACTTTCAATAAATATTTATATGCACTAATTAACACTATAAATTTATAATGTTGCACATGCATCTTGTGTAGGTTATTTTTAAACTAAATACTTCATTAAAATAAAACTCTTTATTATACTTAATACTAAACAAAAACAACAAAGATACTCTCACTCATACACCTTTTGAACTTTTAATCGTATGTAACTGTTGCAACTAATTAAAAGCTCTTTTATCAAATTCATTATAATTTTAACTTCTTATACAACATGTTTGTGTTGTGTTGTTTTGTTGCCTTTTTTAAATTTACCACATCATTTTCCACTTAAAAGTCACAAGATACATGCATTAGGTTGCCTTTTTTGAAGAGAGAAAAAAATTTAATAAAATAAATAATAAAAAAAGATTTTGTGTTAATTATGTGCAACATTTAAAAACTAATTAACATTTTGTAATAAACACCCAATGAGTTTAAAAAATCAAAAGACAAGAAAGGCAAAAATAATTTCAAATTTTTTTCTAAAGTATTAAATGACAAATTAAAAAGTATGAGAAAGCAAACACTTGGCAACGATACATAGTAATAAAGACCGTATACATATAAACTTTTATTGTATACACTTAAAGAGATGTGGGAGAGATAATTATGTATTTACTTGGGGACTAATATACTAAGTTGTTTATATTTTTTATAATTGGAATATAAGAATAATTGGAAAAATCAGAAAAAAATAAAATCAATTAAATTTTTTACATTATGTCAAGAATAGGTAAATAATATACAATCTATGAAATTTAATAGAAAACTTAATGAAAAGTGATAGAAAAATAAATTTAATTATTGACAAGATGCCAACAATAGGAAAATTATTTATATAAATTTTTACTAAAATATTTAATATTTTCTGGAATATCTTAAGTACCCAGCAAAAACTTTGGTTGACATGTAATGAGTTAAGAAGCTAATATAATTACTCTTCACTACTTACACATTAGCTGAATAACTCATTATTTTAACACGGTGATGACATTAGAGGCAACTACTTACCCTATACATTACTTAGATGTCATTATAATAACTAATTACATGATTAGTAATAGCAATAGGAACTAGTTATATTTTAGGTCATAAATAAGTAATAAAATATTTTTTTTTGTTGTAAAAAGATTTTTTTGGATTTTAATTTAAAAAACTTAACAACAACAAAAAAAGTACTTAAAATAAATGTAAAAAAAATAAATTATTTATTAATATTTTCAAAATCTGATCATAAATAATTATTTACATTCGGGTTATAAATAATTAGTTACTAAACAACTTCCATGTAATGCAAACAGTATGTTGTTGTCATTACAAAGTAACTACATCCGTAACTACATGTCATTACCAAGTTTTTGCTGGGTATAAGCTTTATTGCTATTTCGTTAACTTTTTGTGTCGGAATGGGTCCACTTCTTTTTAAACTTTATTTTATTTTTTACTTAGCTTTAAGTATTCTTTAAATATTTTTTTGCTACAATCCAATATATTTCAAATGAACTTTGGGTAGTTTTGTGGATTAGTCTTACTTTGTTTAAAGCGGCACTATTTGTTTGAAACCATTCAGCTCCTTTTTTTGGTTGTAATGATGGGAAGAAAAATTAGAATTCGCTGTGCTTTTTAATGATGGAAAGTAATATTTTTGGAGAGCTTTTATTTCTTAACATTTTTGTTACGAATGAAGTGCTTTTTTCCCGCACAGAGCAAACATTTGTTCGACAATTTTGTCTTTTTTACACGATATTTATGTGATATGGAATTCTTAATCAGAATATTATTAAAGTTTGAAAGTACATACTTTATATTAACCTGTAGACGCACTCATATTTTTGAAAAAAAAAAAAATAGCTTTTGAACTTCCTTTTGCCTTCAAATTTTTTTCTACCATTTCTATTAGCTACTTTTTTTACTTTCAGACTACTTTTCAGAAACTTTTTTGATAAAATATGCTGAGCAGTTTAATAATTGAGTCTCATTTCATTCAGAAATATATGAAATTTCCCTTAAATTATGTATTATTTTGTCTAGGATCTTACAGCCTGTAAACCAATTTTTTCTTCAGTAATAAGAGTTCCTTTCGATGATCATTAACTATTTGTATTTTTTTATGGCTCAAAAAATTTCATATTCCACATCACCTGCGCTCCTAGAAATTGTTTTGTTTGGTCAACATGTATTTTGACTATAAATTTGAGTTATGCGTTTGCATGAATTTTGTTAAAATTTAATTTTAAGAAAAACTAATTATGCTATTACAACAAAAGCACAAATTTACTGAGAGTAATAACATGTGTAAGCCAGTTATTGGTTCTAAAGCTTTTTTACGTATACAAAAGTAATCCGACGCCTTAAAACGTCCACGGATTTTTTCGTGCGCAGTCCTTAAATAAATATATGCCTAAATAAATATCTATATATATAAAAGAGTAACGTGACTGACTGATTCATCATCCCACAGCCCAAACGGCTGAAGCTAGAGAGACGAAATTTGGAACGTAGGTAGGTCTCCCTCTGTATAGATCCACTAAGACGGGATTTTTGGAAATTCGAATGTTTAGGGGGGTAAAAAAGGGTAAAATCGGTAACTCAATAACTCCCAAACTAATAAAGATACACAAAAAGTTGAATAGTTGTCGTTATTCATTTAAAAAATAATCGGATAGGTGTCTGGTACTTTTTCGAAAATCGGCCCCTTTAGGGAGAAAACGGGTAAAAACTGTATTTTGGTACTTTTTTGTCATCATATGTATCTTTGAAACCAATTAACATACAAATAAAATTTATGTCGTATTCATAACTTATCAAAAAACTAGAAATATAAATTGGTACTTTTTCGAAATTCGAACGTACAAGGGGTAAAAATCGTACCTATTTTTGGTACTTTTTCATAAAACATTTTTTATATTTATTGATATAACCATATGCGTATTTTAATATGGGATCTCACTATAACTTAGAAACTCTTTGGAATACAATTTCTGATACTTCTATGGGTAAAAAAAGTACCAAAAAGGGGGTAAAGGCGGGAAATTACATTTTATTCAAACTTAATAATAAATATTCCATTATATTAAACTTAGAAACATAAGATTAAGTAAATGTAGTCCTATGTGGATAAGAATTCACAAGAGTGGAATTTGTGGTACTTAAAGATACATGGTCCTATGAGTAAGAATTCAAGTGGAGGGAATGAAAATCCATAAGAGGGGTCTTTGTGGCACTTTTTTTGTTCCTCTGATGGTACGTTTTGAATTTTCTATAATATTTAACCCAGAAACATCAAATTAAAGATACGTGGTCCTAAATGAATAAGAATCAATAAGGGGGGGTCTTTGTGGTACCTTTTTGTTCTTTTGATGGTACTTTTTGAAATTTGGTCCTAAATGAATGATAATTCATAAGAGGGGACTTTGTGGTCCTTTTTGTTCTTCTAATATTACTTCTTGAATTTTCTATAATTTTTTATTTGGAAATATGGTTCTAAGTTAATGAAAATCCATGAGGGGACTTTGTGGTACTTTTTCATTCTTACGATGGCACTTTTTGGATTTTCAATATTATTGAACCTGGAAACATGAAAATAGGGATATGTGGTCCTTAGTTAATGAAAATCCATAAGAGGGGTCTTTGTGGTACTTTTTTGTTCTACTGATGGTACTTTTTGAATTTTCTATAATATTTAACCCAGAAACATCAAATTAAAGATACGTGGACCTAAATGAATAAGAATCAATAAGGGGGCCTTTGTGGTACTTTTTTGTTCTTCTAATGGTACTTTTTGAATTTTCTATAATATTTAATCAAGAAACATAAAATTAAAGATGTTTGGTCCTAAATGAATGAGAATTCATAAGGGGGGACTTTGTGGTACTTTTTCGTTCTTCTAATGGTACTTTTTGAATTTTCTATAATATATAACATAGAGACATAAAATTAAAAATATTTGGTCCTAAATGAATGAGAATTCATTAGAGGGGACTTTGTGGTACTTTTTTGTTGTTCCTATGGTACTTTTTTAATTTTCTATAATTATGAACCTGGAAACATGAAATTATGGATATGTGGTTCTCATTGAATAAGAATCCATAAGAGAAGACTTTTTGAATTTTCTATAATATTTAAAGTAGAAAAATGAAATTAAATATGCATGGTCCTATGCGAGAAAGAATTCACAAAAGGGGTATTTGTGGAACTTTTTTTGTTCTTATAATGGTACTTCTTGAATGTTCTGCAATTTTCATCCTTAGAAACATAAAATTGAAGATGTAAGGTCCTAAATGAATCAGAAACCTTAAAATGGATTTTGTGGTCTCTTTCTTTATTCTAATATACTTTTTCGTAATTCTGATATATATTTTTCATTATTCTAAGATTAGAAACCTAAAATTAAAGAGATATTGTTATTTATGGATGACATAACACCACTATTAAAAATTTTCCCAAGGTAGTTAAGAATCTTAGTTTAAATTTGTTATACAATATGGTTTTTATAAAAAAAGTTCCGCTAACGAAGTAGCGGGTTTACAGCTCGTATATCATAAAACAATACATTTAAATCTATACATAATTCATTTTGCTATAATTCCATTAAGAAAAAAAAAATATACATTTAATTCTTTACGTAATTGACATCATTTCAATAATTGGTAAATAATGTCTACAATAAACAAATGTATGAAATAAATGTTGCCTTTAAAATTCTTTACATTTTATACATAATGTCAATAAAATTATGTTTCACATCATTTTCTCAAGTTTGGTTGTCTGTAATAACGTTATTTATTTGCAATGGTTTTTCTGACATTTGTTAGAAGTACTTACAATTATATTTAGAAATATATTCTACAAAAAATTAAAATACTTATAACAATAATAATCATACGCTCACATACTCATATCCAGAGTTCTAATTTTTGACATTGTTTTTTTTTTTTGCTTTTTGCAAAAATTTCATAAGAGTAGACAGTAAGTGAGTAGATAAATGTGTGCTTGTTTAAAATTCTTTTTACGGCATGTTAAAATTTTTATTGTATTTTTTTTCTCATTTACTACACATATAAAAAGTATTTTTTTTCTTTTTAACAGACTAGAGATAAGATTTAAAAAAAAAAAAACTCCTTTAGTTATTGTTGTATATCTTTTTTTTGCGTATTTTATATTTAGTTGACTACTTTTTTATATTTTGTTATTGTTTGTCACAAAGATTCATTCATGCATTTTCATTCAACCATTCACATTTTTTTTTTGTTTTATTTTCTTATAACTTCATAAAATCAAGTGGCGGAGATAAGAAAAATAATAAAAAAATAGCAAAAACGTATAACAAAAATAAAATCAAAAACAAAAAAATGAAACAGTAAATTTGAGTTGAATTATTTATGATGATGTTTAGAAAGAATATTTAACTTTTTTTGTTGTAGTTTTTATTTGTTAAGTAAGTGTGTACATTATAGTTGTTGTATGCATTATTTATGTATGCATAAGATTTTGTCTGTGTTTCTACTTTTTTGTCTTTTCTTTTATTCAGTTTTTTTTATTTATTGTTAACGAGTGATTACATTTATATGCAACTATAGTGTTTTATACAGTTCTCAATAAACTATTGTTGCATATATTATTGGTTTGAACAGTGAGGAGTATAAAAATAGCAGAGATTATTTAAAGAATTTTAAAAACCAATATATGATAATAAATTAGGTATATTGTAAAGGAGAAAAATTGTACCTCAAATACTAAAAAAATTAAAAATACATATTTTCAAAAAATTTGTTGCTTTATTGCATTTTTATATATTAGAGAGTGGGACAGATTCCAACATTTTTGGAAATAAATCTGTACGTTTTAATCAGCTGGTTGAATTTACACATAGACGTAGCTGAGGAGAGAGGAATTTTAAGTTTGGAAGGAGTACTCTAAATCCATCAAAGGAGCGGAGCTATGACGTCTCAAAAAGTGTACTAATGACAAAGAAAATATTTAAGTACAAGCTAAATCATGTTCCTTACCTGTTTACATGTTCTTTACAGTATCTATCGAATAAAATAAATTTGAAGTCGATATCTCTATTGAGATTTGAAAATTTGCAAAAATTAACAAAGAGATGAACAAACGGACAGACATCAAAATTCTCTCCAAAAAAAATCTTAAAGTTTCTAAAATGCATTTTTTTACTTATTAATTAATATTAAAACAAAATGGTAACACTAACATATTGACATAAGGAGTGAGATCGAAAACTTCTTAACATACATAATATTTAATAACTTGGAAACGGTTGATCTTAGAGTTTTAATTATTTTTTTTAATCATTTGATAATTTAGCACAGATCACAGAAATATATAATTTTTATGGTTCTAACCACTAATTATAAAATTGTGGACCATTTTTGAAAAGCCTTTCTTTGGAGATTTGATAGTTGCTTCAGTCACTTTTTTGGAACAGTGTGCACATCTTCTGTTGAAATCTTCGGTATTTTGGGACACCTTTTTTGTGCTCTTGAATTCCCTTTTACAAGAGCTCAATATCTCTCCACTGTTCTAAGCTATGGACAATTTTGAAAATTGACCTCTCTTGGTACTAAAACTATGTTATTGATTTGGTATCACTCCAGAGCTTTCTTACCGTAGTGACATGATACCAAATGGGTCCAAAAATATGCGGACACGTTGTGCTTTCTTAAGAAAAGAAGAAGTCTTTTTTGCAAATATTCCTTTATGCATATTTTGGTATTTATAGATCCGAATGTATCAAATGACTTTCCTGTTTTGCCGCAACTGCAAAAAGCTTGTCATACCATGAATTTTGTAAGAAATTTTTGCTGCTTTTGGGTCTTAAACTTATCTCCAACATTGCTTCGAGCATTAGCAATAAAAATTTTTGAGACAATTACACAGCTTGAGTATTTTTGTATGAAATTTGGTTTTAAATTCCGAGTCCTATTTTTGGCTTGTAATTTTTTTTTTGCAGAATTCCAGTTTGGAATTTTTTGAACTTTATATGTTATCAACTTTCCCATTAGCTTTAAGTTTTCGCACCAAATAGTCGAAGCGCTGAGAAAACTGAGCTGATTTTCTACCAGATGTGTTTGGAGTTCCTTTCAATATGCCTTCAATTTTCTGGCCTTCCCAATATCATGTGGTCCTTTTCTAGGTTTCACATCAATAGTCAAATTCTCCTGATACTGTTTAATAACATTAGAAACGGTTTTACGGACGACATTTAATTCTGTGGCCAATTATTTGTAAGACCTATTTGGATTTTTTGAAATTTTTTAATAACTTGTAGGACGTAAATCTTTTTCGTCACTTATTTTGATGAAAATAAGGACAAATTAACATGGTTGTTATTAAAAATAATAACTGAAGTATTTTTCCATGATAACTAGATAAAAAAAATTGGAATATTGATTTCGAAAAAAGTTATGAGGCAAAATGTGTGTTAAGATTTTTTCGATCTCACTCCTAAGCGCCACACAGTGAGGCCAAACGCAAATTTTTTGATGATAAATCTGTTATTACGTTTATACGTACCTCTTAATCGCAATTAAAAATATTGCTATATAAAAATTGTTAATGGTGAGTTAATATTTTATTTGGGAGTAACTCGCGAAAACTAATCATGATTAGTGAAACTAATTGCAAATAAAGCGTACAGCGTTGCCACATCCTTCTACGTTTATTGATTTTTCTATGACCAAAGCAGTATTTTTTGCCCATCTGGCACATCAAAAAGGAAATTATATTTCTTTATGCAATATGCGTATAAACAGTGAGTTAATTATTTGCAACTTATTTTTATTTGCAATAACCGTGCGTATAAACGTAATATGTATCTCTTAAACTACTGCTCGGATCAAATTGAAATGTATGGAAGAGTTGTAGAGGAGGACCTAAGCTCTCAGACAAAATTATATTGTAGTCACCCTGTGATAATACGAGATAAGCAACTGGGTGTCAAAGTTGACCATCTCGATAATGTAAAAGTTTCAAAAGATCGTAACTTCTACAAATGAAGTTCGATTTTAAAGATTTTTTTATTTTTGTAAAGTGCTTAGCAAGATAAAGAAAAAAATAAGAAAAATAAGTCGCCTAAGTTATGTGTTTGTTTATTGTTAAAAAAAATATTCAAAGTCAGCACTATGAAATTAGTATGAAAAATGGCTATTTTTTACAAAAATATAGTACAATTCTTTTCCTTTTTTCTCAAAATTCCGTTACTAGAAAATTGTTTCTTTATATATTTCAAAAGATAAGACTTCATAAATTAATAATATAGAAATTTTGAATTGATTTAGACTTGCATCCTACATCCAGCGTTGGAATATGGTAAATTTTAGAAAAAAGTTTAATTTTTATCGATTAAAAAAAAAAATGTCATGTGACATTACTCAAGAAATATATAGAGATCAATTTGACACTAAATTGTTTCTCGCCGTGTTAAATATAAATAATCTCGTTGTTTATGCAAATTAATACACAAAAGTTATTAAATGGAAGATTCTGTAAAAATAAAATTAGTAAAAGCTAAATTTTAAGAATCAAAAAAAGGCTAGAAAAAGGTTCGACAACTGACAACACTGTTTATGGCCTTTCGTAGATACCAAAATCTTTCCACGTCCTACATGACGAAGCTGCGTGTCGCAGAAAAATCTTTGCGAATGCGCTCCCAGAGTTGATATATTTAGAATGCCATTGATAAGACTTTCAAATAAAATTTGATTTACAGATATTACCAAATTCTTAAATATATATAAGTTGTAGAACCCTACTATTTGACGTATGTATTTCTGATCTTTTTTTTTTTATTTTATTTTCTTAAATAAATATAATTAATAACAAAAGTGTGTACGTAGATTAAAATATTTTTGCACTACTTAATGAATTTATTTAATTTTTTTCTCAACATTTTGTTTACATTAAAAGTTAGTAACTTGTAAAATATAAATCAAAACACAAAACTGATAATTATCACATTTTTTTACGTAGTTTTAGTTTTATTTTATTTTTTTAATGAAATATCATGACATTAATTGTGACTGATGAATGCAATTGTCAATGCAATTAATTAAAATGTATACCAAGCAAATAAAATATTGATTGCTTTTTGAAATAAACTATTTTAAATTATAGTTAGTAACTGGTATAAAGTAGAATTTGAAAAAAAAAAAAAAAATAATAATAATAATTAATTTGGTTTTCAAAAAACTAGCAGGCATCATTTTTTTTTTTACTATAAGATGAATTAAATTAAAATGTGTTAAAATTTATGGCATTTTTACTTCAAATTGATGACTTCTTTTATAGCTATAACAACAGATTTCTTTAGTTAAAAAAAAAAAAAATTAAACTATAATGATTGATATTGTTAGTTATATTATGTATTTAGATATTTATATATGGTAACTACCAGCAATCAATTTTTATGAGTATTGTATCATTTTAATGAGAATAATTAATAAGTGTTTTCTTAAACGATTATTGACAGTTTATGGTGGTGAATTATTTAATGATTTTATTAAATACCAAACTGTGATTTTTTTCTTTATATTTATTATTGTCAATTTAATACTTTATAATACTATAAATTCAAAGATGACCTTTGATTTAAAGTATTTGTTTGATTCTATTTGCGTTTTAGTAATAAAATCTCATCAATTATATAATATTGACAAGTTTTTTTTTCTTTTTCTTTTTTTGGTTTTACACTTGTATGGTTAAGAAAACTTTATACATACGCACATTCATTTAAATAAAATAAATAAAAATCTAGATAAGAAAAAAAAAAAAAAAAAAAAGAAAAAAAAAAAACTTAATATTTTCATTAAGTTTTTGATTATTAACGGCCCAATAAATATTTGTTTAAGAAAAAATAAAAAATAGAAATAAAACTAAAGTAATTAAAAAACAAATCGAAAACCTTGAACAAGTGCGTTGTTGTAATAAGTTGTGGCAAAATGTGATACGTTAGAATTAAATAATACGACTAACGACGACAACTTATATTATGACAAAAAATTCATGTTATTCATGTTTTTTTCTTGTGTAATTTAAGAAAATTACAAAAAAACATATACATACATATGTATGTATAGAATATTTAATTTAGAAATTAATAGCTTTCAAATAATTACAAAACTTTAAATTAATTGAAATTACATACTTGTAATACATGCTCGTACATAAAAAAAAAACCAAAAACATATAAATTGAATGAATGAACGTATGTGTTATTAAATGACCGGTTTCATATGCCATAAATTTCATGTGTGGAAGGACGTTAAAAGAAACTTTTTATACAGGTTTTTCTTTTATTCTCTATTTGACAATATTTACAAAAAAACAAATGGGCGCAGCTGTAAAACAGGAGTCAAAGATTACATATACATACAACTGGTAAAAAAAAGCTATATTTCAATTTTATTTTAATTAAAAAAAAATATTTAAGTAATTTGTTAATTATTTTAACTAACTCATTTAGGCTTTAATCCACTTTTTATACTGATCATCAAAAATATAGGGGGTATATTGATTTTGTCATTCCGTGTGTAACATGTCGAAAAAATCATTTAAGTCCTCATAAAGTATATATTTTCTGGGCCCTAGTTAGATTCTGAGTCGATCTAGCTATGTCCGTCCGTCTGTTGAAAGCAGGATAGGGTTCGAACGGGACAACATAGGGGGACGAAATTTGGCTCAAATATTTATAATCTTAAATAAGGTTTGTTTGGTATTGAATTTGAGCAAAATCGTTTAATAAACAAAAAAATATATGGGCAAAATACTAGAAACACAGGGTGTCCATTGTAGCTTAACTTCACACTTTTCTACTGATATCTCTTAAACAAAAGCATATATGATAAAGAAATTTTGTACAGATAGTTCGAGGGACGATATAAACTTGGTCCGCCTATTTCACGGTCCACTTCCCATATAAGGTGCAAATTATTACACAAATAGTTCAAGGACCAATGTAAACTGGGAAACAAAAAATTTAAAATTAACGTCAAATTTTAAAAAGTTGATGGTGGGTTTATAGAATATAACGACATCAGATTTTATTAAAAATATCAAAAAATCCTAATTAAAAATTTCTTCTTACATTACTTTATAATTCTA
Organism: Protophormia terraenovae; assembly: GCA_951394005.1. NCBI lineage: Eukaryota > Metazoa > Arthropoda > Insecta > Diptera > Calliphoridae > Protophormia > Protophormia terraenovae. The sequence goes on along the minus strand of OX596073.1, from coordinate 160,499,121 downwards.
ATTTAGTTTATACAATTTTTCACACCTATACTCTAAGGTTTGATGTTGCGATTGTGGTTCAAACGAGACAAGAATTTACCACGATTTTGTTAATTACTTATCGAAACTGACAGACAAGAATCGGTAGCCACTGAGACGAATCGATCAACTTTTTTTATGTTTGGAACTCGGAGCTAGTTCGAGAAATACTGTTCAATACTCTGTTCAATACAGAGGCTTACTGTTCAGTACAGAGACTTCGGTCTGCTGTTCAATACAGAGACTTCGGTTTACTTTTGAATACAGAGACTTCGGCCTACTATTCAGAGACTTCGGTCTATTGTTCAATACAGACTTCGGTTTACTGTTTAATACAGAGACTTCGGCCAACTGCTCAATACAGAGACTTCGGTCTGCTGTTCAATACAGAGACTTCGGCCTACTGTTCAATACAGAGGCTTCGGCCTTACTGTTCAATACAGAGACTTTGGTCTACTGTTCAATACAGAGACTTCGGCCTACTGTTCAATACAGACTTCGGCCTACTGTTTAATACAGAGGCTTCGGCCTTACTGTTCAATACAGAGACTTCGGTCTACTGTTCAATACAGAGACTTCGGCCTACTGTTCAATACATGGACTTCGGTCTACTGTTCAATACAGAGACTTCGGCCTACTGTTTAATACATAGACTTCGGTCTACTGTTCAATACAGAGGCTTCGGCCTACTATTTAATACAGAGGTTTCGGCCTTACTGTTCAATACAGAGACTTCGGCCTACTGTTCAATACATAGACTTCGGTCTACTGTTCAATAAAGGGGATTAGGTCTTGAGCCGACTTAATTATAAAGTATTATCGTAGCTTTTGGTAATTTTTTATTATCAAGATTAATCTTTATAGTTAAATAATTTGATCGACAGAAATGGTGAATAAATTGTGTATTACTTAAAATTTTTGTGCATCCGTAAGTCGACCCTGACACAACTTAACTACATCAGCCGACGTCAAAACCACGTTACAAAGGCTGTACAAATAATTGTCCAAGGGAAAATCGCCCAAACCCCACAAATGAACAAACGCCAAAAAAACAAATTTAAATTGGATGATTATTCACTGCATTTGGATTTGTTGACATGTTTAATATTTTTGGTGTTTGTTTATTGTGAACAATCAGCCAAATTTTAAAAATGCCGGCCGGGCGGAAGATTTTTAAACTCTGTCCGAAGGCGGCTTCGCTTATGAACTAGTGGACCTTTTTTGGTAACCCTTCCAATAGATTTGATAGTTGTTTCAGTCAATTTTTTGGAACAGTTTGCCTATCTTTTTTTAAAATCTTTGATATTTGGAATACCTTTTTTGTGTGCTCTTCAATTCTCTTTTTACAAGAGCCCAATATCTCTCCACTATTCTTAGCTCTGGAAAATTTGGAGGATTGACTTCTATGTTATAGTTATGGTATCAATCCAGAGCTTTCTTACCGTTTATTACTTATCTTTCTTACCGTTTATTACTTCTAAATTTTTGGCAGCACGCCTGTCTGGAACTTATTGGACTTTGTATGTTTTCAAGTCTGCATTGGCTTTAACTTTTTGCACCGAACCAGGTTTCCTATCAATGTGCAAATTCTCCTGATAATATCTAATAATATTGGAAACAGTTTGGCGGCAGACCTTTGGCCAATTTTTTGTGGGGCTTTGTTGGATTATTTTGAAAATTTTTAATAATTTTACAACATACCTCGTTTTAGTCACTCATTTTGATTAAACTCACAATGAATCAAAATTGTTGTCATTAAAAATAATAACTGAGATATTTTTCAAAGATAACTAGATCCAAAAATAAAAAAAAAAAAATAAAAAATCCGTAAAATTTTAAGAATTTTTTGATCTCACTCCTTAATATATATATATATTTTTTTTTAATTTTTTAATATTAAATCAAAATCAATGCCCTGAGTTTAATTCTTAACATAATTCTGTTTGATTTTATCAAACTTAAACTAAATTGTTTAATAAAGTCTCCAAAGTTTTGCTGTCCTTTAAACTTTTGCAATATTTCATTTCTTTAATATTAATTTTTTTTTCTATGATAAATCACTTGAATCTTAAATAACACTTGAAAAATTTTATATTTATTTATAATAAATACATCATAATATATTTGACATGAAATATATTTTACTTTTGTCTACTATTAGTTTTCCATAATAACTTTGCATAGCAATCAAGAAGCAAATGCAAATATTTTGTTTCCCTGCTCACATTTCTCGTAGTTTCACATTCATCATGTGTCGTTGTGCGGCATCATCTATACATAATAAAAATTGATGGCGGCTTATATGTAAAATATTCTATTATTTTTTCTTATTTTCATATCTCATAACTTCAAATATAAATATTTTATTAGAAAAGAAACAAAAAAATAAATGATAAATAGGAAAAAAAAACTTATTGTAATAGTAGTAGAATGTAATGGGATTTAATAAAGATTTACATATGTATGTATGTATGTATGTGTGTATTTAAAGGAGGCAAACAATATGAAGATGTCAAGGGTGAAAATTTTGTAAGATGAGAACTTTTAGCAAACTAAGAGTATTAAATAGTTGTCATAAATTAAAAATAAAAGTTTAAAAATATTTAATATTTAGTATGTTTAATAAATATTTCAACCTTTACAAAACTGGTGGTCAGAAATAGTTTTTATTCGAAATAGTTTTTAAAACACAAAATTTAATGCATCGATATATTGTACAAAATTCAAAAATGTTTATGTTAATTTTTTTTGTGTATGGACGAAATTTTTTCTACACAGAAAAAATTTGATTTATTAAAAGATAAAAACTATTCCAATTACTTTCTTAATTGTCTGGCTGATGGCTAGAAGTTTATTGTTTTGTTTTTGTTTATCTTAAACGGGGGTTAAAAAGAAAAACCCAAATTATCAAAGAAAAAATTTTGGAGGATGAAGTGGAATGAACACTTACTTGTGGTCTCTAACGGAAGGAGTAAATGAAAGGTATAAATTTCAGGAAACGTTATAAAATGTTATGTTGTTTACGCTGCTGCTGCTGTAGCTTTTGCCAAACTGTAATGGCGCTTAGGAAGATTGACAGGACTTCAGGCGAATATCAACTGTCAACTTCCTAAATGCCATTCACAACAGCAAAGCCTAAAACAGTCAGAGCTGTGGAGGGTCACATTTATAAAAGGGGCTCCATATCGATGTTCAGGTAGTCATCGTCTTCGTCCTCTGCCCCGGCTTTAACAGTCTCAATTATTCAAATGAACAGAATTGAATTTGTCTCATATTTTTTTACTAAAAATAAATCTTTTTATAGGCTTTGAATTATTTTTCTTATTGTATCAATTAATAAATTAATCAAATATAAATTTAAATAAGTGATCATATTAATAATTGAATATACAACTGTTTTAGTAGGTTGAATTTTAATTAATAAAATAATTGATTATGTATCATTCGCAATAGAAATTGGATTATATGTTTCTTCATGTAAAATTTAAATTTAATTTGTAACTAATTTAATTATAACAATCGAGAATATTATATACCCCACCATCAACTTTTTCAAATTTGAAGTTATATGGGAGGTGGCCGATTCACGCCTATTTTCTGTTTCCAAGTTTATTTTGACCCTCTGTACAAAATGTACTCTGTACTATCTGTACAAAATTTCGTTGTCGTACATGATATAAGCAGAAAAGTATAAAATGATGCTTTAACGGACACCCTGTGTTTCTAGTATTTAGCCAATAACTTTTTTGTTGACTAGCGCTACATTTTTGTAGCTCTAAATATTACCTGGAAAACTGTATATCCTAAAAACTCATCAAGGAAGCAAATTTTGTTTGGTCCTCAAAATATGTGACGTGATGGAAAATTTTCATTTGACTTTCTACACTATATGAAGCCTAAGGAATAATAATTTTGTAGAATTATCCAATTATTGTGTAATTGCCCAAAGAATTAAATGTCTGCCGTCAAACTGTGTCCAATATTATTAAACACCATTGATAGGAAACCTGTAGTGCGATTCAGTAACTTATTTTAACGATAATCGAATCGTTTAAAAAAATAAACAACCAAATAGTCGATTTTTCTATTCTGTAACACTTTTTAACAATATTCGTTGTCTATTTCTGTCGGTAACTAAACAACAATATTTTTTGTCTTGTTTATTTTATCAACAAAAACAAATGTTTAACATACAAAAGCAGTAAGTATACATGTGCACAATTTACAAATAATTCCCAAATTCTTTTTTATTTCTACTCCTATTTAAGTCTTCTGTTTATTTTGACAGAATTGCCAGATGAAAACAAAAGTTATCTACTATTGTTTAAATGTACATAGTGAATCACATAATCGTTATTGCAAACAACAAAAGCCATCGACATATTTGTCGATTGTCGACTCGTTAAAAGTTACTGAATTGCACTACTGGTTCGGGAAGAAAAAAAGGTTCCCATGATATTGGGAAGGCCAGAAAATTCAAGGTATATTGGAAAAAAAACTGCAAACACATCTGGTAGAAAAGCAGCCCGGTTAGTTCAGTGTTCTGAATATTTGGTGCGAAAAGTTAAAGTTAACTCGGAGCTGAAAACATATAAAGTCCAAGAAGTTCCAGACAGGAATGCTGCAAAAAATTCGTGGAAATTAAAATCAAATTTCATATCAAAATACTCATGTTGTATAATGGACGACGAAATGTAAATGCTTGCAGAATTTTCCCAGCTTCTGTGTCAAAATTTGTATGTTGCTAATGCTCGAGGCAATGTTGAAGATAAGTTTAGGACCCAAAAGCAGACAAAATTTCCTAAAAAATTTTTGGTATGATAAGTTTTATACAGTTGCGGCAAAACAATAAAGTCATTTGTTACAGTCGGCTCTTTAAATATCGAAATATACATAAAACAATATTTGCAAAACAGGCTTCTTCCTTTCATAAGAGAGTACAATGTGTCCACACATTTTTAGCTCGATTTGGCATCATGTCACTATGGTAAGAAAGCTCTAGAGTGATACCAAAACAATAACATAGTTTTGCACCAAGAGAGGATAATTCTCCAAATTGTCTTGAGTTAAGACCAGTAGAGAGATATTGGATGCTTGTGAAAAATTAATTGAAAAGCATAAAAAAGGTGTCCCAAAATATCGAAGATTTTAAAAGAAGATGTACAAACGGTTCAAAAAAAGTGACTCAAACAACTGTCAAATCTCTAATGGAAGGGTTACCAAAAAAGATCCACTAGTTTATAAGTAGTGGTAAGAATTATAAAAGTTATATTTTTTTGTGATCTGTAATATAATATCAATTAAATAAAAAAAGAATGAAAACTCTAAGATCAACGGTTTCCGAATTATTGAATTTTACATATGTTATGATTTTTTCGAACGCACTCCTTAATTAGAATAACCACCTATTTTTGCCGACCTTTGCATGAATGAATGGAATATGATATATTGGGATCAGAATCAAAAAATGTCACTTGCATCCAGATTTCATTGGATAAAAATAAATGGTATTCGCATCTATAGATAACTTATTCAGCGATTATGATGATGTTGAACAAACAATCTATTATATAAAAACAGAAAGCTCACGAGTAGAATCACTATAGACTTGCAGAAAACTCAAGTAAATTATTTAGCTTTGTAGCTGTGTGCTTCTCTTTCATTTGGATATAATTTAACGAAACTTTACGCAAAAAGGGTAAAAAAATCATAATCATTATTTAAATGCCTTTAATGCAAACGGTAGGAAGAAAAAAATCCTATACAATTTATTCGTATGAAATACAATAATTTTAACAATTCTGTTTATTAAAATAAATATAAATTTTATGGAAATTTGATTCTTTTGTAAATTTTTAAACTTTCAATACTACTTTTCTTACAAATATTTTATTAGTGCTACTAGGAAATTCTGTAATTCTGTATTTCGTAATATTTAAATTATGTAGATACTACTAATACATTTGCAGATTTTATGATATATGTATAAAATACAAAATAAAAACCCCAACATAAAAAAAATGAATAAACTTATATAAAAAATGTCTCAATATAAAACAGAATAATACCCTGTTACCAGGGCAAAGTAATTTATGACTAAAATAGAAAAACAAAAAAGAATTGAAAAAAGTAAACAGCTTTTATTACATAGAAATATAAAAAAATATCAACATTTATTTGCTTTCTAGCATTGTAATGCAATTTTTTTATAGAATATATTTTGCTGAATTCCTGATTTCACAACAAACTTTTTTTTTTTTTTTTCTTTGTTGGAAGAGAATGAAATAACAGCAAATAAGTGCAAATATTTTCTAGTAAAAATTGTTGCTGTTGCATAGTGGGGCAAATGCAAATTTTTGGTAATAAATCTATATCTCCAAAACTACTGCTCGGATTAAATTGAATTGTATGAAAGAGTTGCAGAGGAGGACTTAAGCTTTCAGAAAAATCATCTCGTAGTCACCCTGTGGTAACACAAGATAAGCTACAGGGTGTCAAATTTGACTACTTCTACAAATGAAGTCCGATTTTAAAGATTTTTGTATTTCTGTAAATGGCAAGATAAAGAAAAAATAAGCTACTCACCTAAGTTATCTCTTACAGTTAGAAAGATATTTACACTCGAATTTTGAATTTTTGATTTTTTGCCTCAACTTTCTTTTGTTTTTCGGGAATAAGTCCTGAGGTATATGAGGTAAAAATTTTTTAAAAATATTTTGTAATTTGTTATATATTTCAAAATAATATGCTAAAAGAATTTTTAGATTATCACAATTCGTCTAGACGTGAAAAATATTCAAAGTCAGCTCTCTGAAATTGGTATGAAAAATGTCTATTTTTTACAAAACTATAGTTCCGTTAAAGAAAAAAATTTATTCTTTGCATATTTCAAAAGATAAGGCTTCATAAATGTTTAATAAAGAAATTTTGAATTGATTTATGTTTGCACCCTACATCAGGCATTGAACGAAAATGGTGAATTTTGGAAAAAAGTTTAATTTTTATCGATTAATAAAAAAAATGTCACGCGAGCTTTTTTAAATTTATTTACTATATTTTATCAAGAAATATATTTAGAACGATTTGACACTAAACTGCTTCCCGCCCGGCCAAAAACGAATGCAAGAGAGCAGATTTTATGAAAAAAGTAAATTTTTTAAAGAACTTTTTTTAATAGCATAAAAAAGCATATTAGCATAATATTTTTGCCATTATTTCTTATGTAGTGTATAAAATATATATTGATCTTTCACTCCTGCAAAAATCATTTAAGAAGCCTTACAAATAAATTTTTGGCAATTTTTCAAAAATCTTTTGAAATATATAAAGAAAAAATTTTTTTTTCTTTAACGGAACTTTAAGAAAAAAGTGAAAGAATTGTACTATATTTTTGTAAAAAATAACCATTTTCATACTAATTTCAGAGTGCTGACTTTGAATATTTTTCACGTCTAGACGAATAGAGATAATAAAAAAATTCTTTCAGCATATTATTTTGAAATATATAACAATACAAAATATTTTTAAAAAATGTTTACCTCATATACCGAAAAACTAAAGAAAGTCGAGGCAAAAAATCAAAAATTCAAAATTCAAGTGTAAATATTCTTTTAACTGTAAGAGATAACTTAGGTGAGTAACTTATTTTTTCTTTATCTTGCCAAGCACTTTACAGAAATATAAAAATCTTTAAAATCGGACTTCATTTGTAGAAGTTACGATTTTTTGAAACTTTTACATATTCGAGTTAGTCAAATTCGACACCCTGTAGCTTATCTTGTGTTATCACAGGCTGATGATTTTACTGAAAGCTTAAGTCCTCCTCTGCATCTCTTCCATACATTTCAATTTATTCCGAGCAGTAGTTTTGGAGATACAGATTTATTATCAAAAAATTTGCGTTTGACCCCACTGTATGTTGTTTGTCAACTTTATGCAATTGAAACCATAAATCATTTTGTTGTTTTTGGATTCTAATATTTGAATGTAGATTTTTATGCGTTTTTAAACAAATATACAAAATTTTGTAATTTTATTGCAAATACATAAGTAAGTAAGTCTATGTGTATTAATACATAGAGTTAAGTTTTACAAGTAGAAAACCTTTGCTGTAATAAAATTGTGTAACAATAAGGATATAATGTTTCCGTTTCTATTATTTATATGGAAACTTTAAAATACAACTAAGATTTTTTGTTAGAATAAGTTAGTTTTATGAAAAGTTTACTTTACAGTGATGTTTTAATGAGACTAATGCAATTTTAAAATTATGTATAATACGTATACTTAATATACACACACACCTATATATAAGGAAATTGTATAGAACGTATACGGCTTAATGTAGCACAGTAATAAAATGTTACGTATACGCTACATTAATTAGCAAATGATTATAACGTATACGCTATGTGGTTTATAATAATATTGCTAAATTGTTCGCTAACGAAAGTGTGTATTTTAATGTTTACATGTATGTGTGTGAATATGTGTTTATTATTAGCTTATGTAATATAATTAACTTTGCACAGTGCACTACATCCTTTACCTCTTTCACTGTCATTTCTACATTATTTTACTATTTCTGCATAATTTTCCTTTGTGATTACATTTCACCACGTTCAATGATTTTCCATTAAAATTTTTACATAAATGTTGTGTTATACATTCATGTGTGTGTGTGTATGTTTGTATATTTTATTAAGAAATAAAAATAATATTGTAGAATTGCTTGATTTACATTTATATTTGTATGCATTTTGTGTGTTTTTCAATTGAAAAGTTTTTCATGAATATAAATTTTATTGATTTAAGTAAGAAAAATTTTCCTTTCACTTGCATTTCCAAAATTTATGCAACAAATTTAAATTCTGCAACAGATAGTGGAAGATTTCAAGAGAATTTTATGTTTTAGTTTGATTACCAAACAAATACATGAGAAGAAAGACCAAATTATAAACGAATTAAGTTTCATTAAAAGGAATTATTTAACTTTATAAATAAAGAATTAGGATTGAGTAAAATTAGTTTTAATATATATATACATTAGAGTGGTTCAACATTGTATGTAGAAAACCAAAGTGTATTGCACATTTAAAAGTACCTAAAATTATGAACACATTTGTCACATTTCAACTTTCTACGATGCACGTTGGGGTAAAAGGGGTCGAAATTGGCGTTTAATTGAATTTTGAAAATTAACTTTTTGTAATAAAATTGGATACCGAATAAAAATAGACAAAATTATGTATCAATAACAATAAAAATCATTAGCCTAGGTTGCGTTGTTTTTGTGTACTGAGCTGTCAAAGTTCAACATTTTTTTATATTTTGGAAAAAGGGCAAAAAATTCAATTTTAATTAACTTTCGGTGAATTTTTTTTTATAAGAAGTGCTTTGAAGGAAAAATTTCAAATGGAACCATTAACTTCAGGTATTTGAGTTTACTTTTATTCAGAAATTTGTAAATTATTTTTTGTCCAGGTATTTTTGTAATTTTTTTGGAAAATTGTCCAAAAATACACTAATTTTCAACTTTCATGGAGTGCAACTAAAAATGTTACAGGATGTTTGTTCTGAAAATTGTCTGAAAAATATAATATATTGTCTGCTTTAATATTCTGAAAAAAAAATCGTGCGCATATGTATTTGAGATTTGAGAAAATAAAATTTTTGTGAAAAAACTCCAGTAGATTTTATACAAAAAACAGCATAAGTGCCAGACATTTTCTTTGCTTTATCAAACATTAAACAGTGGGGAAGAATCGAAATAAATCTGTAACTTCTAATCAAAATAGACAACTAGTGGCATAGAATTTTGTACCGAATTTTTGCTCCTTACCCGATTTCCAAGATTTTTATATCACCTTAAAGTCCTTGATAAATCCTTTAGAAAACATGCTTGCATATACTACTTATCTTATATATTTTTCGAGTTATATACATTTGAAATTTAAAAAAATCTCAATTTTACAAGATCTTGGTTAAGATTTTTCCATATATAGACAAATATGTTCAACCGATTTTATTATATTTTATGTGGTTGGTTAAAAGCAAAACAAAGAAAATTTTTAGTCATTATCTTTATTGAGTCAAAAATTAAACTATTTTGAACTGGAAAGTTTGCAAAAATTAACAAACAGTCGGACATTAGAATTCTTAAAAAAAATCTTCAAATTCGGAAGATGTTTTTTTCCACTTCCTGATTAATATGAAAATCAAATGAAAGTATTAATCTTTTGATATCACCTTTCCCTGAATTAAGTGGAATTTTCGACCCATTTAACCCAAATGTATGTACGGACGGACATTGCCATGCAGCCAAAAAATATTTTAGAATTCTAAAAATGCATATTTTTACTAACTAATAAATAGAAAAAATAGAAAGTGATCATCAAAATTTGGATATCACCTTTTCCTGAATGAAGCGTCATTTTTGTCCCATTTAACCCAAATGTATAGACGGAAGGACGGACATTACCATTCAGCCAAAAAACATTTTATAATTCTAAAAATTATTTTTTTTACTTACTAATAAATAGAAAAATTAAATGTGATTATTAAAGTGTTGATATCACCTTTTCCTGAATTATACACAATTTAACTATCATGTATAGACGAACGGACAGACAATACCGTTCTGCTAAAAAAAATCTTAAAATTCTAAAATTTAATTTTTTAACTAATAATCAATAAAAAAATAAAACGTGATCATTAAAATATTGATATCACCTTTCCCTGATGTAAGCGCCATTTTCGACCCCTTTTACCCCAATGTGCATCGTGAGAAAAAAAATGTCTATATTTTTTATCGCAAAATGGATTATAGTTTTTTTTTTTTTCTATAATAAATTATTTTTAAGCAAATTGTTCACCAATATTCACTAAATAGTCCTTTAGTAGAACAAAATTCTATGAAAAATTTTTTTGAGAAGTATTTCGCGCAAAAACTCGAAACTTTTGTTTTTTATTTGGCCCAAAATATACCAGACTTGAAATTTTCAATTGCTGGTAAGGAATTGAAGATTAATATTGAAAAAATTTTCAATATATTTTTTTTTTTCCATATTCAGCTCATGCTCGAAATCCCAAAAAAGCGTTTCCTCAAGACACTCTAAAGTACAGCGTGATTTAGCCGGACACAAATTAGCTTTTTTTGCTGGTTTTATATAAAAATCAAATTAGCTTTTCATTTTAAGGTAATTTTAAACTTTTTATTAACTTACAAATTTGATAATTTTAAAATGTTAAATATTTATAACCTACACAACCAAAGGTGGTTGGGGTATTAGTTTTGCTTGCACTTGTTTTATAACAAATAATTGTTAATAATATGTATATACCGAAAATATTTCCTTTATTTATTAATTTTAAAAGTGACAGGCAGCATTTGATTTTCATTTTACAAAAAAAAAAAAATCATTACAAAATGTTTAATTACAATGTAGCATTACAAAAACAAAGCGAAGAAAATAACAACTCAGTCAATAAAAAAATATCGACAAAGATATTGAACAGATTGATTGACTGCCTGTCTGTTTATATGACTTGTGCGTGAAGACTTCCTAACTAAATGATGTTTTTGTTTGAATTTGCGTGAATCGTTTTCATTTCACATCACATGAAGATTGTATTGTTGCGATTTATTAAAAATGTTTAACATACTGATGTGATGTAAAGTTTAATTTTTTTTGATATTTCTTTTAGATTTTTGTTTTGTTATTTTGATTTTAAAATTGAAGTAAACAGAAAAGATATTTTTAAGTAAAAGATACTCATATGTAAGCTGCTTATATGTATTTAACATACAAATAAAGAAATGAAACTTTTGAAAATGAAACAAATAGTACATAACCTTAATTTACACTAAAAAAATATTTAGAGAATTCCCAAATAGTAGAGATATTAAGAATAATAACCATGAAAATTTCATGGTACAAATGTGCTGGCTACACGCAGAGAAGAAACATGGTTACAGCATGATCACTTCAACTATTCAATGTTTGTGTAGTTAATTTTCATCGATTTTAATAATACCATGTTCATGATAGTAATGTTTTTGTTTCTGTTTTATAATTTAATGATTACCCACAATTAAAATTTTTATATGGTTGACTGCAATAATAATATGTATTTTAATATTTTTATATGAAACCATATTTTATGTAAAATTTAGTCAATTCTACCACCATTTAGTTAATTGAATTTTTACCTTTAATCATATGGTGGTACAAATTAATATAAATATGATAATATGTGAGTATACATATGATAAAATGGGATTATATATATGATAAAATATGATTAATTATATGATAAAATTGTTTTATATATATGATAAAATGGGATTATATTAGATAACATGGAATTAGAACACGCCAATATAAAATTATAATAAGACAAAATGGGATTATAATACGATTAATGTGGAATGAAAATACGACCAAATGGAATCAAAATATATAACAACAGAATTATAACATGATATAATTAAATTACGTTATGATAAAAGCATGCCATAATATGATAAATTTAGCTTATATATGATAAAATGCTATTATTTAATGATAAAAACTTTGTGAAATCGGAAACAATGTTATAAGAATAAATTATAAACATTATTAAATCAAATCATTAAATGATGAAAAAATTATAAAATGGAATCCTAATAATAATTACGTACAAATATATTAATGTTTATCTGTAATCATATATTACAATCATAGTATGTTACTCTTAGTTTATGGTCACTAGAACCATATTTTTTCTTTGCACGTAAGTTCACACATATTCTTACGATCTATCATTTAGTCGTTGCTAAGAGTGCAAAGTGTACGAAATGCACTGGAAAAAATTTGTGGAAGTAAATTTTTAATTTAACTATGCCCGTAATTTGAACAAGTAGATAACTATGGGTATAATTACCTATTAGATATCTTTAACTAACTGTTAAAATTGAATTGATAAATTCAAAGCTTTTTTTTACCTAGGTGTATCTACCAAACAAGTTATACAGAAAATATGGTAACATTTGTGATTTAAATGTCATAAAAAATTATTAAAATTTTATTAAAAAATTTTTACATTTAACAAATTTCTATTTTCTATTTTTATGTGCTTCTTTCAATGATTATAATGAAATATTTTTCCGGTACAAAAAATTATATGAAAGACTGTCCAAGACATCAAATAAAAGACAAAAATTGTTGAAATTGCTGCCTTTCATTGGAATACTTTAATCGCACCGATGTTATTTAGAAACAAGTTTTTTTTCGCTCTTTGCGTTTTTTTTTTTTTGGAATTTCCCGACCATATATGTCTGTTTATCCATGTAAAAATGCTGATATTTGTACCGCACAGAAAAGATATCCCAACATCACCCACCATTGACTCAGAATCATTTTTTGAGTTGATTTAACGATGGCCGTTCGTCTGGCTGGCTGGTTGTCTGACCATGTAAACATTGTGCACAAAGTACAGGTCGCAATTTTAAAGATAATTTGATGAAATTTGAAATTTGACGAACGCTATTGAAATTGGTCATGATCGGTCCATTATTTTACCTTGCCCCCATATAAATACTACCTGGAATAGGGTTCTAATGCTAACAAATGCATCTTTCGATCTTTCAGGAAGTTCGGTCCACAATTAGGCATAGCTCCCATATAAGGTCCACTTTGGAAAATCTCTTTAACTCGAAAAAATCGCACATAAATGACGGTATCATGGTAATATTTGGCACGAACAAGTTTAATATAAGCGGCAATCATATTAACTAATTTCATGAGAATAGGTCCATAAATTGTCATAGGTCTGATATTAGGTAATTTTCCAAAAATTTCGGAAATCAACGTAATGCACAAACACAATGATGTAGGGTATCAAATTGTGGGGATTGACCAACTATATCTTTCTCATTTTCTTAAGGTTTGCCATAAATATTTTCATTTCTTCATGCAGAAATCACAGTTTTGAGGATGGGTCCATAACAGATTAGAGCTCCCATTAAGAACCACCTGCAAAAATCATTTAAAATTTCACACATAAGTTTTTATAAAATTACATGTACAATTTTAAAATTCGTGAGAATATAAGCCAATTGACCGCAGATACTCTCTCGCAAAATATGCGATTTCCAGTAATTTTTTGGACTCAAAATGATGTATTTCTCCCAAAAATTCGAAAAAATCTTAACACACATTTTGCCTCATAACTTTTTTCGGAATCAATATTCAAAATTTTTTTTATCTAGTTATCATGGAAAAATACTTCAGTTATTATTTTTAATAACAACCATGTTAATTTGTCCTTATTTTATAAATAAGTGACGAAAAAGATTTACGTCCTACAAGTTATTAAAAAATTTCAAAAAATCCAAATAGGTCTTACAAATAATTGGCCACAGAATTAAATGTCGTCCGTAAAACCGTTTCTAATGTTATTAAACAGTATCAGGAGAATTTGACTATTGATGTGAAACCTAGTTCGGTAAGAAAAAAGGACCACATGATATTGGGAAGGCCAGATAATTGAAGGCATATTGAAAGAACTCCAAACACATCTGATAGAAAATCAGCTCAGTTTTCTAAGTGCTTCGCCTATTTGGTGCGAAAATTTAAAGCTAATGGGAAAGTTGATAACATATAAAGTTCAAAAAATTCCAAACTGGAATTCTGCAAAAAAAAAAATTACAAGCCAAAAATAGGACTCGGAATTTAAAACCAAATTTCATACAAAAATATTCAAGCTGTATAATTGACGAAGAAACGTAGGTGCTGGCAGAATCTTCGCAGCTTGTGTCTCAAACATTTTTATTGCTAATGCTCGAAGCAATGTTGGAGATAAGTTTAAGACCCAAAAGCAGCAAAAATTTCTTACAAAATTCATGGTATGACAAGCTTTTTGCAGTTGCGGCAAAACAGGAAAATCATTTGATACATTCGGATCTATAAATACCAAAATATGCATAAAGGAATATTTGCAAAAAAGACTTCTTCTTTTCTTAACAAAGCACAGCGTGTCCACATATTTTTTGACCTATTTGGTATCATGTCACTACGGTAAGAAAGCTCTGGAGTGGTACCAAATCAATAACATAGTTTTAGTACCAAGAGAGGTAAATTTTCAAAATTGTCCATAGCTTAGACCAGAGGAGAGATATTGAGCTCTTGTGAAAAGTGAATTCAAGAGCACAAAAAAGGTGTCCCAAAATAGCGAAGATTTTAACAGAAGATGTGCACACTGTTCCAAAAAAGTGACTGAAGCAACTATCAAATCTCCAAAGAAAGGGTTTTCAAAAATGGTCCACAATTTTATAATTATTGGTTAGAACCATAAAAATTATATATTTCTGCGATCTGTGCTAAATTATCAAATGATTAAAAAAATAATGAAAACTCTAAGATCAACCGTTTCCAAGTTATTGAATATTATGTATGTTAAGAATTTTTCGATCTCACTCCTTATCTATTCGGTAATTCATACCTAAGATTTGAAATTACCAAATTTAATTTACACCATTGATATCTAAGCACTGAAATATATCTATTTGTAGAAATTTCGGGCATTAATGTTTTCAGAAAAGTTGGAGAAATGTAAATTATATTTTGTATATTAAGCACCATTCATTTACTAAACCCTACTCTTTAACGCTTTTTAATACAACTTCATTTCTACTTTAGAATGGTTTGAGGATCAAAATAGTTTTTAAATAATCCTTCCTATTAAAAACATATTAAAAGATTATTATCAAATATATTTTCTTTATAGCTTAATATGAGCCAATTATAGGTCAAGGTTTGATCAAACTTTTAGATTATTTAGCTAAGTGTAAATGTATTATTTATCGTACAAATACTTTACATTGTATTTGTGTATATATACTTAACTATTTTTACTGATATTGTGTATGAATGAATGAATACTCGTTTATCATTTGCAAAGCAAAAACAGAAAAAAAAAAAAAATAAAATCAATCAAGTGAACCGACACATATTGTATATTCAATACAATCAGATATATAATTCATACACAAACATAAAAAAATATATTCAAACAAACTACTATTTGTATGTAAGTTAATGCAGGCTCATATATACAGAACTATGAATAACACCCCAATACAATAATACAAAATGAAATATGTATAAGCACATTACATGCATAAACATATGTATGCGTTTATACATACATATGTATAAATATAAAATATATCTGATTTTGAATGTGATATATTCACATACCCAGTAACATATTTTTAAAACTATACAATTCCTTTTTAAAGCATATTTCGAAGTATTGTAGCTTACAAAAATTGCCAATTGAATAAAAAGTTAAAGAATTTGATTCAAAATTTATTGTCCAATAGTTTTCTAGCAGATTTCTTAGTCAACAATACTAATTTCATATCTGCCATTTAAGTATTATGAAAAGCTGTGGGTGGTGATAAGCTGAATATGTAATCAATCAGCTAACATTTTTTCTCACTGGGTATTTTATAACCCAGTATGAAAAACTTTATATTTAAACTTCTATTTCGATATTAATTCGTTTTATTCCCTTTTATTTAAATTTTCATACTTTATTCCATAACCCTCCATTCAATCCTCAATAACTAAAGCAAAAACAAACAAAGAATTGTTGATAGCAAATGAAGCAGATGAATTGTATTTCAAACACATTGATAGAAAATGGAAACCAACATTTAAATTTGATTTGAAAATATTGATAAACAATTATGCCAACTCAACTACTTGTATTGCAAATGAAAAAAAGAAACGAATTTGGATTTTAATCAAATTTAATTAAAAATAGCAAGAAACAGGTGCAAGGGAAAAATAAAAAGAAAAAAAGATTAAATGAAAAAATAAAATAGAGATAAAATGATATTTATAAATAATAAAGAATTCCTTGGAATGAAAATGGTTTTTAGAAACGTAAATAAGAAAAATTTTAATTATATCATTGGAATATTAAAAAAGAGTTGGTTTATTATTGAGCTCTTAATTTGCGTAATAAGAGAATTCTTGGAAATTAGTTTAGTATTAAATATTCCTTAAATAGGATGATTCTGAGAAATATTTAAAAATAAAGGGTAAACTTTCCTTTTATAAGTTTTATAATGTTGTTTAATTGAAACCTAAAGGACCCTTCATTTTATGTTAGTAAAATATTATTTTATTACGATTTATAGTTTGTTAATGGCGGCAGCTCAAAGTCAAAATTGCTTATTGCAAATAAGGAGTGAGATCGACATAATCTTAACACACGTTTTGCTTTTTAACTTTTTTCGGAAAAAATATTTAATTTTTTTTTCTTTTTGATTTAGTTATGTTTGAAAAATATGTCAGTTATTATTTTTAATGACAACCATGTTGTTTTGTTGTGAGTTTAATCATAATGAGTGACGAAAAAGAAGTACTTGCTAAAATATTAAACATTAAAAAAAAAAAATCAAATTTGCCCTACAAAAAATTGGCCAAAGAATTTAAGGTCTGCCGTTAAACTGGATCCAATGTTATCGGACAGTATCAGGAGAACTTGACCATTAATAGGAAACCTGGTTCGGGAGGAAAAAAAGATTCACATGATGGAAGGCCAAGAAAATTGAAAGCAGTTTGAAAAGAGCTCCAAACATATCTGGTAGAAAAGAAAGCCAATGCAGGCTTGAAAACATAAAAAGTCCAAAAAGTTCCAGACAGGAATGCTGCACAATATTTTAAAGCCAAGAATATGGCACGGAAATTAAAATAAAATTTCACACAAAAATACTTATGTTGTATAATGGACGACGAAACGTACACGCAAAGAAAAAATATGATTCTAGTGACCATAAACTAAGAGCAATATATTATGATTGTAATATATGATTAAAGTTAAAAATAAGTATATTTGTACGTAATTATTACTATGATTCCATTTTATAAATTTTTCATCATTTAATGGTTCGATTTAGTAAGGTTTATATATAACCTTTTCTGAAATATTGCTTCCAATTTCATCACGCTTTTATCATTTAATAATCCCCTTTTATCATATATATAAACTAATTTTATCATATATATAATCTCATTTTATTATATGTATAATCACATATTTTCATATTTATATTGGTTTGTACCACGATATATAGTACATTCATCATACTGAATATAAACAAGCCTTGTCAATTTATATTTGTTCATATCTAAACTAAATGAGAATTAATTTACTAACAAACTACTGAACTGCTAAACAAAAATGTGTATTCAATAGTTATTAAAAGCAAATAAAAATATTAGCGTAATGGTAGTAGAATTAACCAAATTTGTAAAATTAACTGAATGGTTGTAGAATTATTTAAATAGTTGTAGAATTGACTAAATGTTTGGATTTTTCATAAATATGGTTTCATATAAAAATATTTAAATACATATTATAATTGCAGTCAACCATATTAAAATTTTGATTGTGGGTAATCATTAAACAATCTTAAACGTTGCTATCATGAACACGTTATTTAAATCAATAAAAAACAGCTATACAAACATTGAATAGTTGTAGTGATCATGTTGTAACCATACTGAGTGTATGTACTGGCAGATTTTTGACAGCTTCAGGGTCAAAATTTTTATGTTGCTTATGCTAGAGAAAATGTTGTAGATATGTTTAGGATTCAAAAGCAGACAAAATATCCTACAAAATTCCTGGTATGGCAAGCTTTATGCAGTTGCTACAAAAGAAGCAGGTCATTTGTTGTAGTGTCCACATATCTAATCCTCATATTTTTGTAAGAAACCTCAGGAGTGGTACCAAAACAATAACTTTGTTTTTGTACCAAGAGAGGTCAATCCTCTGAATTGTCTAGAGCAAAGAACAGTAGAGTGCTATTGGGCTCTTCTGTAAAGAGAATTGAAGAGAATGTCCGTCCGTCTATACATTGGAGTTAAATGGGCAAAACTTATGCTTAATTCAATAATTATTTTATTTATGTTGAATGGTTATGTTGGGTTGTAATAGCGCTTACTTCTGGAAAAGGTGATATCAGTATTTGAAAGATCACGTTTTGTTTTTTATTAAGTAAAAAAAAAATGAATTTTTAGATTTTTTTTGAGAGAATATGATGTCCGTCCGTCCGTCCTTCCGTCTGTTTGTTAATTTTTGCAAATTTTCCAAATCAATAATGTTTATTTTTTGACTCAATAAAGATATCGACTTCAAATTTATAAATCAGTGAAATGGAAATAAAATTTCAAATGAATATTACTCTATAAATACAGTGTTGGAAAATATAAAAGGCACGACCCTTACTTTCGCAAACAGATGCAAACAGTTTTTTTATATTAAGTTTTTTTTGGGGTCCCGCTATTTAACTGTTCCTAAAATAACGGAATTTCATTACTTGTTTACTTTTTCTCTTTAACGCTTTTATTTTATATTTATTTGCAAAAAAAAAAAAAAAATCAGTGAAGTTGTAATTTCAATTGGAAAAAATAATAGGGACGCACTACAAAAAATTACCATTAGTCAATCAAAATTATTATTTTTAACATATGAAGCAAAGTTTATGTGATTAATTTAATCATATTGGTTTCGTGTTTATGATTTATGTCTTCGGTAAATAAATTTGAAAATGGGTCGTGGTGTTCATTGTACTGAATCTGAAAAAAATGCTATTCTTAAATTAAATTCGAACGGGTTATCAATTAGAAAAATTGCACAGATAATGAAGTGTTCCAAAACTAAAGTCATGAAACTAGAGGTAGAAAGCGTAAAGCGTTAGCGCGTTTTGAATAACGTTTAGTTCGACTTTCCAAAAATAACCCCTTTATGTCTGGAACAACGTACTATGGTCAGACGAAACAAAAGTCAATTTATTTGGATCTGACGGAAAGTCATTTGTACGTCGTCCTGCAAATGCTGAATTTGATCCAAAATATACCAAAAAAACCGTCAAACACGGTGGTGGTTCTATAATGCTATGGGGATATTTTTCGGCCTCTGGAGTTGGTCCAATCACCGTCTTAAACTCCATTGAGCATCTCTGGGGAGTCCTCAAAAATAAAATTGTTAGCTTTAAATCAAAAAATAAACAAGAGTTGTGGGAAAAAATTCAAGAAACCTGGTACTCAATTCCGCCCGAGGTATGTGCGAATCTTGTGGGATCTATGAATCGCCGTTGTCAGGAGGTTATAAAAATTAAAGGATCTTCAACCAAGTATTGAAAAAGTATTTGGAAATGATGGTAATGTTAAAAAAAAATAAATATTTTTTCCAAAACATTAAGTGTCATTATTATTTTTTCCAGGCCTTTTTTTAACATTTTTTGGCAGAACTAGTCCCTTATTTTTGCTTTATAAGTTAAAATATTTGAAGTTATTCAATTTTATGTATATACTTTTTAATGTTTATGGAATAGTAAATAAACAAGTAAGAATATATTGAAAAATTAGAGTCTCCCTATTATTTTTTCCAACACTGTATATAAGATAAACAGTACATGCAAACAGGGTTTTCAAAGGATTTATCAAAAGTCTTAAGGTGATATAAAAATTTTTGAAATCGGGTAAGAATCATTGTTTTTTTTTTTTTGCCATTAGTACCCTATTTTGAGCCCCCATTGCTCCGATCTTGAAATGTATTTAGGATCCTTCTTTCAAACTTAAAATCTTACTCTCCTCTGCTATGCCTACGTGAAAGTTTTTGTAAATCCAACCAGCTAATAAGAAGTTACAGATTTATTTCCAAAATGATCGATTCTGTTTCAATGTTTGATAAAGCAAAGATAAAAGTCTGCACTGAATGAGATACTAGAGTTTTTTGGAATAAAATTAATCTCTCAAATAGGGCTATATATGCGCACGATTTTCTTCACTGTATTAAAGTAGACAATATGTACAATTTTTCGGAAAATTTTCACATCCCGTAACATTTTAAATTACATTCCATGCAAGTTTAAAATTAGTATATTTTAGGACAAATTTCAACAAAAAAATAAAAATATTTTGACAAAATATACTTTACAAAAACTTGAAGAAAAGTAGACTTAAATATCTCAAGTTGATGGTTCCATATTAAACTTTTAATTTAAAAGACTTTTTATTTAAAAAAATACACCGAAAAATGAAATTCATTATTTTTCCAAAATGTAAAAACTTTTTAATTTTGACACAAGAAGAAAACACAACGTAGTTTAATAATTGCTATTGAAATATGATTTTGTATATTTCTTTTCGGTACCCAACTGTAATCATTGGTTTGAGTGAAATATTAATATAATACAAATAATCTTTTATACCTCGATCCCGCAGGACGAAATACAAAAAGTACAAATTTCTTAAGGTAAATTTTAAGCTGGTAAACTTTAAATTAATTTCAGTAACCCTAGTGTATATAGAAAAAAATATATATAAAAAATATTTAATATTTAAGTTTATTGACCCTTATAATAGATCAATAGCTGTTATTTTTTTTTTTTTTTGTTCCTAATCAACATTTTGTTATAATTAAAATTATGAATAATATTTTTCTGATTTGAGCTTATTACTGTAATAAAACAAAAAAAAAAAAAAAAAAATCGAATTAAATATTAATACTCATACATAGAAATTACTATTTATTTGGCGTATTTTAATACAAAAAATAATTTGTATCCTTTTAGTATTGTTTTTAATATTCTTTGTTTCTTTTCTTTCATCTGTTTTTTTTGTTTTTCTCATTCTCTATTGTATTTTTGCAAATTAATTTCATTTCATATTGTTCATTCCAAGAACATCTAATACTGGTACTTTCTTCATTATTATTGACTGTTTTTAGTTGATTGTCTAACTAATGAGTGTAGTAAATTAGTCTTTACTAATTAATATTAACAACGGGACAGAGTCTTTATTTCATACGTAGTAGTAGTATGTGATACATGTCAATAGTAAGTAAGTATGTATACATATTTACAAATACAATACAAATACATTTTCTATTTTCTCTTAAAATGCAATATGGTATACGTTTAAGAATGTGTTTGTGTTTGTATGTAGCTTTATGAATAGCTGATTATGTCTGTACAAGTTTGTATTTACTATGTATATTGTATGAATGAGTATTGATACTTAAAACAGGACGCTGGTGTACGATGCCTTTACAGATATGAATTTTCTCATTACATTAAATGAATGTTCATATGGTTGAATACATTAAACACATACTCTTAAAAGTATTAATATATTTATATTAGAAGGGCTCATTTTTTTGTCGAATTTTTGATTAGCGAACTGCTTTCTAAGAAAGTTTAAGGACACTTCAAAAGCTTTTTATTAAACCAGGTGAATTAATAGTTTAATTGTATTTATAAGAAATATTAGGACAATATTAAGCGGTTTTGGCTGTAAAGCACCCTCTAATGAATTGGTTACTTGTTGAAATCAAAGCAATTAGTTTCAAAAGTATGACATGTTAAGTGAACTTTATTTGAAGATTCTCACATCGAATAGATTCTTCTAAATTGGTCATTGCTCTTGCGAAATCTTCGTGGTTCATATTTGGTGAAAAATAACAACTGTAAATTCTCACACCATCAATTGTCACATAAACAAGTCCAAAGTTGCTTTCGTTCACTTCCCTAATATTTACATATCTATTACGTACTAGTATAGCTGTGCGAAGACTAATATTTTCGTACAAGTAGGCGGTTTACCATATATCTATATTATATTTCGCCGCCTTTTGAATCGTAAGGTCCTACTCTTCTCTGCCTCGACCAAGATTTATCTGAAGGAACTTCTTAGTAATTTTGCCGGTTTCCTCTTATATTATTAATGCAGAACATGCTACCCATGTAGTGTTCTATGTTTTTTAATCCCGCTTCTAGGCATAAAATACACCTAATTTCTCCTTTACAGTCTTTAGATTTGTGACCGGAATTACAGCATCTTCTACATACATTTGTTCTGTCCACTTCTTAGCATAAGTTTGCTATGTGTCCTTGGTCTAGGCATCTGAAACACTGTGTACCATTAGCCTTTATTCTGACACATCACCCATCCAACTCGTATTTTTCTGCTCTGTAGGAGGAGAACAGCGATATTATCCGGAATTTGAACCAACGCCTGTTTTGTTTTTCCAAAAGATTCTCTAACATTTAGTACTTTGACGTCAGCGGTTGCCACCTCTGTCGCAATTATAAGTGCATTTCTTATATCTTCCATCTCTGTTGTTTCATTCATATCTTTGATGTCTACTATGCAGGTCTTTGTAACCGTTTTGATTTTAACGTCAGATCCAAATCTATTTCCAATAGCATTGGTTAATATCTCTGCTTGGCCTTCACCCTTGTTAAATTTAATAAGGATATCGCCAGTTTTTGTCCTTCTCATTGTCTTAACATCTATTCCAATTTTACTGGGGTCAATTTTATTTTTCATTTCCTTCAGTACGTCAGCGTAGGTTATATCAGCATTAGCCTTTATTGTCATTGCTTCTCCTTCATGTTTTATTCTCTTATTGACTTTTTCTTTCTTTCTTTTCGCTTTCCGATGTTTAACCGTTTTCCATTCACTTTTTTCAACATGGGCGTCATCTTTGTGAACAACGTGGGGTTGTGTTGATATGGGGGTCTCAACTGTTATCAGTTTTTTGAGTTGTCTTTCACCATCTGGCGATTTTGACGTCGATCCCCTATAATAATTAAGAACGTACTGGGCTTGATCTTAATGCCATTCGGCGGTTTCCTTCTACGCATATGTTCCATATGCGTGTGACTGGGGAAAGACCACGGGGTCGTCAACCTCCAAAATACTTCTATCTTGAGGGCACCCCTGTGGTTGGATACATAAGTAAGATCGGTATCCACTCGCTCCGTAGCAGGATTTCTTCGAGCACTTGTACATCTATCTATCTATCTATCTATCTATCTATCTATCTATCTATCTATCTATCTATCTATCTATCTATCTATCTATCTATCTATCTATCTATCTATCTATCTATCTATCTATCTATCTATCTATCTATCTATCTATCTATCTATCTATCTATCTATCTATCTATCTATCTATCTATCTATCTATCTATCTATCTATCTATCTATCTATCTATCTATCTATCTATCTATCTATCTATCTATCTATCTATCTATCTATCTATCTATCTATCTATCTATCTATCTATCTATCTATCTATCTATCTATCTATCTATCTATCTATCTATCTATCTATCTATCTATCTATCTATCTATCTATCTATCTATCTATCTATCTATCTATCTATCTATCTATCTATCTATCTATCTATCTATCTATCTATCTATCTATCTATCTATCTATCTATCTATCTATCTATCTATCTATCTATCTATCTATCTATCTATCTATCTATCTATCTATCTATCTATCTATCTATCTATCTATCTATCTATCTATCTATCTATCTATCTATCTATCTATCTATCTATCTATCTATCTATCTATCTATCTATCTATCTATCTATCTATCTATCTATCTATCTATCTATCTATCTATCTATCTATCTATCTATCTATCTATCTATCTATCTATCTATCTATCTATCTATCTATCTATCTATCTATCTATCTATCTATCTATCTATCTATCTATCTATCTATCTATCTATCTATCTATCTATCTATCTATCTATCTATCTATCTATCTATCTATCTATCTATCTATCTATCTATCTATCTATCTATCTATCTATCTATCTATCTATCTATCTATCTATCTATCTATCTATCTATCTATCTATCTATCTATCTATCTATCTATCTATCTATCTATCTATCTATCTATCTATCTATCTATCTATCTATCTATCTATCTATCTATCTATCTATCTATCTATCTATCTATCTATCTATCTATCTATCTATCTATCTATCTATCTATCTATCTATCTATCTATCTATCTATCTATCTATCTATCTATCTATCTATCTATCTATCTATCTATCTATCTATCTATCTATCTATCTATCTATCTATCTATCTATCTATCTATCTATCTATCTATCTATCTATCTATCTATCTATCTATCTATCTATCTATCTATCTATCTATCTATCTATCTATCTATCTATCTATCTATCTATCTATCTATCTATCTATCTATCTATCTATCTATCTATCTATCTATCTATCTATCTATCTATCTATCTATCTATCTATCTATCTATCTATCTATCTATCTATCTATCTATCTATCTATCTATCTATCTATCTATCTATCTATCTATCTATCTATCTATCTATCTATCTATCTATCTATCTATCTATCTATCTATCTATCTATCTATCTATCTATCTATCTATCTATCTATCTATCTATCTATCTATCTATCTATCTATCTATCTATCTATCTATCTATCTATCTATCTATCTATCTATCTATCTATCTATCTATCTATCTATCTATCTATCTATCTATCTATCTATCTATCTATCTATCTATCTATCTATCTATCTATCTATCTATCTATCTATCTATCTATCTATCTATCTATCTATCTATCTATCTATCTATCTATCTATCTATCTATCTATCTATCTATCTAAACTAGTTGATCCATCCGGTAGATTCAAATTCAGCAGTCCATCGTACATTAGATTCCATAGTAGTGGACCTAATATGGAACCTTGTGGTACACCGGCTGACACTTCGTAGTGATCAATACCATTTTCGGTTTCATATTCTAGGACCCTGTCCTGTAGATAGTTATCAACCATGTTGATCAAATATCCTGAGAATCCTCTTTCCCTCATTGTCTGGCAAATAACACTCCAGTCCGCAGAGTTAAATGCGTTCCTAATGTCCAGGGTGACAATGGAACAAAATCTCATGCGTCCCATGGAACTAGCTGCAGTACTCACTACCTCCCGGATAGCATCAATCGTCGACCTTCCTCTTACGAATCCAAATTGCATTCCTGAGAATCCACCATTTCCTTCAATTTCCATCTCTAGTCTCTTTGTTATGAGTTTCTCCAGAAATTTTCCACAAGTGTCCAATAGGCATATAGGCCTATATGAGGAAGGATTCTCGAGTGGTTTTTCGCCTTTGCGTAGCAAAACGAGATATTGCCTTTTCCATATCCTAGGAAAGATACCTGTTCTCAGACATATGTCAAATGTCTCTTTAAATAAGTCCGGCCAGTTTTCACAAACCAGACTTATTATTTCATTTGGGATCCCATCTGGTCCTGGTGCCTTGCCCCTCTTCAAAGTATGACATACTTCAATAACCTCCTCCCGAGTAAAAAGATCACATTCTCTTGCACATTGCATCGAATGAAGGTTGCCTCGGCCACCGCCAGGCGGAAAAAGTGTACTAACTATCGTGTATGCCCAATTTGGATTCGAAATACCTGGTATTCTCATTCGGTTTCCAATTTTCTTCATTACTATCCTATATGGGAGACCCCATGGGTCCTTGTCTACTTCCTCGCATAGTGACTCCCACGCCTTTCTTTTTGAATCCTTAATAGCTATTCTGAGATTCCTTCGAGCTCTTCTGTATATATCCATTGCCACTTGGTCACCTTTACCCCTTGTAGCTACACGTTTAGCTCCATGGCATTCCCTTCTGAGTTGAGCTATTTCTTGGTTCCACCAATAGGCCTGTCTTCGATTCTTTCCAAATGTTGTAGCTCTCTTCATTCCTGCATTACATATCTCTGTGAGTATGTCGATGAGTCGTCCAGCCTTGGTGTCCACGTCCATGTCATCGGATGTATGCGTTCTTGACTTTATATCCGTTAGTTTCTGTAAACATTTGCCCTTATTTATCCTACGGGTGTTCCATTTAGAACGGGTCGGATTCGCAGCGATTACGGTGTGAGATAGGTCTATCTCCATCTGAATATAATGGTGGTCACTCAGTGTCTCGTCCTCTAAGACTTCCCATTTTATTGTATTTATTGCTATAGCCGGTGAAGCAAAAGTAATATCTATAATCGAACTAGAGTCTCCTCTCCTAAAGGTTGGACAACTTCCTCTATTCAGAACAATCAGTCCCAGGGATGCAATCATCTCACTCACTGCAATTCCTCTTCTGTCTGTTATTCCCGAAAGCCATTCCTGTGACTTTCCATTAAAGTCTCCTCCTATTAGCACTGGAGTGTTACTGCCCTTCACATGTTGTTCGAGTCTGTCAATTCTAACCAGAAAATCCGTTATCTCCATGCATGGTGAGAAGTAGCAACTGTATATTCTGATACCGTTGGTATGTACTACAATAAAGTTCTCATTGTCTTCCTCAACCTTGTCTATAGTCATCAATGGGTTCCGTACATATACTGATGTCTTTCCCAGAACATCCTGGTACCAGGCACTGCCCACGATCCGGGCATATTGTTCACTTATCAGCACAATATCAACCTCTTTATCCATAGCGCTATTAATCATAAGTTCCTGGGCTTGTCGGCCTCTCCCTAAGTTTATCTGGAGTATCCTAATTGCCATTCCTCTATCTGCATGAGCTACTAGACCCAATATAGTGGTTAATACTCTGTCGGCCCGCCTCCAGACAGATTATACACCTTGGTTCACTTTTGCATTCATTGGACTTATGTCCATCAATACCGCATCTTCGACAAGTCCGACTACGATCTTTTCCATGACAAGACCGTGCGATGTGTCCCGATTCCATGCACCTAAAACACCTTTTAGTGACGATTTTTCTTCTGACTCGGCATATCACCAGTCCCACTTTTATCCTATTTCCCTTCAATATAGTCATAGCCACCTTTACAGGTACTTCGACCAGTGCCTGTTTCGTGCCACCGTAGTAATCGCGTATATTACAAACTTTTATATTGTTCGCATCCTCCCCGTTGGAGGCATCCAGAATGCTACTAATAATTTCCTTCTCATCTGTCGTTTCCTCCATATCTCTAATGTCCAACAGAAATTTTTCAGCGTTCCTTTGGACTTGGATGTTGTCGCCGAAAGATCCCTTTATAGCGTTCTCCAGTTTTATAGCTTGACCCTCTCCTTTTGTCATCTCCACTAGGACATTACCCTCCTTAGTCTTTCGAATCTTTTTTATGCCTATGCCAATTTCCTCAGGTTTTATAGTTGTCTTCATCTCTTTCAATACATTTGCATAACTAGAACCATCGGTCTTAATGGTTAAAGTTTCGCCTCTGTGCCCAATGAGCTTCTTACCGTCTCTCTTCCTGGTGTTACGTGATCTTTTCGCTTTCCTTTCCACCGTGATCCACTGTGTAGTATTTTCCGCAGTTACACCTTTCTCTGCTGGTTGTGAGGTGCGCACTTTCTTAGGAAGTTTGTCTCTAGCCGGCGAGAGGGAGGCTGCTCGTTTCGAACTATCTTTAGTCGACTCCCTCTCAGTTTGTGTCGCTTTGCTGATTCTCGGAATCTCCGTTCTCCCCTGTGTTGCATCCAAAATGTTACCAAGGGCTATTGCTTCTCTATTTTCCCGAATCTGTTGGTAGAGTGCAACAGCTTGCATAAGATTGTCCTTTACAGTCTTATGAATATTTCTCGCATCACAAACTATGGTGTTCATTGCACTTAATTTATTTCCAAGGCTAACAAATGCCTTTTCTTCCTCAATTTTGAGACGCTCCAAATGTTCAGCGTCATCACCCATTCTGTTTATAATAGGTAATGGTGTTACACTCCTAATTGGCGATCTTTGTATTCTCCTACTCGATCTCCTAATTGGCGATCTTTGTATTCTCCTACTCGATCTATCTATCTATCTATCTATCTATCTATCTATCTATCTATCTATCTATCTATCTATCTATCTATCTATCTATCTATCTATCTATCTATCTATCTATCTATCTATCTATCTATCTATCTATCTATCTATCTATCTATCTATCTATCTATCTATCTATCTATCTATCTATCTATCTATCTATCTATCTATCTATCTATCTATCTATCTATCTATCTATCTATCTATCTATCTATCTATCTATCTATCTATCTATCTATCTATCTATCTATCTATCTATCTATCTATCTATCTATCTATCTATCTATCTATCTATCTATCTATCTATCTATCTATCTATCTATCTATCTATCTATCTATCTATCTATCTATCTATCTATCTATCTATCTATCTATCTATCTATCTATCTATCTATCTATCTATCTATCTATCTATCTATCTATCTATCTATCTATCTATCTATCTATCTATCTATCTATCTATCTATCTATCTATCTATCTATCTATCTATCTATCTATCTATCTATCTATCTATCTATCTATCTATCTATCTATCTATCTATCTATCTATCTATCTATCTATCTATCTATCTATCTATCTATCTATCTATCTATCTATCTATCTATCTATCTATCTATCTATCTATCTATCTATCTATCTATCTATCTATCTATCTATCTATCTATCTATCTATCTATCTATCTATCTATCTATCTATCTATCTATCTATCTATCTATCTATCTATCTATCTATCTATCTATCTATCTATCTATCTATCTATCTATCTATCTATCTATCTATCTATCTATCTATCTATCTATCTATCTATCTATCTATCTATCTATCTATCTATCTATCTATCTATCTATCTATCTATCTATCTATCTATCTATCTATCTATCTATCTATCTATCTATCTATCTATCTATCTATCTATCTATCTATCTATCTATCTATCTATCTATCTATCTATCTATCTATCTATCTATCTATCTATCTATCTATCTATCTATCTATCTATCTATCTATCTATCTATCTATCTATCTATCTATCTATCTATCTATCTATCTATCTATCTATCTATCTATCTATCTATCTATCTATCTATCTATCTATCTATCTATCTATCTATCTATCTATCTATCTATCTATCTATCTATCTATCTATCTATCTATCTATCTATCTATCTATCTATCTATCTATCTATCTATCTATCTATCTATCTATCTATCTATCTATCTATCTATCTATCTATCTATCTATCTATCTATCTATCTATCTATCTATCTATCTATCTATCTATCTATCTATCTATCTATCTATCTATCTATCTATCTATCTATCTATCTATCTATCTATCTATCTATCTATCTATCTATCTATCTATCTATCTATCTATCTATCTATCTATCTATCTATCTATCTATCTATCTATCTATCTATCTATCTATCTATCTATCTATCTATCTATCTATCTATCTATCTATCTATCTATCTATCTATCTATCTATCTATCTATCTATCTATCTATCTATCTATCTATCTATCTATCTATCTATCTATCTATCTATCTATCTATCTATCTATCTATCTATCTATCTATCTATCTATCTATCTATCTATCTATCTATCTATCTATCTATCTATCTATCTATCTATCTATCTATCTATCTATCTATCTATCTATCTATCTATCTATCTATCTATCTATCTATCTATCTATCTATCTATCTATCTATCTATCTATCTATCTATCTATCTATCTATCTATCTATCTATCTATCTATCTATCTATCTATCTATCTATCTATCTATCTATCTATCTATCTATCTATCTATCTATCTATCTATCTATCTATCTATCTATCTATCTATCTATCTATCTATCTATCTATCTATCTATCTATCTATCTATCTATCTATCTATCTATCTATCTATCTATCTATCTATCTATCTATCTATCTATCTATCTATCTATCTATCTATCTATCTATCTATCTATCTATCTATCTATCTATCTATCTATCTATCTATCTATCTATCTATCTATCTATCTATCTATCTATCTATCTATCTATCTATCTATCTATCTATCTATCTATCTATCTATCTATCTATCTATCTATCTATCTATCTATCTATCTATCTATCTATCTATCTATCTATCTATCTATCTATCTATCTATCTATCTATCTATCTATCTATCTATCTATCTATCTATCTATCTATCTATCTATCTATCTATCTATCTATCTATCTATCTATCTATCTATCTATCTATCTATCTATCTATCTATCTATCTATCTATCTATCTATCTATCTATCTATCTATCTATCTATCTATCTATCTATCTATCTATCTATCTATCTATCTATCTATCTATCTATCTATCTATCTATCTATCTATCTATCTATCTATCTATCTATCTATCTATCTATCTATCTATCTATCTATCTATCTATCTATCTATCTATCTATCTATCTATCTATCTATCTATCTATCTATCTATCTATCTATCTATCTATCTATCTATCTATCTATCTATCTATCTATCTATCTATCTATCTATCTATCTATCTATCTATCTATCTATCTATCTATCTATCTATCTATCTATCTATCTATCTATCTATCTATCTATCTATCTATCTATCTATCTATCTATCTATCTATCTATCTATCTATCTATCTATCTATCTATCTATCTATCTATCTATCTATCTATCTATCTATCTATCTATCTATCTATCTATCTATCTATCTATCTATCTATCTATCTATCTATCTATCTATCTATCTATCTATCTATCTATCTATCTATCTATCTATCTATCTATCTATCTATCTATCTATCTATCTATCTATCTATCTATCTATCTATCTATCTATCTATCTATCTATCTATCTATCTATCTATCTATCTATCTATCTATCTATCTATCTATCTATCTATCTATCTATCTATCTATCTATCTATCTATCTATCTATCTATCTATCTATCTATCTATCTATCTATCTATCTATCTATCTATCTATCTATCTATCTATCTATCTATCTATCTATCTATCTATCTATCTATCTATCTATCTATCTATCTATCTATCTATCTATCTATCTATCTATCTATCTATCTATCTATCTATCTATCTATCTATCTATCTATCTATCTATCTATCTATCTATCTATCTATCTATCTATCTATCTATCTATCTATCTATCTATCTATCTATCTATCTATCTATCTATCTATCTATCTATCTATCTATCTATCTATCTATCTATCTATCTATCTATCTATCTATCTATCTATCTATCTATCTATCTATCTATCTATCTATCTATCTATCTATCTATCTATCTATCTATCTATCTATCTATCTATCTATCTATCTATCTATCTATCTATCTATCTATCTATCTATCTATCTATCTATCTATCTATCTATCTATCTATCTATCTATCTATCTATCTATCTATCTATCTATCTATCTATCTATCTATCTATCTATCTATCTATCTATCTATCTATCTATCTATCTATCTATCTATCTATCTATCTATCTATCTATCTATCTATCTATCTATCTATCTATCTATCTATCTATCTATCTATCTATCTATCTATCTATCTATCTATCTATCTATCTATCTATCTATCTATCTATCTATCTATCTATCTATCTATCTATCTATCTATCTATCTATCTATCTATCTATCTATCTATCTATCTATCTATCTATCTATCTATCTATCTATCTATCTATCTATCTATCTATCTATCTATCTATCTATCTATCTATCTATCTATCTATCTATCTATCTATCTATCTATCTATCTATCTATCTATCTATCTATCTATCTATCTATCTATCTATCTATCTATCTATCTATCTATCTATCTATCTATCTATCTATCTATCTATCTATCTATCTATCTATCTATCTATCTATCTATCTATCTATCTATCTATCTATCTATCTATCTATCTATCTATCTATCTATCTATCTATCTATCTATCTATCTATCTATCTATCTATCTATCTATCTATCTATCTATCTATCTATCTATCTATCTATCTATCTATCTATCTATCTATCTATCTATCTATCTATCTATCTATCTATCTATCTATCTATCTATCTATCTATCTATCTATCTATCTATCTATCTATCTATCTATCTATCTATCTATCTATCTATCTATCTATCTATCTATCTATCTATCTATCTATCTATCTATCTATCTATCTATCTATCTATCTATCTATCTATCTATCTATCTATCTATCTATCTATCTATCTATCTATCTATCTATCTATCTATCTATCTATCTATCTATCTATCTATCTATCTATCTATCTATCTATCTATCTATCTATCTATCTATCTATCTATCTATCTATCTATCTATCTATCTATCTATCTATCTATCTATCTATCTATCTATCTATCTATCTATCTATCTATCTATCTATCTATCTATCTATCTATCTATCTATCTATCTATCTATCTATCTATCTATCTATCTATCTATCTATCTATCTATCTATCTATCTATCTATCTATCTATCTATCTATCTATCTATCTATCTATCTATCTATCTATCTATCTATCTATCTATCTATCTATCTATCTATCTATCTATCTATCTATCTATCTATCTATCTATCTATCTATCTATCTATCTATCTATCTATCTATCTATCTATCTATCTATCTATCTATCTATCTATCTATCTATCTATCTATCTATCTATCTATCTATCTATCTATCTATCTATCTATCTATCT
Organism: Protophormia terraenovae; assembly: GCA_951394005.1. Lineage (NCBI taxonomy): Eukaryota > Metazoa > Arthropoda > Insecta > Diptera > Calliphoridae > Protophormia > Protophormia terraenovae. Next base: position 160,465,593 of record OX596073.1, on the reverse strand, counting down.
ATCTATCTATCTATCTATCTATCTATCTATCTATCTATCTATCTATCTATCTATCTATCTATCTATCTATCTATCTATCTATCTATCTATCTATCTATCTATCTATCTATCTATCTATCTATCTATCTATCTATCTATCTATCTATCTATCTATCTATCTATCTATCTATCTATCTATCTATCTATCTATCTATCTATCTATCTATCTATCTATCTATCTATCTATCTATCTATCTATCTATCTATCTATCTATCTATCTATCTATCTATCTATCTATCTATCTATCTATCTATCTATCTATCTATCTATCTATCTATCTATCTATCTATCTATCTATCTATCTATCTATCTATCTATCTATCTATCTATCTATCTATCTATCTATCTATCTATCTATCTATCTATCTATCTATCTATCTATCTATCTATCTATCTATCTATCTATCTATCTATCTATCTATCTATCTATCTATCTATCTATCTATCTATCTATCTATCTATCTATCTATCTATCTATCTATCTATCTATCTATCTATCTATCTATCTATCTATCTATCTATCTATCTATCTATCTATCTATCTATCTATCTATCTATCTATCTATCTATCTATCTATCTATCTATCTATCTATCTATCTATCTATCTATCTATCTATCTATCTATCTATCTATCTATCTATCTATCTATCTATCTATCTATCTATCTATCTATCTATCTATCTATCTATCTATCTATCTATCTATCTATCTATCTATCTATCTATCTATCTATCTATCTATCTATCTATCTATCTATCTATCTATCTATCTATCTATCTATCTATCTATCTATCTATCTATCTATCTATCTATCTATCTATCTATCTATCTATCTATCTATCTATCTATCTATCTATCTATCTATCTATCTATCTATCTATCTATCTATCTATCTATCTATCTATCTATCTATCTATCTATCTATCTATCTATCTATCTATCTATCTATCTATCTATCTATCTATCTATCTATCTATCTATCTATCTATCTATCTATCTATCTATCTATCTATCTATCTATCTATCTATCTATCTATCTATCTATCTATCTATCTATCTATCTATCTATCTATCTATCTATCTATCTATCTATCTATCTATCTATCTATCTATCTATCTATCTATCTATCTATCTATCTATCTATCTATCTATCTATCTATCTATCTATCTATCTATCTATCTATCTATCTATCTATCTATCTATCTATCTATCTATCTATCTATCTATCTATCTATCTATCTATCTATCTATCTATCTATCTATCTATCTATCTATCTATCTATCTATCTATCTATCTATCTATCTATCTATCTATCTATCTATCTATCTATCTATCTATCTATCTATCTATCTATCTATCTATCTATCTATCTATCTATCTATCTATCTATCTATCTATCTATCTATCTATCTATCTATCTATCTATCTATCTATCTATCTATCTATCTATCTATCTATCTATCTATCTATCTATCTATCTATCTATCTATCTATCTATCTATCTATCTATCTTTTTTTTTTTTTTTTTTTCTATCTATCTATCTATTGGTTTAAATAATCCACGCCAACTTGTTCTTAAATATAAATTCTTGAATTTTATTTAAAAATAGTAACAGAAAAAAAAAAAGATTTTTTCTTGAGATATATGAACCAATCTAATGTCCATTATATTAAAATAAATAAAATTGCCCAACAAACATTTATTTATTAGATTGCGTAAAGTAACAAAATTTTTTCAAATGATAATTTTTAAATAAGAATATAAATACTGCACTGTATAAAATACATACTTACACCAGCAAGAACTTGTATAATGACATGTAATTACTTTTCAATGTAAAACAAGCGCGAATGTTATATTCGGCTCGTACATGCATTTGTTTGAAAGATATCAGCAGAAAACTATGAAATGAAGCTACAACGGACACCCTGTGTTTCTAGTATTTTGGCCATAACCCCTTAGGTTGTCCCGTTTGAGCCCTATCCTGCTTTCAACAGACAGACAGACGGACGGACATAGCTAGATCGACTCAGAATCTAACTAGGACCCAGATAATATATACTTTATGGGGTCTTAAATGATTCCTTCGACGTTACACACGGAATGACAAAATCAATATACCCCCATCTTTTTGATGTTGGGTATAAAAAGATAAAAGCCTATTATATCATTATTTTTCAGTAGTCAATGAGTTTTTGAAATATATACATCCAAATAATTAGTTACTATAATGACTAAAATTACTACATGTATGTAATATTAAAAGGCAAGTAGTAGGTACATAGCAATAATATGTTTTGCTGAGTATAGTGTTTTCTGGGTTTCATCTACAAACTTGTGCATGTTTTTGCGTATCAGCATATTTCTTTTATAAATAATAATAGAATTAATAATCAGACATTGGATTTTCATTTAAAAGTTCTTAGTTCAAATATATTTTTCATTGCAAACTTCAATATGAAATAATAGCAGTTCAATTTCTCTAGACAAAGATCAAGAGTTAAGTAAGTTGTTTAAAGTTTTCATAATATTTTTGTTTTATGTTGTTTTTAGAAAATGAATTAAATAGATGTTTATGAAAGTTTTATAAATTTCATATGAAATAAAAATATGTAACTATAAAATTTACAATTTCATTATAATTTAATTAAAAACGAAACAAGACGAAACTACTAATTGTATAATTTGTGCTACCAGTCATAAAAATTTATTTCTATAATGAATGTAATAAAAATATTTTATTATACTTTATGTAAAGTTGTATTTTTAAGGCAGTTGAAAAAAAAATAGATAACTGATTAAAATGGTGGTTTACAACATAATTTTAATCAGTTATCTTTGGAACACTTTCTGTGCCTCCAAGGATTTAATGTTCGAAAAATTTTATTGACCTTACTCTTAATAGGAAATTTGCTTTAAAAATATATTTAAAATTAAAATGATTTACAAAAAAGAAAAAAAGGAAATTGTTTATAAATAAACAACAAAAATATAATTAAAAACTCATTAAATTATTTTGTTTTTAATTTTAAAATAATATAATTGGTTTAAATTCATACACGTTAGTACATATATTAAATATAAAATTTTATTATAATTATACGGTAATTTATATGCTGACGTATATTTTTTTCTAAAAAAAAAAAAAATATTTCATTATTGTCTCATCTGGTCTCATTTATGAAAATAAAAACAACAGCACAAAAATATGTAGATTAAATTCATAAAAATAAAAAATTATTTTAAAAAAAATATACATTCAAAAGTATCAGCGGCAAATATCAAATTACTATTAACTATATGCTGTGACGTCAAAATATTCAAATGATTTTAGCAAAAATTCCAAGATGAGTAGATTTATTGCAGTTTTATTATTGTTATTTTATATTTTATATTTCATGTTTCCAGTTTTTTGTTGTTGTTGCTTCTTAGTATTTTTATTGTAATTTGTTTAATCATATGAATGAAATGTATTCTTTATTACTAAACTAATATTGATTTATTTATGAAATGTTTTAATATCAATAAACCGCAACAACAGCAAAAACCTATAAATAATGTGACACACAACCACAATCGTTATAAACTCAAATTAGCAGAGAATGAAATCAATAAACGAACTAATTTATTAATGAAATTTTGAAAAATTTTATTTTAAATTTATATTTTAAATTTTTTGTTTTTGTATTTAAGAATGAAATCAAATGCGAATGATAATGGCATGTGAGGGATTTGCATTTTTAATATGAAATTTAATGTAATTTTTTTTTTTTTTTTTTAATTAGGAGCATTTAAGCTTCTGCTACTGAGTTAGCGGAATTTTGTAAAAGAAAATACTTAACCTTGTTTAGTTAAATTATTTAGAAATGAGCTGCAAAATTCCTACAGTCAGCAGTTATTTATTCTTACGTAAAATATGAAACAAAAATAGAAGGAGTTATCCTAACCTACATTTCTAAAATTCTGTAGATTTTGTTAGATTACAAAAGTAGCATAGTTTATGTTCTGTAGAAGAATTTGATGTCGATTTTTTTGCATATAATTAAGAATTATGTCAGCAAGACAAGAGAGTTAAATTGAAAAAAAAAAAAAAAAAAAAAAATAGTAATAATCCAAAAAATTTTCATTAGTTTTTATAATTTTTGGAATTAAAAGTTATTTTTGTGAAAAATGAAAAATTGTTTTTTTATTATTTTATTTTTTTTTTTATTTTACTTTTATTAAGTTTAAAATTTTCGGTGAATGTTGACTTTTTTGTTTTTGAAAAAATGTTTAGAGTTTTGTAAAAGGAATTTCAGGATTCTCCAAAAACCTGCGAAAATCTCAAAAATTATTATTATTTTTTTAATTTCGCCCATAAAATTCACATTTTTTGCATTTTTGGAAAAATCCATTGGCACACTTTTTGGAACACATTGGAGTTTTCGAAAGTGCATTCGGTTTGCAGAAATAGTCTTTAGGATTTTAGAACATATAGACTAAAATCAAAATTTTGAGATAAAATAGGTCGAATTCTGGAGGGTCTGTATGTAGTCCTATTAGGTGTTTCGGTTTGCTTTTAATTTTAGAATCATCTCCATGAAGATACCTTTGAGAAAAGTATAAAATTATTATATGCTTTTAAAGAAGATGACTTTTCAGCCAAAAAAAAAAAAAAAAATCATAAATTTTTTAATTCAAATTTAAAGTGGGTTATTTTTGGACATGTATATTGACTTTAGGTTTCCTTTATTCTTTAACTAATTGGTCTAAAATTTAAAAAAACGGATAAAAATACTGGGATACATAAAAAAAATATATGTGGACCAAGATTTGGCAAAAATTGAGATATTTGAAATTTCAAACGAAAATAAATTGAAAACTAACACATGCAAGCATGTTTATCAAAGGTATTATCGAGGCTTTAATAAGATGTCAAAATATTTGAAATCGGATGAGAAATAAAAATTTGCAATCGATGAAAAATGATCCATGTCAGAAGGACTATATTTTGAACCCTAATACCTGAGCTCTAGAGAAGTATGAGGGGTGCCCCTTCAAAACTTAAAATTGTACACTCCTCAGCTACTTCTATTTAAATGTAAGTCCGCATCTTTTTTTTGTATCACTTTGATCAATCGTACACACCGTTCTTGAGTTATGAGGAAATATACTAGAATAATGGCCTTACTAGGGGCGAAATATTAGACACGCCCATAAAAAAAAATCCAGACCTGATGGGAAAAAACTGAAAGCAGATTCGTGTTTAGCACATCAAAATACATCAAATCCAGCTATTCGTCTATGGGGGAGGATTTTTTTGTTGACCAATGTTATCTGAAACGGATAACCCAGAAAAAAATATGATTTAAAAAAATACGACTTTTTCATATTTTTGGTTCACACATACGCAACTTCTTTAAAAATAAATATATATAAAATATTTACCAAAATTATACTAACCCAATATAGATGTCAAATGGAAGCTATGACCCTTGCAATATAACAAAAGCTTTTATTTGTTAAATACTAAAAGTTGAGTATTTTCTTTAGTTTCTATTATGCAACATTTAAATAAAAATTAAATTGCAGAAATTAGCTTTTATTTGATACCCATATTGGATTGCAATAATATTCGAAAATAATAATATTTTTTTAATTTTTTTCTTTTCTTAAATGTGTATCCTTCGAAACTAGACGAAATATGAGTAAGTAGTTTTATTACATATGGTTTCTAGTTTCGTGCGTATATCGATTCTTTCATGTGTGAAAATGATTATCGCACGGTATAATAAGTACTCCATTTCATTTAGCTCAAATTGATGTTTTCAAATTAAGTGAGAATCTTTAAAACAAATTTATTTAAAGTTCATGTTATAAGTTATAGAGAAAATACTCGTAAGTCTTAAATAACAAATTGGTTTACTAATAGGCAATTTTTTTCTCTTTTTAATTTTCGGACTAATTTCACTGGTGTAACAAATTGAGTAAATGTGTCTGTGTTAATTTCTTAAAATAAATTTTGACAGAATACGCGAGAATATAAAATACATAATTCAATTGTGTTATGGTTTATTTACACAACAATCAGTACATCAATCTTGTTTAATTTGAATAGAACTGTCTAATGGCCAATATTTTTTTTTATCCATTTTATTTTTAAGAAGTCAATGTTTTTTTTTTTATTTATTTATTTTTTTGAATTGTGATTTTATTAACATATTGATAACATAAAAATTAAATTTGATTGATTTTCTTTGAATCTCATTCATCTTTTTGTTTATGTCCTACACTATAAGCAAAGAAATTATACTACATTTAGGTACAGAGTTTGTAACAACTACTTACATGTATAACAAACATATTTTTTTATTAAATTTATTTTCTTAAATTGGTCAGCAGGCATAGAACTTTTAAAAAAGTTTGCAAGAAGCAAAGAAACACTTTAACATTAAGTGAAATTTTCTTTTTTAAGTGTCGTATTTTTGGCGTTTTTTCTTTTTTCAAGTAAAGTATTTTTAAGATTCTACTTAACCCTATAACTTCATTTCATCTCATGTTTTTTTTTTTTTTTTTTTATTTGCCATTAATAAATTTATGTCTGTTAAAGTTAAATGGTGTTTTGGGATTTTATCGTGTCTTTTTAAATTATTATTTTTCTATTAATTTGATTTTGATTAAAAACGTCATGTCAATAATAATGATTTGAACAAAAAACAAACACAAGCCGGTTTAATCGCACAATCATAATTTTTGATTGCGGCAATTTAAAAAGATCTTAATCAATTGTTTATTAAAAAGAATTGTATAAAATTATATTGTTATTGAATTAATAATATAAATTCTTTTGGTGGATTATATGAGTAAAAAAAATTATATCTTTTTTAATGGTTGACAACAATTGAGAGGCTTTGTTTTAAAAATTTTAGTGATTTAATTTTTAAACCGGTAATAAAGTGAAGATTATAAATATTAAGACGAAAGTGAGTTTTAAGGAATTTTTAATCCGGAAAAAGGTCATTTACTTATTAAATATAGGATATTGGAGTAAAATGTTAATTGAATTAAATAACTTATAAATTAAGTGCCTTTTGATTATATGTTTAATAGTATTTTTCGGGATGTCTGAAATAAGCGATTTAATCAATTAACATGTTAAGGGTTTCACCATTATCATTGCTAGCTATAACCAAATAAGCGAAAGCTATAAGTCATTTCAAATACAAAAATTATAGTAAAATTTCACCAACAGTCGATACTTGTTCAATATAATAATACTTACTTGCTTTTTTATACACTCAAATTTAATTAGAATAAATGGTTTTATATTACACACAGAAATTCATAGAGAACATATTTCACTCACCTGAAATGAAAATAACAAGAAAAAAAAATACAAAAAATACATTAAAATACAAATATTGAAAAATGATACATAAATAAATAATTTGTGATATTTAAAATTGAATTTGAGTTAAAATTTTTTGTTAATACACAAATATTGAGGTAATAAATCAAGAAATATGTCAAAGACTGACTGCATTACTTAGTTTAAATTGAAATGAATTCGCAATTGAATTTAATACAATTTTTGTTATACACAAACAAACAAAAAAGAGAGCGAAAAAAAAAAATAAAAAAAAACATAAAATTTTATGCAATAGAATTAAGCAACTCGTTTGTCACTGTTTGATTTCAAAGCGACAAAGTGTTAAAAGTGAATGTGTTTATAAAGTGTTTGAATGTTTGTAGTTGATTGCTTGTTTGAACGGTTTGATTTGAAATAAATTGTACAAATAATCAAATAATTACAAATTCATTGATTCATTTATTCATTAATTGATGTCATTTGTATGGCAGACAAAGAGGCAGACGGACGTATGGACAGACATGTAGATAATAATTAATAACTCGATAAATCAAATAATATTTGAATTTTATAAATTGCAAATGTCAATAAATGAAATATAAACTATAATTCAATATTTTAATAAAGCTTTTAATAAAGAGATCATAGAGTGATAAGAAGGGAGAAAAAAATTAAATTGTAACATAAGTAAATAAATAAAAAAAAAATATATATATAAATTAGTGAATGCCAACAAGAGACATTACAGTTTTGAGTTTAAAATTATAATTAATTAAAATTTTATTAGCACATTTTTAGAGTTAACTTTTAGGGGAGAATTTTAATTTTTGTAATTATTTCTAAAGTAAAACAAATTTTAATTAAAATTTCTGCTAAAATTTATTACTTTAAAATTAAAAATACAGGTAAATTAAAAGTTTTCATTGTAATAATTTAACAAATTTCTACCACGCTTGTCAATCTCAACTAAACATTTATTTATGTTTGACAGAGAAAAAAAAAAAAAAAAAAACATATATGTGAAATTCTTTTGTAAAAGTTGACAAAAAATCTCACAAATTTTTAACAAATAATAGAGATCACGCAAAAGTTCACACCATTCATTGAATAACAAAAGCACAACAAACAAAAAGTCATATTCTTATGTAAATACCATTTATTACATACATACATATTTATGTATTTATATTTATTTATTTACCCAGAAAACAAAATAAAAAGCTTTGAAATATTATGGCTTTAAAATTTGATATAAAGTTTATTTCTCTCTTATATAAAGATAGATCTGCGTGATAATGTGAGTTTTAGATCTTCCTGAGGACACATTTCACATAAAAATTTTCTAAAGCTGAGACAAAAAATACTTTGAAGGTAGTTTATTTATTAAACAAACTCTTACATCCCTAAATTATTAGTAAATTTTACAAATAAGTAACTACCAAATCAACATTTTTAAGTTTATTTTAATATTTGGGGGATTCACCAGGTGCTATCATGTCATATTGTCATAATATTTTACAATAGCTCAAAAAATATGAAAATTCACCTTCAATTTTCTTATACCCAC